>JBBHKE010001852.1:0-160000 GCA_037447655.1 Zygnema cylindricum | reverse complement strand
GAGAGAGAGTGAGAGAGGGGAGTCGAAAAAGGAGTGGGAAGAGGTAGAAAGAAAGAGAGGGACAGGGAGAGGGAGAGTCGGTAGCCCACAAGCAGGTGGAAAAGTTGAGAGGAGAAGAGAGTCGGAAAAGGAGATTTAGAAGGAAGACGGAGAAAGGGCGAGAGAGAGTCGATAGCTCACAATCAAGTGGGTCAAAAGAGTCGGAAAAGGAGAGAAAAAGGGTTAGAAAGAAATAAAGACGGAGAGATGGAGAGGGGGAGTTGATAGTGTTTGTCAGATCTTGTGGTACTCTGTAGTGGGCTGAATTTGTGGTACTATACAGTGGGCTGTATTTGTGGTAATATATAGTGGGCTGTATTTTTAAGAGTTTTTTATGTGTGGGAATATAAGTCTATAGTACGGTATCACTTTTTTCCACTCTGTGTGAATCGTGCATACTTAAGTGCTTGCAGGATCATTTTAACCGTTTTTTTTGGGTCATTTTTTTTGGCGGTCTCTATGGAGTTTATTGGGGTTTCTTAGGTTTTCTTAGGAAAAATAGGGTTTGCGAGGCTTGTAGGGCTACTCAGGAATTCTTGTTAGTTTTTTCGTCTCTTAGTTCGTCTGGTTCAGTGCTAGCACTTCAGAACTTCGGGTGGGAAAGTGGAACTCCTTGAGAGTGTTTAATAAATCATTCCTTTGTTGCAGTTTTTTGGTACCTTCACTGTCATCCTTTCTCTTTTATTTTGTGTTTTTTTTCCCAGTTTTGTGACATTCACCGTCTTCTTTTTCTTTTTCTTTGTGTTCTTTTTGGCAGTGTTGGCTGAAGAAGCAAGAGGATGTCCTTAAACCCGAAATCCACACTACTTCTGTGAACTCAGGATGGACGTCTGGGATCATTCATCCCCACAACCAGGTAAATGGGATATTCAAAAGAGGAAGCGAAAGGATAAAGTGTTTTCTCCTCTCCCTCTTTCCCTCTTCCCCTCTCTCTCTCTCCCTCCCTCTCCCCCTCTCCCTCTCTCTCACTTTTTCCCCCTCTCCCTTTCCCCCCCCCTCTCCCTCCCTCTCTCTCCCTCTCTACCTCTCTCACTCTTATAGCTGTCCCGCACTTCCCTCTCTTCCTCTCTCCCTCCAGTATGACTATTGCAGGTACATGTAAGCAGAACAATTGGAGCAGTATCAATGTAAGAGGTAATAAATTCAATTAAACATTTAATTACATTTTTAGAAGAGTGTCAGACTAAATGCCCTAATTTCTACTTTTTTTTAGGGTTTGCAGTCTCACTCTTCTTCTGCTTTTTGGGGTAAACAGGGAATTATTGTCTTGGAGACAAGTGAGGGGTCTATTCGGATACGGGTGAGGGCATACCTTCTTTCTTTCCCCCCCTTTTTCTTTTTTTGAGCTTTGGACAGGGAATTAAAAAAGGGAAGCTTGGCTTAGAGTTTCGTGGTTTTTTTTTTTTTTTCTGGTTAGGGTTCTAATGTTGGTGAAGGTAGAATTTTGGATTAAACACGTCCAAAATGAATTGAAATCTCCTTTTCACAATGTATCTTGGCGAATGAAATTTTTGTTGGTTAAAGAGTATTTTTGGTCCCATGAGGAGAAAAGAGTTAGCTTCTAATACAGGAAGATTGATAAGCAATTACAAGAAGGTAATAAATACCTTTCTGTCACAAATATGGGACATAGGCTGTTGTGACGTAAACATCATTTATGAAAAGACGAACAACTGAATTCAAAACCTGTCACGAGTTTTCATAATAACCAAAAATTTATCTAACAAGCTGTCACAAATAATATGCACTTCGGGTAATTACACGTACGCGAATACTGGAGTTACTCGCCAGTAATTAGGGAAATCATACAGAAAAATGTACAAAATCGCATGATATCCTGCACGATTACTGAGATTACGAGCCAGTAATGACAGCTTGTGCGTCTTTGTAAGAAACGGGACTTTTGCAATAACTATCTCCCAATAACTTTCTTAACTGTCCTTCTTTTTCTTCTTACACTTTTCTTTCTTATCTGAAGGAGATGAGCCGCCCTTGCTAACATCTCTTATTTCTTAATTTATTTATTATTTTTCTTTAGCACAAATACTCCCAGTGAGTAGCTAGCCAAACAATCGCTCATTTGGCATTATATTTCTTAAACCTACTTCACTTCTTCCACATTTCTTTGGTGAAACAGGACAAGTGAAGTATTAAAGGTAAATTAAAATATCTAATAAAATATAGGAGGAAACTTAATATGGCACAGGAGGTCAAACACACTCTTTAGGTTAAGGGGAACAAAATTTTATCTACAAACTCAAACAGCATTCTTATCTCCGTTGGAGATAGAGCAACAACCTTCTAACTTGAAGTAACGGGTGCTTCAATTTCTCATCGGTCCTCCTCAGTTGAAATAACTGGTGCTCCACTTTCTGTCGGTCTTCTAAATTGAAATAACCGGTGGTCCACTTTCTTGTCCTTTTCTTGTCTGTCTTTTTTGTCTGTTTGTGCAGCTTAAACCAAATTGGGCTCCTGTGACAGTGGGGTATATTCGTGAAGTACTGGCGCTTCGCCATTGTGCGGGATGTCAGTTTTATAGAGGGGAGGGACTCGGATCTGGATGGGATAGCCAGGGAAAAAGAATTCCTTCGGTGAGTTTACAATGTGTCATATCCCTTCTTTTACTCAAAATCTCTCCCTCCTCTGTTCCCCATTCCTTCTAGACCTTTCCGTATCTATTCTCAATATACAAGTATTAGAATGGGAAAAAAAACCACACCACCCCACTGAATTAATGTGAGGCATACTAAGATTGTGCCAATACAAATTTCAAACCCATATTCATTGCGATGAGCTGTATAGAGAAAATCCCAACTCCCATATGTTTTGACATGTATTGCAATGTGGCTCATTATATGCCACTCACCTAAATAGTTTTGTTAACATTAATTTATGATTTTTTGATTTAAAAACACTCACTCGAATTACTGATCAACTAAAATAGCGATGGGTAGTGTGTTGTATTGGCTTCCTAAGAGCAAACTCGTAATGTCCAGAGGTGGTTTAGACCAAATATAGGAGGGAATTGAACTGCTAGATTTCACTTTTGGAGGGTTTATTGACTTCGCAAATAGCGTACACCACGGTAATTATTTTTATACGCTAAAAAAACTTACACGCTAATAACGATTGGCGGTGTACAGTACAGTATGTCACTGAACAAACTGTTGCTACCAGGCCTTGTACGATCGTACTCTCCTCCTCTCCCGCAAGAGTCTAAGAGTAAGCGTGGCAAACCACAACGGTGAACAGAAGGGAAAAGGAGTCTGACAAGGTTATTTACTTATTTTCCGGCAAAGATTTTGTTAGATTTTTGTGGATTCGATTCCACCCTGTTCCGAAGGTACATGGACTCCACGAACGTGTAAAACTAAAAAGGTTTCATTGGTTTTCCAGCGTGACACTTGTCTATATCATCCAGGTGGTACAGGTAAGTACAATATATCATGTATCGCTAGCAGTGTTAATATTTTTTTCCGCCACATGAAAACATTTTTTCACCGTGCACACCTGTCTACTTTCTGATTAGAGACCATTGAGAATCTTAGATTTCAATCGTAACCGTCAAATCTACAGGTCGACATTGTGTACGGAGAAAAGATGTTTTAAGTGGCAAACAAAACACGGTGGACTGTAACCCCACTGTTTCGTTCATAGAAACAGCGGCAGCCCCAGAATGCCAAACATGATAGTTTACTCGATGCTGGTTGGCGGAGGGGGCAGGTCTGCCGAAAACAGCTGTACGGCTGCATCGTTGTTCACGCGTGCGATGTGGAGTTTGCACGCGTGAAAACTGATGAATTTTCAGCATGTGTAACCGCCCTTACACTTATCGGTCAGCCAGCGTCAGTCACCAGGATGTCGATATTTGTCGGCAATCGACCTTTCACTCCTATGTCTGACGATTCATAAAATCGCGATGCATGTTTGCGATTCCAGTTGATACACAACACTAAAAATTCCCATTTCTTCACATTTCTTCACATTTCTACCGTCAAGTACAGTTTTCTACCAAACCGTACCTTATCGGTAGACTCTCCCTGTTGGTCTCTTTAGGCTCTCTTTCCAAAAAGTTTTTCCTGCAACAACCCTTTTTAGGTTTTTCTTTCTTTCTTCCAACGCTCTCCGACGCAATTTTCTACCGAATCCTTCTCATCCGCTTGGTAACGTGAAGTAGTCGCGCCACGTGGCAGCAGTATGCGTTCTGGCGCTCTCCGCCCGCGTGCGGAATCCAAACGTTTGGGCGAGAGCGCCCTTGGCACGTGCCTGCTGTTGACGCTATTGGCTGTGGTTGCATTTGCTGCAACTTACACCACTGTGAGAGCCATCTACAGCTCTCCCGAGGAGGTGCAGTCAGATGTATCCGTCCTACCTGCCACGGAGGTATGTTGCAAAACTTATGATTTACAAGTCTGTCAGGTGATTACAAATTTACATTGATTGAAGTCTAAGAGGCTGAAATAAAAGAGAAAACAAGTGATATCTAGTAACGGACATGTGACAAGGGACAATGCGAAACTACTTTGATGAATCCGTTCTTTTGTCTTCCGTTTTGTGTCTCTCCTTTTTTTTTTTCTGTCTCTCCTGTCTCCATTGCTGCCCTTCTGTCTCGATTCCTCACTTTGGTTTCATCTGTTTTGTCTGTTTGATCTGTCTGTCTGAGTTTGTTTGCCCTTTTGTTCCTCTGTCGGTCAGTGTGGCTCTCTCTCTCCCTCTCTTGCGTTCTCTCTCCCCCGCCCTCTCTCTCTCTCTCTCTCTCTATCTCTCTCTCTCTCTCGCTCGCTCTCCTTCCCTCTCCCTCTTCTTCTGCCTCATGTATATGTCTTTCCCTTTTTTTTGTCATTCGTTCGTGGTCCTGTGTTTTCACTTGTTTGTCTCTCTCTTTCTCCCCCCCTTTCTCTGTCCACTTGCCTCCCTCCCTCACTCTCTTCCTATTAGGATTTGAAGTAAAATTTTGAAAGTTAATAACAGTTTGATGTCTTTAAATGGGAGAATTGCTCACGATCTGAAAAATGAATAGTCATTTTGGATTTACAAATCACAGTGTTTGAAAAGAAGTCAAGGGATATGGAGTTCCTTTACCTCTTGCTCTCTAGAATTGCTCTAGGGAATTCCTGTGGAATATGCTGCGCGAGGAAGTCTTAAGGAAGCTGCAAAGACAATGCTGCCTCTCTTTGAAGAAGTTGCAATGCTGGTAAAAGGATTGCACAAAGAATATGTTCTTATAAAATAAAAGCACGACGAAAAGGGTTTTGCATAAGTAATTGCAAAAGGGCTGTTTGGAAGATGGGGGAAATATGACTGTAATTTGTTGCTGTTTGCAGGATGTTGGTATTGCCGGACCGGGAGAGGAACCTGACTTTTGTCGAGGTATTTATCACATGGAACTGTGGGGCGATTCAGTGAAGTGGGGCTCCACCAATCTGGTAGACACTCCAGAGGAATGCTGCACCCAATGCAGGTAGCTACACTGCCCATCGCTATTAGTGTGAGTGTAGAGGAATTATTAGTGCAAATGCGAAAGTAGAATGTATATTACTAATTTAGTTTGGGGAAACATGGCGGATGTAGTCCACTCCCTTGTTGTATGATTTTCGGCGAAAAATGTTGCAATGGAATCAGTTTTATTAACTCTAATAGTGATGAGCGGTGTAGTAACGTACAGCAATTATTAGTGTAAAGGAATAATTGTTGTAAAGGAATTGTTGGTGGAAAAAAATTATTGATGTAAAGGAAATATTGGTGTAAACGAATTATAAGTGTGAAGGAATTATTTGTGTAAAGTCGGAATTAGAATGTATTACACTAATTTAATGTGGTGAGACGTGGCGATTTGCAATCCACTCCCTTAATTAATGTCATTAACACTATTTTATAATTTATGGGGTCAAAAACCGGGACCAAAGTAGTGTCATTAACACTAATAGCAGTGTGCTACACCCCCCATCGCTATTAGAGTTAGTGAATTATCAGTGGTACTACTTTGTTAGGATTAACAACACTAAATTATGTTTTGTTGTGTGGCTTATTGTTGGCCACTTAACTAAACAATGTTATTACCACTAATTTATGATTGGGAGGAAAAAAACCAGGCACTCAAATTAGAGTGATTAACCTTGGTAGCGATGGGCAGTGTACTTTGGAGAATACGAATTCGACTCAATGGAGCATAGAAGAGCTTGCATGAAATGGTCTTGGACAGAGAAGAAGATTCAATTTCAACTTAATTTTATTATGCAACTAGTTAATAAATTTGGGTTTTGGGGTTCCCTCTCCCTCTCCCTCTAATTATTCCACACTTATGGGGCTTTTCATACGGGCTCACAGAACTCTCTGTCCTGCTGGGAGAGAAGACTGTGTGTGTAATTCGTGGGTCTACTGTGGAGATAAGGAGCTCTGTGGGTCAGCCCACAAGCAGGTGAGAAAAGAGAGACAGAGAGAGAAAAGAGAGTTGAAAGGAGGAGAGGGAAGAGGGTAGAGAAAAGGACAGGGACAGGGACAGGGAGAGGGAGAGTTGATGGCCCACGAGCTGGTTGGAAGTGAGAGAGAGAGTGAGAGAGGGGAGTCGAAAAAGGAGTGGGAAGAGGGTAGAAGAAAGAGAGGGACAGGGAGAGGGAGAGTCGGTAGCCCACAAGCAGGTGGAAAAGTTGAGAGGAGAAGAGAGTCGGAAAAGGAGATTTAGAAGGAAGACGGAGAAAGGGCGAGAGGGAGTCGATAGCTCACAATCAAGTGGGTCAAAAGAGTCGGAAAAGGAGAGAAAAAGGGTTAGAAAGAAATAAAGACGGAGAGATGGAGAGGGGGAGTTGATAGTGTTTGTCAGATCTTGTGGTACTCTGTAGTGGGCTGAATTTGTGGTACTATACAGTGGGCTGTATTTGTGGTAATATATAGTGGGCTGTATTTTTAAGAGTTTTTATGTTGTGGGAATATAAGTCTATAGTACGGTATCACTTTTTCCACTCTGTGTGAATCGTGCATACTTAAGTGCTTGCAGGATCATTTTAACCGTTTTTTTTGGGTCATTTTTTTTGGCGGTCTCTATGGAGTTTATTGGGGTTTCTTAGGTTTTCTTAGGAAAAATAGGGTTTGCGAGGCTTGTAGGGTTACTCAGGAATTCTTGTTGGTTTTTCGTCTCTTAGTTCGTCTGGTTCAGTGCTAGCTCTTCAGAACTCCGGGTGGGAAAGTGGAACTCCTTGAGAGTGTTTATTAAATCATTCCTTTGTTGCAGTTTTTTGGTACCTTCACTGTCATCCTTTCTCTTTTATTTTGTGTTTTTTTTTTCCAGTATTGTGACCTTCACCGCCTTCTTTCTCTTTTATTGTGTTCTTTTTCCCAGTTTTGTGACATTCACCGTCGTCTTTTTCTTTTTCTTTGTGTTCTTTTTGGCAGTGTTGGCTGAAGAAGCAAGAGGATGTCCTTAAACCCGAAATCCACACTACTTCTGTGAACTCAGGATGGACGTCTGGGATCATTCATCCCCACAACCAGGTAAACGGGATATTCAAAAGAGGAAGCGAAAGGATAAAGTGTTTTCTCCTCTCCCTCTTTCCCTCTTCCCCTCTCTCTCTCTCCCTCCCTCTCCCCCTCTCACTCTCTCTCACTTTTTCCTTCTCTCCCTCTCTCCCTCTCTCACTCTTACAGCTGTCCCGCACTTTCCCTCTCTCTTCCTCTCTCCCTCCAGTATGACTATTGCAGGTACATGTAAGCAGAACAATTGGAGCAGTATCAATGTAAGAGGTAATAAATTCAATTAAACATTTAATTACATTTTAGAAGAGTGTCAGACTAAATGCCCTAATTTCTACTTTTTTTTTAGGGTTTGCAGTCTCACTCTTCTTCTGCTTTTTGGGTAAACAGGGAATTATTGTCTTGGAGACAAGTGAGGGATCTATTCGGATACGGGTGAGGGCATACCTTCTTTCTTTTTCCCCCTTTTTCTTTTTTTGAGCTTTGGATAGGGAATTAAAAAAGGGAAGCTTGGCTTAGAGTTTCGTGGTTTTTTTTTTTTTTCTGGTTAGGGTTCTAATGTTGGTGAAGGTAGAATTTTGGATTAACACACGTCCAAAATGAATTGAAATCTCCTTTTCACAATGTATCTTGGCGAATGAAATTTTTGTTGGTTAAAGAGTATTTTTGGTCCCATGAGGAGAAAAGAGTTAGCTTCTAATACAGGAAGATTGATAAGCAATTACAAGAAGGTAATAAATACCTTTCTGTCACAAATATGGGACATAGGCTGTTGTGACGTAAACATCATTTATGAAAAGACGAACAACTGAATTCAAAACCTGTCACGAGTTTTCATAATAACCAAAAATTTATCTAACAAGCTGTCACAATAATATGCACTTCGGGTAATTACACGTACGCGAATACTGGAGTTACTCGCCAGTAATTAGGGAAATCATACAGAAAAATGTACAAAATCGCATGATATCCTGCACGATTACTGAGATTACGAGCCAGTAATGACAGCTTGTGCGTCTTTGTAAGAAACGGACTTTTGCAATAACTATCTCCCAATAACTTTCTTAACTGTCTTCTTTTTCTTCTTACACTTTTCTTTCTTATCTGAAGGAGATGAGCCGCCCTTGCTAACATCTCTTATTTCTTAATTTATTTATTATTTTTCTTTAGCACAAATACTCCAGTGAGTAGCTAGCCAAACAATCGCTCATTTGGCATTATATTTCTTAAACCTACTTCACTTCTTCCACATTTCTTTGGTGAAACAGGACAAGTGAAGTATTAAAGGTAAATTCAAATTTCTAATAAAATATAGGAGGAAACTTAATATGGCACAGGAGTCAAACACACTCTTTAGGTTAAGGGGAACAAAATTTTATCTACAAACTCAAACAGCATTCTTATCTCCGTTGGAGATAGAGCAACAACCTTCTAACTTGAAGTAACCGGTGCTTCAATTTCTCATCGGTCCTCCTCAGTTGAAATAACTGGTGCTCCACTTTCTGTCGGTCTTCTAAATTGAAATAACCGGTGGTCCACTTTCTTGTCCTTTTCTTGTCTGTTTTTTTTGTCTGTTTGTGCAGCTTAAACCAAATTGGGCTCCTGTGACAGTGGGGTATATTCGTGAAGTACTGGCGCTTCGCCATTGTGCGGGATGTCAGTTTTATAGAGGGGAGGGACTCGGATCTGGATGGGATAGCCAGGGAAAAAGAATTCCTTCGGTGAGTTTACAATGTGTCATATCCCTTCTTTTACTCAAACGCTCTCCCTCCTCTGTTCCCCATTCCTTCTAGACCTTTCCATATCTATTCTCAGTATACAAGTATTACAATGGGAAAAAAACCACACCACCTACTGAATTAATGTGAGGCATACTAAGATTGTGCCAATACAAATTTCAAACCCATATTCATTGTGATGAGCTGTATAGAGAAAATCCCAACTCCCATATGTTTTGACATGTATTGCAATGTGGCTCATTATATGCCACTCACCTAAATAGTTTTGCTAACATTAATTTATGATTTTTGATTTAAAAACACTTACTCGAATTACTGATCAACTAAAATAGCGATGGGTAGTGTGTTGTATTGGCTTCCTAAGAGCAAACTCGTAATGTCCAGAGGTGGTTTAGACCAAATATAGGAGGGAATTGAACTGCTAGATTTCACTTTTGGAGGGTTTATGACTTCGCAAATAGTACAAGCAAAGCTTATCCGCAGTCAAAAGACAGAAAATACCTTTGTACAAAATGTACACAGAAATGTCCTCCTTGTCTGTAAATACACAAAGGAAATCCACCTTAGTCCACAACAATGCAGAAAAACATACCTTGAGCCTAAGTGGAAAAAGGTAGAAAAGAACAATGTCTTGCTCAGTAAATTTGAAACCCAGATTTTAAAAGATTCTGGTTGGAGCTTCCTATACTTCGTTCCCATTTTACAGTCACACAACAGAAGAAATACAAAAGCAAGCATTGCAATCAGGTTCAAAATAGGACTGGTGCTTAGCGATGAGGATCAAATAAGTGTATGGTAAACACTGGTAAAGCTTAATCTTGGTTTTACGTGAGTTTATACAAGCTTTTAAATTTTATCAGTAGACGGGTGGATGCAGAAAATTCCTTGTCTTTGCATGTTTCTGTTTTTATCAGAAGCTACAAACTGTATTGTAACTCTGATTTTTTTATCGATTATTCGCCATTAAGCCTGAATACAATGGTTCATAATCTCAAAGCCGATGGCCGAGATTGTTGTATATTCCAATTTCCTATCTGTACACGTTTTTAATCCTGACCAATCTTACGAGATGATGGAAACTCAAAGCTTTAAAACCTGAAAGTTCACCTTTCTGCGTCACATCAAATTTGGCCTTCTGTTGGGTGAATTTTTGATTGAAATTAAGTAGGTTTTGAGGAAGTTTGTAAACAGTTGGATACTTCAAGTTCGTAGGATTTACGTTGACTATCGACTGTGAATAGTTTTTCTTTAAAATGACTAAATGCCTTGACTTCTCTTCCACTGGATTTAATGGTGATTCATCCAATGTGGCTAAAGTTGTTGTTTTCTGTTTAACATACTGTCACTATATCCGTTATTCAAATATTCATCCCTCCGAACATTCAGTGAGGCAATAGACCATTTGCAGAAAATATTCAGCAAAACAAAATGAGTTTTCCAATTTTTTGCCCACAAAATCCATGGTCGTTTTGCTTTCTGTGAAGTCCAAGGATGTCAAATTTTACTTCCCCCAAAATCCGTGGGTGCCACTTTTTTTGGTGCTAATCCACAAATGTCATTTGGTCTGGTAGAAAAAACCTTTATACTTTTGAGTTTGTGGAATTCGTGAATGCCAACTTGAGCTTAAAAATAAGATTGTCCCCTTACCACCCAGTTGCAAAAAAATATCAAATATTAGGCATTCATTCGAATAAATTTTTGAATATCCCATTTTTTTTGCGAGTATTCTATGGTTTACTAAAGAAATGTAACATGAACAACATTTTTAGCGCCAATGCTCCTCTTGTTGGGCTGAAAACATCTGGTAAAAATATGTTTGAATCCTTGTCAACAACAGCCCGGCCATAGACTTTTGAGGTTCAAAATGATATTCGTAGTGTGTCGGTATAGTGACATACCCAAGTTTCTTCTTCCTGTTTTTTTTAACATGTCGACATGCTCTGGGTTTTGACTTTAAACCGACGCTGTATTGCGATATACTGGTGTGAACTCCGTTCAATTTTGCAATAAAAATACAATTTTTATTGCATCTTTTTGTGAAGTGTTTTTCTTCTACATTTTTAAGATTTTATTGTGGGCGGTGTTCGTTCTGCAACAACCGTTTTTCTGTAGGCAATGTGAAGTCTATGATAGTCTCACAGGAAAGCTTTTTTTTGGCCAGATTAATTCTAAATACTGGATTGTTGACTTCACAATGTAATCAGTGTGAATTCGATTACTCCATTGACCAATGTCTTCGTCTTGAAGTGAAAGAATTTATGAAGTCATTAGTGCTCATTTTTATGACATCATTTCGGTCCCACTTTGTTAAACTTGGCGTGTTGATGACAGTAATCTTTTTCCCATTATGCTAACATTATTTGTTCATGTAACCTGACATTAGGACTCGGTGCCATTAAATTTTACCCTTTGGACCTGAAATTGGCCAATGGCACTAACTGTATTTTTCTTGACCCTAATTCTTTAGACGGTTCAAAACCAGCTACCTCATTCGGAACTGAATTAGAATTTAAAAACATTAATATAAACCCCACGGTAGCAATTCCTTGACACTAATACATTTTATTATTGTCTTAATGCTGAATCCTCGATTAGACATAAACTCTGAAAGGATATTCAAGGATGGTGATTAAGTTATTTGCAGTAAAAACATACTTACTAGCTGGCGACTGTGGCTCTTGTTGAGATTAGGTTTAGTCTAATCGTTACTGCTTGTTACCAATTGTCACTTTTTGTTTGTTTATTAATCGTTACTCTTTGTTTATTAGTTGTCACTGTTTTTTTGTTTCCCTGGAACAGCTTTCTACCTTTAATGCATCCAGCCTTTGTTTCTCAAAAGGAAACGGCAGAAGGGCTCGTTTCAACATCATGTGGTAACTATTCTATTCAGTAGTGTTGCGTATTTTCCATTTGAAGGTGTTATTTATTTAACTTATGTCATTTTCCCCTCTTTTTTTGTTTTCTTTCGTTCTACAGCATCCGCCTGGACCTCCGTATGCTTTATTGCAAGGCACGTTCCATGCCGACGGAGTTCCGTTTAAAGCTATTGAGTTGGAGAGTGCACCTATTGTGAAACGAGGACATGTCTGCCTTATCGACAAAGGACCGGATTTTTTCATTAGTCTTGGAGATCATCCCGAATGGGGTCACGGTCACACTGTTTTTGGTGAAGTCGTCGCAGAAGATATGAAAGTAGCCGATCGATTGGCGAATCGACCCACGAAAGCCGTGACTTGGGATACTATAGAGGTGAGAGAGTTTGAGGAGCCGTTGGACTTTATGGTGAAGAGATGGAAGAGTTAAAAAAAACACAAACAAACAAATTAGAACGGAAACACGAGCGGAAAGGGGGGAAGAGGAAAGGAAAAGAAAAGGAAGAGAAAGGGAGGAGAACAGAAGAGGAGAGTACAGAAATGAAGAGAAAAGGATGGATGGGTAAAAGCTCGTGTGTTTATGATTTAACGGTACGTGGTAGTAAAAACGGTCGGGGTTGAATATAGTGATGTAAGTTTTTAAATGATTTAACGAATTGATTATTGATTATTGGTATACAACTTTTGCTTTATGAAATTGAATCTACTTCCAAATGTTAGTCGATTGGAATTGCTTAAGATATTCCCGGTTTAAGCTCGTCTTCTGTAACAGTTGATCTTTAAATCAACTGCAATCCTGTATATGTTATCGAGGTTCATAAAATGGTTTTTGGGCAGTCTCAAGAAAATTCCACTTTTCTAGTGGAGCTGCAAGGAAATTTGTTTTAACTATGATAAAGGGAGACTGTTGAGATTTTGCGTCCAGAAACTATGTAACCAATCGGAGAACATTTTGTAAACCGGATATTACATTTAAGCGTTTTAAACCGATAAATACATTAAGCTCGAAATAAGTTTTATGAAAGGGTTCATTAGGGAGGAGTATAATGTAACCAATAGGAGGGAGGTTTGTAAACTGACTTACATTTACAGCAATTTAAACCGATAAATACATAAAGCTATAAATATAAGTCTAACTAAAGGTTTCACTAGACAGGAGTATATGGAGGCATAAGCCTATGACCATTAAGGAATATCCCATGTGTGTTTCGCTTCCAGAAACTCTGTAACCAATCGTAGGAGGTTTTGGAAACAGGACGGCTTAAGCGTTTTAGACCGGCTCATACATTAAGCTCGGAAAATAAGTTTTATTACTAAGGGGTTCACTAGGAAGGAGTATAAGGAAGAATAAAACAAAATGGCCATTAGGGCATATCTCATGTGTGTTTCACTTCCATGGATCGAGGGAGGTTATCGAATCAGCCTAAGGTAGTACCAATGGTCAATTCGAGGATAAAAAGCTTCAGAGATTGGTCCAGTACAAAAGTGTTTTAATCTCAACTAAAAAAGATAAAAATATTGTGATAGTCAAACACTGATATAAAAGCACGGAATAGAAGGAAACATGAAAGTGGGAATTCTATACACGAACAAACTGACAAAAACAGAGGATACCGTGGAAAACAAACAACAAGCAAAAGGACAAACAGAAAATGCAATTGAAACAGTACGTAAAGACAGAATCTGAACAACAATGTCAAACATTTCTACCGAAACTAAATAAATATAAACCCACCAGTCTCCAACACCTAACCTAACTAAGTTCTCTAGAAGGGAGCCATGCTCGGTGGAGATGCCGGGGAAAAGTTCGGCCCACACGTAGTACACCATTAATCGTCATTATCGTTAAATAACACTAATTATGCGACCTTTTTTTTTTCACCTGGCAACAAAATTAAGTTAACAACAGTTAAGTGTTTCTTTCTTAACGTTTGTTCTTTCGATCCAAATCAGCCATGTCATTTGGAAGTGACCTAGAATCAATAACACTAATGTAAACCCTAGACTAATACAATATTTGCTTTAAGAACAATTCATGTGTAGGAGATCAAAAAACAATGGAAGCTTGCGAAAGATGCAACTCGTATGCAAATCTAAAGGAAACCGCTCATGATAAAAGGTCGTTAATAGAAGGTGGAAGGCTCTCGCGTCTCCTCCTCTCGAACCAGCATCGACCACATGTACAGAGGAAGTAGTCCAACCAACCACGAATCAACTAAATATCTTGACCGCCATCCAAAAAACAAAAAATGTTTATATAATATTTGCAGGTATAGGAACCTAACACCAACCGACATCACGTGGCACCAATTAAGTGTGTCAAGCCGCTTGACCGACAAGTTGTGTGATATCAAACCTTTCGCGATTGTAAATCGCATGTGAACATCAAAATAAAAGAAAAAGAAAACCGAAAATGAAAATGATAGGACTCACTCAAGGAGGATTCACTAGAGTAATGTTCACAAAAGTGTTGACTACATTGAAACAAAAGAAAAGCAAAGCCGAAACGAAGATGAAAGAATTCACACAAGGAGAGAATTGCCGAATGTAGGACATGCAGTATTTCCAACAAAATACCTCGGACGAAAGAGGGCGTAAAAGAATGGATTTGGCTCGTTGGCGAGTCTCCTTGAGGTATTTTTTTGTGGGGACGACAATTTTTTAGAGCCCAAAGTTAGAAAAGGATTGTGTTTTGAGTTAAATGACTTCACGCCAAATATTTTAGGTTGGGATGCCATGGCCATATTTCAGTGAGCAATAGACGAGGATGTTAGGGTGGTTGATTATGCCAAGTGTTACAAGTGTTAGAATTTTGTGTCCATTTCCTGCTAAGGACCATAAGTCAAATTTAGTCAAAGTTGCGTGAGAATGAATCAACCGGAGTCCTGTTAGGTAAATGTACGGTTGAATAGACGTCACGCTACATTTACGTAGTCGTCAAGTTAACTTTGCGTAGACGTCAACATTTGATGAAACGTAGTCGTCAACTTGTATTGTACAAGTGAAGTCGTTGCAGATTTTGAGTGAATGTCACGTAGTGAATTACGGCTGTTGATTAAGTTTACGTAGTTCACAAGTTAGGGTTTTGTTCCTTTATGTGAAAGACAAGTAGCATAGTACCAACGTTATGTACAAATATAAAATGTACTCATGCTTACAGTGAAAATTAATCATCAATCAACCGAATGATTCTCTACAATTTCTCATTACTGCTATCTTGGCACTGAGTGTTTATTTTGTCGTGTAATTAATCTTTCTTCTTTGTTCAGTAATTAAGCATGTCTTCTCACATAAATAGTAGTTTTCCTTAGCTTCGTGTCTTGTAATTGATCGATCCTATGGCCACTTTTTCTGAATATCAACATGGTATCGGAGCTTAAGGTAATATTTACAGACATCCAAAAATCTAATGGAAGTAATTATTTACTGTGGAAAGCTAAGATGACCTGAATTCTAAAATTTAAGAATTACTAGGGTATTGTAGCAAGCACTAAACATAAACCTACTGAAGCCCAAAAGGCAGCAGGATATGATAAAAGGGAAGAAGAGGCAGCGACATTAATTTTTCTAGCTGTGGAAGACAGTCAACTTTTACACATAGTTGAGTTGGATAAACGTAAGGCTATGTGGGATAAACTAAGGACAATACATGAGCATACTAATCCGTCTAATATTATGCAATTAAAAAACAAATTGCTGGTCTTTAGTATGGAGAGTGGAGATACTATGGAAACCCATATCAATCGACTGAAAGAGCTTAAGTTAGAGTTAGCCGCAGTCGGCACAAAACTGAATGATGATGATTTGTTCCTTACACTGTTTAGGTCATAACCATCACAGTATGCTATGATAATCATGGCTTTGAAAAGTCAACCTACTGTAGACTTTGATGTAGTATATCAGCATTTCATTCAGGAAGAAGTTTAAATTAAAAGAAAGGAGAAAAAATAGTCAGATCCAGCTCTTTATGCCAAAGGCAAACAAGTAGTAAAATTACTGAGTTAGTAACTGGTTATGCTATATGTGGCAAAACCAATCATCAGACTGCTGATTGTAGATTTAAAAAGAAAGAGACTAAAAACTTCAAGAAAGATTGTATGTTACAGTTATGGAAAACCAGGTCATAAGTCTTCAGTTTGTCATAGCAAAGACAATAATAAACAGAACAAACAATCGTTTGCCATGAACATTCAAGATGTGACTAAACTTTTTCTCACACAATCAAATGCTCAGAAAAGCAAATGAATTATAGACACAGAAGCGTCTCATCATATGTGTAATGACAAGTCCATCTTTTCTTCTCTCACAACATTACAAAGTCCTCGACGGATTGTTCTAGCAGATTATAAGATTCTAGAGACTAGCTTAATTGGCGAGGTTAAATTAAAGCTATACTGTGATACTGGTAGCCATGAAGGCCATCTAAAAGAAGTTTTATACTCACCAGGTTTAAAGCAAAACCTTTTCAGTGTTATGCATGCTGTGAGGAGTGGACTAAAAAAAACATTGTGGGGTGTAAATGGGTTTTTAAGATTAAGAGGAAGTCAGATGGGCCAGTGGAAAGATATAAAGCGAGATTGGAAGCTAAGGGGTATTCCCATGAAGAGGGGGTTGATTACACTGAGACTAGTAGTGAACTTTAATAGTCTCAGAAGTTTAATAGCCTTAGGGGCAGTATAAGGTATGCAGATGCATCAAATAGATATCAAAGCTGCATTCCTAAATGGGGATTTGGAGGAAAAAGTTTACACGGAACAACCAGAGGGCATGGTAGAACAAAGAAAAGAACACATGGTGTGTAATTTACACAAATCCATATACGGTGTAAAACAAAGTCTTAGGTGTTTGAAGATCAAACTTGACACCAAAATGAGAGAAGAGGCATTTGAGAGATGTCATGCAGACGACCACCTCGACACAAAGAGGATCACTAGCGGTTGGATTTTCATATGTTCAAAAAGACCTATCAGTTGGAGAGAACAAATTGGAAAGAAAAGTTTAAAATTTGATTTTGTAATCAGCTCACATAAGTTTGTCCTGTTTTGTGAGGACAATTAATACTATACAGAAAATGACCCAGAGAGGGGGTGTTAGAATTATGTGTCCATTTCCTGCTAAGGACCATAAGTCAAATTTAGTCAACGTTGCGTGAGAATGAATCAACCGGAGTACTGTTAGGCATATGCTTGGTTGAATAGACGCCACGCTACATTTACGTAGGCGCTGTTTACTTTGGGTCGTCAACATGGCAAACCGTCGCCACTTGCATTGTACGGCAAATGAAGTCGTCGCAGATTTTGAGTGAATGTCACGTAGTGAATTGCGGCTGTTGATCAAGTTTACGTAGTTCACAAGTTAGGGTTTTGTTCCTTTACGTGAAACACAAGTAGCGTAGTACATACGTTATGTACAAATATAAAATGTACTCATGCTTACATTGAAAATTAATCATCAATCAACCGAATGATTCTCTCCAATTTCTCATTACTGCTATCTTGACATTGAGTGCTTATTTTGTCGTGTAATTAATCTTTCTTCTTTGTTCAGTAATTAAGCCCGTCTTCTCACATAGAGAGTAGTTTTCCTTAGCTTCCTGTCTTGTAATTGATCTATCCTATGGCCACTTTTTATGAATCTCATCAACAACGACAATTGTGATTGTTTTCTTTTAGACATTCGAGGAATATTTGGTGTTGCTCCATTGTTTTCTCTTAGACATTCGAGGAATATTTGGTGCACCTCCATTTTTTTTCTTTTAGACATTCGAGGAATATTTGGTGCACCTCCAATGTTTCTCCTAGATTGTTTTCTCTTAGACATTCCAAGAATTCGGTGCACCTCCGTTGTTTTCTCTTAGCCTAACAAGTTGATGTTGACGTTTCAACCTCCTGCTGACGCTAGGCTCCGCTTCTATATACATATATATTTTAATGTGTTTTGGTTTTCATTTTCTTTTGCCGTGGTCTTAAATATTTTTTTCTACTCCCCATAGACATACATCAATTTGTACGGACACGGAGATAAAACGACGCGTCGCAATTTCCGAATTTCGACTTCCAAATTCCTGGATACGGATTATCCACGTGGCCCAGACAAAGGGTCAGCCGTACAGTTCTCGTACCGTGTTCCTTGCCGCAAACAGGACAAAGACGGTACAACCGTACAAGGTTCTATTGCATGTAAACCCCCCGATCTGAACCTTCTGGGAACTTTCTCATGTTTCAAATTTCTTATGCTGAACCGAATTTCTTATTTCTCATCAGCCTATTGACAATTGCTGCGACCTATTTCTTCTATGGCTCTCTTTGGAGACATTTCTGGCCATGGCGACAGCTTTGAAGACGACGAGGAAGTTCCAGAGGCTGTGGAGATTGAATTGGAAGCGCCACGTGGCGAATTCTCTAAGCCTCCCGTGCCTATCACCATTATCACAGGATACCTCGGGGCTGGGAAGACAACTGTAAGCTTCGGGTGCCTTCTTTTTGACTCCGTTTGACTCTGTTTGATTTATGAATCTGTATTTCCAATGAATTCAAATGTTATTGTTGTTCCATTATTTTATGGTTAGTTTTTAAGAGTTTTCTTTCATTGGATAGCCCTTGGAACTTTTTCACTGATTGCGATTAGGGTTAATGTTCTTTCTGCCGCTTTCACTTAAATTTTCTCTGTGCTCACGTGTCCGATTTTCATTTGAAGACAGCCAACCGAAAGGTGAGAATCTTAGCTTTCCATTCATCCTTCCCTCCTCCTCCTCCTCCCCCTCTTAAGAATCTTACCTTTCCATCTCCTTTTCCTCCTTCTTCCTCCTCCTCTTGAGAATCTTCCTTTCAATGGCAACCGTCGGAATGTAATCCAACAAGTGTGCACAGAGAAAATTAAGTTTGTAAGGACGAAAAAAGCATTAACGCTAGTAGCAATTTAACGGTGTAACTCATAAGAAATCACGATAAAACCTAAAAGTCCCTCGTCTGACCACGGTATAGCTCATAAGAACTTATGCAAAACCCCAAAATTCCCACAGACTCGTCAACTTTGTTCAGCTTTCAAAAATTTAGAGATATTCCTTCAAAATTTGCAGTAGAGTTGATTCCTTATCCGTTTTAATTGGCTCCAAATTCTAGAATGTTCTGTTACTTTTTATCATAGGTTTTCAATTGGAAAATGCAAACTTTACTAGTAAAAATTGAGTCAAAGAACTTAACCGTTTGGCTTTATCTCGGTATTTTTTAACCGTAAGTTTATGATGGCTTCTGTTGTGGTTCTAATATTGTGAAAACCAGCTGAATGTTGCTTATTTTTGAAAGTCTTTACAAAGTGCAATATTTTAAGTAAAACCAAGAAACTAATTGGAATCGAAAGAAAAAATAAAAGAATCAAAGAGAAAGAAAAGAAGAAGAATCAAAGGAAGAGGAGTAAATTCAGAAGAGATTATTCTCTCAGTTGATTCTCTCGAAATTTGAAGAGATTATTTAAAAAATAGGAAATACAGTTTATTTTAGTTGGAATCCCATAATCTTTTCTTTGGGTGTCGATTCACTTTTTTACAATTTATAGTTCTTGTCCCTTTAATTCTTGAATAGATTCTTTATTCTCCAACATTTTGGTTATGAGTTTGATACTAAAATTTTGTTTTAAAGCCAATTTTTAAAATTTTCCTCTAATATTGTCGATTTCATTATGAATAGTATGTGAATCGTCCATAGAGGATGAAATCATTAGTGTTTGGTTTATACCAATGTTATTAATTTTAACATGTTATTAATTTTCGGTTCAGTATTTATGAACCGTTGAAAGAATTAGTGTTAAGAATTAAAACAATTAGTATTATTAACGCCTTTTCTGGTCAGAGGGCAAAATAATCCGGCACCTAATTAGGGTTATCAACGTTAATAGCGATTCACGTTGTGGTATACCGCCCATCGCTATTACTGTTAGTGAATTAATAACGTTGATACTTTATTAGAATCAACTACACTAAATTATGTTTTATTACATGGCTTATTTTAGGCCCACTCACTTAAATAGAGTTATTAACACTAACTTAAGATTTTGAGTCAAAAAACACTGCTTAGGAATGGAATTAGAGTGATTAACTCTAGTAGCGAAGGGCGGTGTAGCGTATGCCGTTATTTAATATAACTAGTGATGCAATTCCGTGAAAAATAAAGCACAGATCTTCAAATTTAAACCTTTTATTTGTAACACACATAACATAAGCTGCAAACCGGTGTTGCAGAAACATATAAAATAATATCCAATTTCTCCATTTGAAATAGTTTTTGCACTCGGATTGAAAGTATAACCTTTATGTATCCAAACTTTGCTACTCTCAAGCATAAATTGAGATTTGTGTCCATTTATCTAAACTTCGAAGTAAAAAAATGTGTGATATTTCTTTGTTTGATATCTTTTTGTCTGTTTGGGTAGTTTCATCAACAATTCATCATCTTAAACAGTCCCTTGATTTTTTTTTTTTGTAAAGTTTCTTCCAGTAAATCACTTCTAGTGACAGTATCAACTGTAAACTCATATATATTTCAACTAATTTATCCGAAGCTTTGATCTTTTGTTTGGCAGTACCTGCAAATCTCTCTCAGGTCTCTCTTCTCATGTTCTCTCTCCTCTCTCTCTTCTCTCTCTCTCTCTCTCTCTCTCTCTCTTTCTCTCTCTCTCTCTCTCTCTCCCCCCATTTCCCTTTTGCCAGCTGTCCAACCTCATGCTGAGAAAACCATTTAGCATGTGATAAAATATACGTGTCTCTCCTTTCTTTTTGGCAGTATCTGTTATCTTCTTGTAGGGCCATTTCTCATGGAGAATCTTAACTGATATATGTATATATATGTACATGTATGTATTATGTATATAATGTGTATATATATATATGTATATATATATTATATATCTATATATTATGTATATTTATATATATCTGTATATGTACTTCTGTCCTCTGTTTATTATGTATGTACGTTATATTACCCGAAAAACCTGGGAGGGAAAAGGTTAGAGAAATGGGGGGAGAGGGAGGGAGGGAGGGAAGAGAAAAAATTCGGGGAGAGAGATGGAGAAAAAGAGACAGATGGAGTGAAAAAGGGGGAGAGAGTGGGAAGGAAAGGGAGAGATTGAGAAATAAGGGGAGAGAGGGGAGGGGAGGAGAAACCTTGAAAGAGTCGATATATTACCGGAAAAACCTAAAGTTTCAGATCCTTGTAAGTAGAAGCACAATGATTTTGGCAGTATTTAATCCTCTTAGCACCACTTGTTAGAAATAAAGCTTCGGTATCTGTTTTGTCCTCATGTCATTAATTCCTCTTTAGTATTCTCTTGTGCAAAGCTAAGATGTTTTTGGCAGTATTTGTGATTATTGGCAGTTTCTGTAAGCCTCTCCTTATCTGTCCTTAGAACCATCTTGTGCAGAAACTAAGTTGTTCTGCAGTTTCTGCAATTTTGTCCTTTTCCAGCTGGTCAACTACATTCCTCTCTTCGGACGGTCTTGCACAAGAACTAAATGGTTTGGCAGCATTTGATTTCTCTCCTTTTTCTCTCTTTTTTGTCCTTTTGGCCTTTTTCCAGCTGGTCAACTACATTCTGACAGCTCAGCACGGTCAGCGAATCGCCGTCATTTTGAACGAGTTCGGTGCTGAGCTGGACATTGAGAGAGCGCTGGTGAAGGAGGGAGAGGGCGAGAGTGCTTCCCTGGTGGAGGAGTGGGTGGAGCTTGGAAATGGGTGCATTTGTTGTACGACTAAAAACGCCTTTGTTCAAGTTTTGGAAGAGCTTATGCTCAGAAGAGAGAAGTAAGTTTAGTTTTTTGTAGGTTTGCTAGTAATGTATTTACAAATGGGTATGTTTTCGTTTGATATATAAAAGCCTAAATTTCACGCTTTTGTGATAAAATTTTGCAGTCTAAGAGGTCTTACCACTGCTATTAATGTTAACAATATACCAATGTTAAACTACTGTACAATACCTGTTTCCATGTAGTCGTGTACATAGATATATGTATGTGTGTGTGTGTATACATGTGTGTTTGTGTATATATGTGTGTGTGTGTGTGTGTGTGTATATATGTGTGTGTGTGTTTTAAAGCTAACATGGACTGTGGAATTTTTATGGGAGGCTGTTGTGATAAGTATACGTTACACAGTGGAATTATTATGTGGTGTTGGTTTTAGTTTGGGTTTAAGATTTTAGTTCCTTTTTTTTTTCGTTATTTCCGTCACAGTTCAATTTGATCGCCGAATGTGAATATAAGACTGTGTTTTTTTGAGATTATTGGCTACTTGCGGTTATAAATGCTCTCCTTTTGTAACCTTTAACAGTTTTTTTCATATGGTTTTTTTGTTTGTTAAGGTTAAATTTTTTTGGCTTGAGAAATGAGACTGTAATTTGTTTCGGGATGTAATTTAGGCTAGGAAAAAAAATGTTAGAAAGAAAGAAGTCATGTTTGTTGTTTTGTGTTTTTTTGTTTTTCTGTTGTCCTTTTGTCTTTTGCTTCCACTTCATCATTTGTTTTTTTTTTTTTCTACTTTTTGACCTTCGTTCCTTTCTTCGCCCCTTTGTCTTTTTTCCCTGTCTTCCCTTCTTCCCTTTTTCATTCTTCATCCCTTTGACATTTTTTCCCCCTTTGTCTTTCTTCTTCCATTTCCTTCTTCTCCCTTTTGTCGTTCTTCTTCCTTTTCTCTTTCTTCTTCCCTTCCTCTTCTTTCTTCCCTTTCTCTTTTTCCTTCCCTTTCTCTTTCTTCTTTCTTCCCTTTCTCTTTCTTCTTCCTTCATTTCTCTTTCTTCTTCCTTCCCTTTCTCCTTCTTCTTCCTTCCCCTTCTCTTTCTTCTTCCTTCCCTTTGTCTTTTCCCAGGTTTGACCATATTCTCCTGGAAACAACGGGATTGGCCAATCCCGGCCCTGTCGCAGGAGTCCTTTGGGTTGACGAACCGCTGGAAGCTTCCGTTCGACTGGACTCCATTGTCACAGTAATTACTGTTCCTGTTGGGGCTATAAAAGAGAGAGAGAAAGAGAGGAGAAGGAGAGGAAGTGAGGAGAAGGGGAGGAAGTGAGGAGAAGGAGAAGACGAGAGAAAGGAGAAGAGAAAGGGAGAGTTGTCACAGTAATTACTGTGCTCTGATGGGGCTATGGGGCTTCAAAAGAAGAGAGATAGAGAGAGAGGAGAAGGAGAGGAAGAGAGAAAGGAAGAGAGAGAGGAAGGGAGGAAGGAAGAGAGGAAGGAGAAGGGAAGGAAGGGGAGAGAAGAAGGGAGGAAGGAAAGAAAGAGAGCAAGAGAATGAATCGCTGAAGCTTCTATTCGTTGGACCCTCTTGTCACAGTAATTGCTGTCTGATGGGTTATGGGGTCTAAATAAAAGGAGAAAAAGAAAGGGAGGAGAAAGAGAGGGAGAGAGAAAGGAAGAGAGAAAGGAAGAGAGAAGGAAGGAAGAGAGAAGGGAAGAAAGTAAGAAAAAAAGCGAGGAAGAAAATGAACCACTAGAAGCTGGCTTCAGAGAAGAGAGAGAGAAGCGGAGGAGAAGGAGAGGAAGAGAGAAAGGAAAGGAGGAAAAGCGAAAGAAGGAAGTGTGAAGAAGGGAAGAAAGAAATTAAGAAAGAAAAGGAGGAAGAATATGACTTACTGCAAGATTCCATCCATTGTCACGGTCATTACTGTTCTCTGATGGGTCTATGGGGTTTAAAAAAAAGAGAGAGAGAGAAAGAGAGGAGAAGGAGAGAAAAAAGGAGAGGAAAAAAGTGTGAAAGGAAGAGAGAAACGAAGAGAGGAAGGATGGGAGGGGATTTTGAGGAAGAAAGCGAGAAGAAAGGTAGAGGGAAAGAAAGAGAGGAAGAAAGACACAAAGAAAGGGAGTAGAAAGGAAGTAAGGAAGGAAAGGAAAAAACAGAGGAAGCAAGAGAAAGGACGAGGACGAAAGGGAGAAAGGAAGAAATAGGTGAAGAAAGGGAGAAAGAAGTAGAGAGCAAAGGGAGAAAAGAAGGAAGAGAGAAAGAAGGAGAGAAACAACGACAGAAAGAGAGAGAGGAAGAAAGGCAGAAAGAAAAAACGAGGAAAGAATGTGGTAAAGAAAGGAAGAGAAAAAGAAATTGACTAAGAAGAAAAGAAAAGAGAAAGAATAATGGAAAAATTGAAAAGATTTGATATAACCAATTATTGACTTTGATAACTGAACACATCAGTGTGTGATTAATTATGATGGTTAAACATTCCCACTGTTATCATTAGGGCAAAAGAAATAACACCATAAAAAGATGAAGAGTTGAATATGTTAACTTATAAGAGAGGAAGAGATTGAGTTTCTAAGATATATTTAGTTTAAAATACTAGTGTGAGATGCATCCACTCTTGGAGAAAACCACCCAAAAAAAGAAAAAGAAGAAAGAAACATGAAATGGATTGTCATATATTTCTAAACTTGACGATATAACCACCGCAATTAGTAGTGATGTTTGTACTCCTTTTTGTATTTTTTTGTTTTTCGTCTCTTTTTTGCGCACATTACTTGTAGGTGGTCGATGCTCGAAATTTGGAGCGACAACTAAGGGAGGAGAGAGAGGAGGGAGCAGTAAATGAAGCGGCACTTCAAATTGCTTTTGCGGTGCGACTTTCTTAATTGGGAAAGAGAGGTAGTGAGTGGTTCATTTTTCTTTTAATAAATTTTCTGCGTTCAAAAGTGTAGAGAATTTCACTAATTTTCTCTGAGTCCGAAAACGCGGAAAATTTAATGATATTCTATGAGTTCAAAAAAAAAATAGGAAAGGGAAGACAGTGTACGTCTTTTTTTGTGTTTGAATTTTAGCGATTGAAATAGGAGTTTTATTGCCTTTTACGAAGTAAAGTTTAAATTAATGTCTGGTAAGTTGTGTTCGTTTTCCATGGTTTAAAACTGTAGTTCTATGTTAAGTCAAGGTTAGGACCGGATTCAGTTTTCAGTTGTTAGTTTCAGAAAAAAATTGTAAGTGTTTCACATCAGTCTTAAAAATTGAAACTAATGAAAAATTTGAAAGGTTTCAGTCTCCAGATGTTCTTTAAAGATCAAAGTTTCTGCGGTGGGAAACAAAAGGAACCATTATTGTCTTATCCCTAATTCTGTCTCTCTCTACCCCCGATTCTCTCTCTCTACCCAGGATTCTTTCTCTCCACCCCTTGATTCTTTCTCTCTACCCCTATTCTCTCTCTCTCCACTCCTCCTCCCTCTCCCCCCCCTTCCCTTTCCCTCTCGCCCTTCTCTCTCACGTGCCCTCTCCCTCTACCTTCCTCGCCTCACCCCTTTTTCTCTCTCCTTAAGTTTTCTTGTCTTTTTCGATCTCTCTCTCCCCTTACTTCTCTTTATATACATTGCTTCTTTTTTTTCTCTCTCTCTTTCTCTCTCTCTTTATATCTCTCTTTCTTCACTTATGACAGGCTCATTTATTAAACCCTCCCGCTCTCTCCCTCTCTCTCTCTCTCTCCCCCACTCTTTCTAGTCAACGAGCTGTTATACCATCCTGTCTTTGAAGCGCTGTGTGAACACCTTTACCTCCTCGAACTCTCCCTCTCTCTCCTTGCCTCCCTTTCTCCATCTCTCTCTCCCTCCCTCTCCCTACCGGAGAGTGTTCAAGATGGAGGGTCTTCTGGGTCGGGAACTGGCACATCTTGTCTTTGAAGCTCTTGTGAAACACTTCCCTCTCTCTGTCTCTCTCTCCCTCCTCTCTCTCCCCCTCCTCTTTCCCTCCTCCTCGCACTGTCTCAACAGATTTTCTGAGCTTGATTGTCTCCTGGAATTAAACTTGAATTCCTTCAACTGGAGTTTAAATTATTTTCCTCGATCTCTCTCTCCATCTCTCTCTCTCCCTCTCTCTCTCACTCCCTTCTATCTCTCTCTCTCTCCCTCTGTCTCTCCCTCTCCCACCCTCTCCAAGAGAGAGTTTCTGAGCTTGAAGGTCTTCTGCAGTTTAGAATTCACGCATCTTGTCTTTGAAGCTTTGTGTGAAATATTTTTCTAACACTTTCTCACTCCCTCTCCCCCCTCCCACTCTCGCTCCTCCTGCCCTCTCTCTCTCCCTCCCTCTCTCTCTTCTTCTCCCTCGCTCTCTTCCTCTCCTTCTCTCTCGTCCTCTCCCTCTCTCTCTTCCTCTCCCTCTCAACAGAGAGTTTCTGAGCTTGAAGGTCTCTTGGAGACCAACTCGAGTTCTGGACACCGTCACGACTCGTCCGTCGGAACTGTCAGTTTTTGGCTGCCCGGATTTATCAATATTCCTAAGGTGCACTTTTTTTTTTTGGTTTGCTGCCCGGATTTGTCAGTATTTCCACGCTGCACTTTTTTTTTTTGGTTTGCTGCCCAGATTTTGTTGATATTTCCAAGGTGCACTTTTTTTTCTGGGTTTGCTGCCCGGATTTTGTCAGTATATCCAAGGTGCACATTTTTTTTTTGGGTTTGCTGTCCGGATTTTGTTAATATTTCCAAGGTGAACTCTTTCTTTTGTTTCGCTGCCCGGATTTGTTGATGGTTTCAAGGTGGACTATTTTTTTTTCTTTTTCTGCCCGGATTTGTCAATATTTCCACGGTGCATTTTTTTTTTGTCTGCTGCCCGAATTTGTGGACGTTTCCAAGGTGGCTTTATTCTTCTGATTTTTTTGGAGGGACGTGCATTAATAACTTTGGGCATTCGAGGTTTATTTCAGCAAACATTTTTTTTTTCTTTTTTTTGGCTTTTTCAGTTTTTGCACTTTTTTGGTCTTTTAGGGTTTTGGCTGTTTGTCGTTTTAGAGTTAGCTTGGAGGTGTGAAATGGAAAAAAAATACATGGAAATAGAAGTTTACAAAGTAAAGAAAATTTACATGTAAAAATATATTATTAGTAAGGATGCAAATTTGGGTTTAATTCTTTAAACGAGCTTAGAAAAACTCATCCTTCCTCTTTAATGAAAATCAAGGAAATCAACCCATTTTTTTTTTCTTATAATCTTTTTGTATTGCTTTTTTTTGTTGTCTTTTTGTTGTGGTTGTTATTGGGATAGGTCGACCATTTACTCGGTGAACTTCTTTGGGAAAAAGCTCACAAAAGTGATATTTATCGAATGAAAGGAGCTCTATGTGTGAAAGATTCTAACGAAATGATGGTTTTTCAGGTGAGATTATTATTATTATAATTATTATTATTATTATTTTTAGCAAACAAAAGTTTTTGCTTTGAGAAAATGGGAGAGGGTCAAGAACATTTAATGTTACACCTCTCCCTCTCCCTCTCCCTCTCCCTCTCCCTCTCCTTTTTGTTTTGGATTCCACTTCAGGGTAATATGAGATCCTCTCAAATAGTTCCGGGAGATTATGGAAGTCAACCGAGGAGCGTTGTAATAAAATCGTTGTGATTGGTAAGTTTAAAAACGTTGACCCTTTTTTTTATTCATTTTTCGTGTGGTTTTCAGGGTTTTTTAAGTGTATCTTCGTGAGTTTGTTTGTTGGTGAGTTCTGGAAGAGTTTACTTTTTTTTTTTGATTTTATGGCATGTGTTTATTTTACAGTTACTTAGGCTTCTTACTGGTTTAACTTTTCATTTGTGTGTTTTTGTTTGTTGTTTTTTGATTTTATTTTTTTTGGGATACTTTTATGTTTATTGAATTATAAAGTTGTCATGATTGGTGAATTCTGGAAAATTTTGACTTTGTTTTTTCTTTGGTCCTTGTCTTGATTTTATAGGTTCTTGTTTACTGTCACTAATGACAGTTTTCCTGGAGTTACTTCTCTTTTGCGTTTTTGCTTCTTTAAAATCATTACTGTTCCCTTTTTAGATATTTTAAAGTGAACTGCATTGTATCAAATTCCCAAAATATCTCGCGATTTCATACTGTCTGTGTACCATATCGAGTCATCTTTAATTTTATATCGCGATGCAGTATCGCACTCGATATAAATTCGATATCTAACTTTTAGGGTTTTTTAGAGTTATTTCGAGTCAGTATCGCACTCAATATAAATTTCATACCCATGATAAAATATTATGCGACGTATATGTTAGAGTTGTATACTGGCAAGTTTGGTATAATATTCGACACGACAACATCCTCAAGCCCATGGTATTCAGTGCATACACGAGTACAATATTTTAAAAAGTATGTCATTTCATCGTCGTTTTTGGGATTTTAATTATCGCCAAAAACTGGTCGTCTAAGGAAACGACGTCAAAAATTATGACTTTCCGATTCCTCCAGACATTGTGTTCTAATTTTGCATTGTTGGGAAGCTAGTCTTTGGTAGAAGCTTTTAGGCTAGATTTCTGTTTTGTGTAGGATTCTAGTACATGCCGAAATTTAGAATTATTCAGTCTGATAGCGCTATCTAGGATTTCGGCGTTTAGCTTATCTCCTTTTCTGGTAGATTTTCCTTGTTGTACTCTAGGATCTAACGTAAGATTGTACTCCGGTCAAGATCTGTCTATGAACCTTGACCAATCTTGACCGTGGCTTTTAAGTGAAAGGGTCAAATGACTCTTTAAGTACACGAAAGCTCTTTCTGATCCCGAGAGGTCACTCTTGAGATATTTTCCTTTTGTACTCAAACTGTCTTTTTCAAAAAAAATCAATTTAATCAACAAAACTTTTCTCTTCCTTTTTCCACTCAATTTTCTGTCATCGTGTCTTCCAATTTAATATGCATGTGTACTGATAAGAAAAATACTCATTATACTGTACTATATACGCGATGAATCGGCACCACATTATATCCGGTTTCCTTACAAAACTCAAACCGCGGTAACTGGGAGGAGGGAGAGAGGGAAGGAGAGGAGAAGCATTGCAGGTAGATAGGCAACACTATACCGTGATTAGCTATAAGCAGTAATATCACTAATTTTGTATTTTTACCTTTTTTTTTGAGCCTCGGAACATATAAAATATTTTTCATAATGCTGATTGTTTTTCCTTATTTTGCCGTTCAGGATTGTCCACGTTGTTTTTACCAAAAATTGGATTGTTGACACTAAAACAGTCATTATACTACTAGTTTCTTAATGCTAATAGTAACGTGTATCACGTTGTATTAGCGTTAATAACTTGCCCCTTTTTTTTGTTTGCCCTTTTGCCTTTAAAAAGTGCCTAATTTATTTTCTTAACACTGATTCTTTAAGCTCTTCAAACCCAGCCACGTCTTCTGGAATTGAATTAGAGTAAATAACACTTTATATAAACCATATGCTCATAATTAATCTACTTTTATAAAGATTCATGATAAATATACATCGTGAATTGCTATTAGCCTTCATAACACTAATTCTGTCCCGATTTCTTTTGCCCTCTGAACACAGAATAAATTATTTTCTCTTTAATACCGATTTTTTTGCGGTTCACAATCGAAAACTTCGTCTGGATCTGAAAATAAAATTATCAACACTAAAACAATCCTCATACTAATTAACTTTCAAAGGTAAGAAACAATAAACATTTTTTGGGATTCGCGATGTACCGGCACACCTATGGAATAAAAATAAACATGTAGACAAAAATGAACCTATTTATGGACAGTTGATAAGAATAGGACAAAATCATCTATTGTTATATTAATATTGATTTTATAGGCCAATGGGTTTTAACCATCTGTCAAATCATTTTTTTGCGAAAGCATTTGGAAAACATTTGAAAACATTTGGGAAAGATTTGGAAAACAACATATAAATTATGTGTCGTTATGTTATACTAATTGCGTATTATATTATTACTGTATAATTTGCGTATTGTATGGGCAACTGCATATTGTGTTTCCCCTGTTTTCGACGTTTTAAATACGGTTTAAACCTCTGGAATCAAATATCCTTCCCATTCATATCCAATTGGACAGCTAATGGAAATAACGTTTTTATTCGGCTGTTGTTTTGTCTCCTTTCCTTTTCAACGTTTTTTTTTCGAAAAACAGGAAAAAAATCGAGTGTCGAGGGTAATTTGAAAACCTGTATTGTGTCTCGAGGAATTGCCCTTGATGCGATTTAATACTATTTTATGTTTTCTTATTATTAGGTTGATGAAGAAGAAGGGTAAATTATCTGATACCCCCTCTCTCCCTCTTTCCCTCTGACCTAATTTTTTTATGGGGTTTGTGGGATTTTTAGGGCGAAATCTCGACCGTGATTGGCTTATGTCGTCTTTTTCCAATTGTCTTCTGCCCGAATGATTTGCCAGTCACATTTATTAGAGTGGATTGCAACTTTGTGGGATGCAGAGTTAGGTTTTGTATTTTGTTTTTCGTTTTCATTTTTTATTTTCATTTTTGCGTTTCGTTTTACTTTTTTCTTTCTTACTCCAGCAGGGTTTTTTGGGCTGAGGCTAAAAATCCGGTCAATGTTTTTCAAAATTTGTATGTCTACAACTGTCACGGAACTTGTGTTTTGTATCTTATTTTCCAACTTTTTTTGCGGTTTTGTAGTTTTATGGAAGATTTTTATATAGAGTATTGAGTGGATGTGTTTTTGTGTGTGATTTCTAAAGTGCATTTTTAAAAATTTAGTTGATTTGTTTTGATGATGTTTCGAGTTCTTGAGAATATAGTAGAAAAATAGTAGAACCGTTCTTTGGATTCGGGAGGTTTGTTTTACCCTACATTTATAATAGTGTTCAATATTAAATAGTATTCCATATATTTTGATGTTGTAAAATTGTGTAGAAGTTGATAAAAATGCAAAAAAGTTGATGGGAAAATTGGAATTCAAAAGCAGTTTTTAAACTTGAGCCTGTAAGTAGCGTTGATCTATTATTTGTAGTGTTGTGTATCGGGTCAAAACCTGGTCGCTATAAAACCGATACTGATAATAAATAATAGTTTCACTTTATTGGATATTGAACAGTGAGGTGTCCCAATATACCGCTCCAGAACAAGCAATTTTTTTTTGCGTGAAGTGTAAAAAATTTAGTATACTACATGATAGTACTATTATATTTATTGTATTATATTTTAAGCATTATATAGTATGGCATGCCATGTCATGGCGTCTGTACAAAAACAGTACAAGTGTACGCTTTGAACTGTACTGTTATTGCCGCAAATTATTGAGACCGGTATCTATCGGTAATCGATGGGTATCGAATATATCAGTTTTTTATCGTGATAATCCGTTACCGATACCGGCCCAGTACGTCGGTTATTGTAGGTCTAAAAAAGGTACATATCGGTTATTGGCAAATGGCTACTGATACACATCACAAAAAAAATTTGCGTATAAATCAACATTTCTCTGTGCACACTGGTGAGAAGGTTAATTTGACAGTTGCAATGAAAAGGTGAAGCCCTTATCTTCTGGCTGGTGGTCTCAAATTAGGAATTAGGCAAAGTGTCCACATAGAAAATCTAGTTTTAAGTTATTAATGCTAACTATGACAGCGTGTACTATATGAATTTTAGTAACTTTTGTTTTAGTCCAAATTGATAGGAGGAAAGGTAACAGAGAAAGGCTTTGTCGACTTGAAACGAGTACGCTTCCCAAAGGATTTATTAGTGTAAACCCAAAATTAGAATATAAAATACTAATTTACAATATTAAATTAGTGCAAGGGGACGTGGCAGATTACAGTCCACGTTCTTGAATAGTGTTGTTAGGACTATTTTGTTGGTGGACAAAGTTGAAACTGATGGATTAAACTCTAACGACCAGGTATGAAAACCGAAATTATGTGGTTGTTATTGTTTATTTTCAGGAAGAAAAAGAGAAAAGGGGAGGGGAGGGAGAGGGAGACTCTAGTTGGTATGTAGCTGAATGAAAGTCTATGAATATGTTAGTAAAGAAGGGTTTTTAGTAGTGTTGTGTATCGGCAGGGTTTTGCCGATAATCGATATGTACCTTTTTTTGGCTTGGCGATAATCGATATATTGGGACAATATATATCGACAACGGTGTTATCGCTGATAAAACACCGATAATATCAGTTTTTTATCGCAGTAACACCGGTACCGATCACTATCGGCGATAATTGTACGGTTCTTACCATGCGGGCTGTACAGTTTATCCCGTCATACTGAACCACCGTTATTCGCTACACAGAGTGCGGAACATATTGTTACACGTGGCATGCCTCGCTATATACAGTGAAAAATATAATACAGTATATTATGAAGTAATATTATGTAGCATACTATTTTTTTCCACTGATCTCCGAAAAGGAATTTGCTGGTCTCGGAGCAATATATTGGGACCCCTCTCCGTTCGAGAACCAATAACTACGGGTATTGATGTTATCGCGATAAATTTCTTGCCGAAACACAACATTAGTTTTTAGGGTTTAATACAACTTTTTAGAGTGTTTGGAGGGGCTAAAAGTAATTCCTGTTTCCAGTTATATACAGTCCTAAAAACTGACAGAATAATTCATACATATGCAATAATAAACTATTTTTCAAACTATGTTCGAAAAATAGTAAATGCCTTTAGACCATAGTATATTACGGATTTTAGATTATATTCCATGCTTTCACATGTTACTTTGTCACGTAACAGTTCCATACAGTGATTGTACAGCTATAATTGTTTGAATTATGTATACAAATCTATGTTTGAGTATCTCCATTGACATAAAAAAACTGTCGATTTTTCAATAGTGTTCGTACAGTATATATGTCATTTCCCACAACAACTTCGTTCCTCCTTTCTCCTCCTCTGTCCTTCCTCTTTCCTCTCTCCTATATATATATATGTATATATATCGTACGACAATACTAAGATATATTTACACACTATCTTCATGTGTTTTCACACATTTAAACTGATATACCTCGAAAAAGTAGAGAGAACAAAGAAAACTGAACAGGAAACTATGGCTTCTCCATGTACTCAACTTTCATACAAAAGGAGCTCATAATAGTGACAAAAAGGGCAGTAATGTCAAGCCTTAAACTCAACCAGAGAAGAAAATTGAATTTCAAAAATAGGAATAAAAAAAAGAAACTCGAATTCTGATTCTCCGAAACCCGACTCTTTTAGAAGAAATTGACTTCAAAAAGATGTCTCTCTTACCATCTCACTCAACAATTATATACAATCTTAACTCTAAAAAGGAACAACGATACCCAAACTACAATTACAAAAACCCGTAAAACTACAAATTAAATGTCTAACAAAAAACCAATGCAAAAATCAACTTAAAAGAAGTGGGAAATTCCCCGATTGTAGTCTCCTCTAGAGACAACTGAAAAAACTGGAAATTAGTCGTCTCTTATGAGACTTAATCAATTAATAACTTCATAATCTTGTAACCATTAATGCCAAATTATCCAAAGGTTGTCGAATACAAGACCGCGGTACAGGTACGAGACTCAAATGGTTATGTAAACGCATTCCGTAAGTTAGAACAGAATGGAATTTCTTTCCACAATTACCGCCCAATTGAAAATTGAAAGTCGGAGATTTGAACCTTTTTGATACATAATGACCTCTCCTTGTTTCTCTTTGTAACCGGGGCATATTAGTGGTCTGCGTGTGGGGCTTCTGATCTGAACTACAAACAAACACAAACAACAATGCGTTTGTTTTAGTACATGTGGATCTGATCATAGAGAGACAGAGAGGAGAGAGAGAGAGAGAGAGAGAGAGAGAGAAAGAGACTTTTCCCATGTTCGATATTCTATAAGCATTACAACTTTTTGGTATGCGTTAAATACACAAAGGTGTAGTAATTCGAAAAAAAGTGGACAAAACACCTGACAAACTCATGCAAAACATCAAATTGTTTTTGTAAATTCACAGTTTTTTCATCGAGAAAAGAGACGGCACTCGAGATCCAAAAAAAAACAAAAACTCTGCAACAAAAAAATTATTTTTTTTCAACTTTTTAAAGGCAGAACAAAAGAGCTTACCTGATTGCACATTTACCATCTGCTTCCTCCCCCACCACGACATCGTGGTTGTGCCTAGAATGACTCCCGTATTCCATGTTGTCCTATTTGTAACTATTCGACGAATTGAAGTACTCAATTGAGCTCCCAAACCAGCTGGTTCTCCGATCCGTAAAACATCAGCCATACCTCGTGACGTCACCAAACCAGCTATTGCTACAAGACCAGCCGGTAACCGAAACCGTTGTGACGACAGGAGAACAATTCGACCAATCTTGAAGCAGAAAGCAGCAACACTAGCACTGAAAGATGTCTGCATAGCCTTAGCGATAAGGGCAGTGGTCTCTTTCTCAAGGGCTCTTTGAGCAGTTTTTGTGATGAAGTTTCCCAATTTTGGTGACAGTTGACATTTTTGCCTCACATAGTGCCTCATGAGAGAGGCCGAGGCCCGTTCAGCGCCTGTGGTGTGCTGGACGAGCATGTCCACATAATGCCTGCAGTCCCCCAAAATAACAAATCAGTTTACCGTACACCAAAAATAGTGTGGGTTGGGTTTTGAAAGTTCATAACCTTTGTTATCATAATTGCAGGATCATCATTGAGTCATCATAATACTAATGTTGGTACAAATCTTCCGAATAAGGAGCATGCCACACTAACAAATGCACTGTACAAAACTATCAGCTAATTCATCTTTAAAATCAATAGATAGACCAACTTCACATATTGCACAGACCGCAAAAATGGTGGTGAAGGGCATGGGGTTAGTGAGGCAACTCCATTTACTGAAATTATGATGAGCTTATCTTCATGGATACAAACACCTAATGTCCTGTGAATATGATCACGTACCTGCAATCATTCCAAATGAGTTGGTAGGCCATATTTTGCGAATTATTGAACTCTCGAATAGCGTCCAGGGAGAGTCGAGTTTGTCCCATAAACAAAGCCGAGGATGGTAAACCGTCTTCGATCTGTTGAAGTCAAGCCAACAGATGATAGACAAAAGCGTGTTTAAGATTAGTAGCAATCAAGAAGTTTGAATGTATTCCACACATTTTGTCTACCTTTAACAACCTGAAGAGAGATTTGAAGAGATGGCACACAAAAGCATGTTTAAAGTTAGTTGCAATTTAAGAAAACTTTATGTATTCCTAAAATTTTCTGCCTTTAATAATCAGAAGAGTGATTTGGTAGAACATCAAACTTCACAAATATCATGGAATGAGACGGCAGATGGAAAATTCAGGTATGGAACAAACCAAAAAAAAAACAATGAAAACAATACAAGTCACCCAGCTCTCACATAATTGCAGAGGACCGAGGCTCAAACCAAAACTACCACAGACACATCATACAAGAAATGCATAAAATTTTGGAGTAAAAAACAAGATATACACAATTTCAATTTCTCCACTTAAAAATTTGATTTTCGTCAAGTGTGACGGGACTTACTTTCTCTTCACGAATTTCACCCAAAGGACCGGCATAGATAGTTCCTTTTTCGTGATAAAAAACCTCATACTTCTTATTGTCAATGCCTCGGCCTGAAGGAAAAGAAACCACTATGTCACCCCCAGGTGGGCCGAAATCGAATTGGATCATTTCTCCTTTGGAAGATCGAAAAATTGCCATAAAATGGCATAGTCCTAAATCTTTTAATCTATTCTGCATTTACCATAAGATCAAGGCCAAAGCAAAGATTCATTAGATAATAAATACACAACAATAGAAAATAAATGATAAAAATATAACACTTAAGTATTTGCATAAAGAACATACTACATAAAAATAAAAAGTGGAGCAGTTAGAAAACAAATACTAGAATAATTTGCACAAGGATAATTCGGGACACACAAAAAAAAGTATTTTTCCAACGAAAGAACAAAAACTCCCATAGAACTATCCAACTAGCTACAAGATAACAGAGGCTGGTTACCATAAAACTTTTTCATCCAAATGTAAGAATACACGAAATTGGACTACTGGGAGATAAAAAAAAAATCAAATTCAAAAAATGTACAAAAACAAGCCATTTGGTGGATGAGCATTGTATTTACAAAAACAGAAAGTAATCATTTTGGACCTCTCAACAAGAAGATCCCCTTCATAATTCACAATAACTAATTTCTAAATCATTTTTTTACAACCAAAAGGAAACTTGCAAATGAACTACGCATGCATCTTGCTTTGCAAAATATCGAAACCAATTCAGGAGACCATAACAGATATCAAATACAAATTAAACTTAAGTTACCTTAAATTTCATAGGTAGACTAGAATAGAAGTCTCCTGGGGCCTCCCGAAGAGGTCGGTGGCATACGTAAACCTCCCAGTTTTCATCTATTTCTTTTGAAGGATTTAATGTGTTGGAATTTGAATAAATCTGTCTGTCAAATCCAGAACGGATCTTCATTTTTTTTTCAACTCTTAAACAGAAACAAACGATTCTTTTCTATTATCCTTCAGTATTTGAGCTCCCTCTCTTACTATTTTAACGACTAGCTACTCCAGAATGCACCCCCGATCTCCTCCGACGAAATTAGCTTTGATTCATTTTCAGTGATCCAGCAGCGGAAATTTGCGCAAAAATAAAAAAAAAAATCTGGAAAAATTTTGCTCTGAAAAGTTTGAGCAGCTGGACAAGCCTGTTCAAATCCGTTCAATGCTTATTCTACTTTGTTCGGATTTGTTTCAATAAAAATATAAAAAAATAACCAGTTGTCTATTATACTACAATGATGCGCCTCAATGATCCTGATTTATTGTGCGATGGATTTGATGTGTACTAAGAAAAAAGTAGCCACGAGGGACAGTAACTTCACAATGACTATGGAATAAACAGGGGATAAAAATGAAAAAGAAAAATGACAAAATATTATGAAAACCGCTGCTTTAGAAAAAAATAAATTCGAAGCAGTATTGGAATACCGAACGAGCGAAAAGAAATAGTCGAAGGTTTAAAAAGGAATTGGTAAACTTTTCGGTTACAAGAAAAAGAATTTGCTACAGGTACGTATAATAAAAAGCTAACTCCAGGAGAAGAGTAAAACGTGTAAATCGAAAAAAACGAAAAAAGAATCGGTAAAAAGCTCTGTCCAAAATTGAAACCTACTGCAGCTTGTACCCGATCCTTCAATTGCACACGAGAATAACGAGGAGAATCACCAGCGAAAATATCTGGATCAGTAACAGAAGGAGATGAGACAGTCGAATCCAGGAGCAGTAAATATTTCGCATGGGGGTTGACAGGTGGAGCTGCAATACGCATCAGAGAGGCAGCCATGGAATCTACTGGAAGCACCTTTGCCTGCATCTTCAGATTCCTGAAACTTGGCAGCATCGAAGCTGAAACTTACAAATTTGGAACGCTCGTTCCGAATTTGTAAACCACGTGGCACCAAAGACGCTGAATCAGCAGAAATGAGCGAATCGTTTTCCGCTTGTCATTACAGAAAATGAATTCGTGCATATGAGAGCCAATCGGAGCGCCTATGGTGTATATAAATTATTTAAGCGAATCGTGTTTCATATTTACACGAGTGAAGTTCTGACATGGCGGAGAGTTACGAGTCCAGACGTACCAAAAGAACGGAACCGACATGGAATATTATTTGAAATCGATACTGGCAATATTCCCCATGTCGCTGACACGGCTGATCGGACTGCTGGACGTCGGCCGCAGTTTAAATTCAACGGTGGAGATGTATTTGGATCGCTTTGCATAAAAGCAAAAGCAACCAATGATTGAATTTGAATTTCAAACCGCGTGTCCGATCGAACATGACACGTGTGAGGCCTCCGAGGAACTGAAAGTAGAAACATCTTCGGTCACTTCCTGATCGTTCAGCGCAACACGTGGAAAGTACAAAGATTTTGTTATTAACAACTGTTCTGATTTTCTGAAGTAGGTGGCACAGAATATTGCGAATATTCGCATGACTTCGGCGGTGAAGGCCTGGTTAACACTGAAAGAATATTTTAGCAAATTACCACAAATAGCATTGATAGACCTCACATTCAGTGTTCCAAAACTCAAAATTGGTGACGACAGTACAGTACAGTATACCGTACAACGTAGATTTGAAGGGCTTTTCAGCTCCTGTGTCCCGATGTCTGTACGGGATTTCTGCTCTCTTGTCTGATGTCTGTACGGCTCTTCAGCTCTCTTGTCGGATGTTTGTACGGATTTCCAGCTGTGTGTCGTTATTATCGTTAATGACACGATATCGGTGCGCGTAAATTTTACCACCTCAAAACTATTAATGACACTAATTCAGTAATTATTTTTTTCTTGACGCTAATTCTTTAAACTGTTCAACACCAACCACGCCATTCGGCACTGAATTAGAGTTGATAACTGTCGAAAAAAACATTAACAATAAAAGAGAAATATTATATAGTTGTGAACCCTCCTTCTGTGTTGTAAGTATTATCAGATCGATATCCTCATAGATGAACCAAAATATTGCTAGGCTAACATCCTACCCTATATTTGAGTTTTTGTGCTTTCAACTTTAGGTATATCCTTTGCATTTCCGATAATAAACCTGTGGATAAAACCATTTTTGTTTGTTCCTTTGTTTGTTTTTGCGCAAGATTTCTCAGTTTTATATTGACTTTTTCTTTCTTTTGTTTCCATGTATTCATATAGTTTACCATATAGAAGTTCTGGTAAAGCTTATTTCTGTAAACCTGCGTCGGTTTCCTAATGGAAATTAAAATCGCCATAAAATAAGATAAAATTTCATGATCAAACAGTGCAACTGGAGCACACAAACTACAACATCATTACACAATATAAAAAATTTGTGGTACAAATCAGGCTCGAGAGCATGAAGGACACACACATTTTTGTAACTTCGATGACTAAGTATAATCTGTTATTTTTTGTGTTTTTCCTCTTTTTTAACCGTGGTAACTTAATTTAGCGTGCTAAATGGAAATTATCGAAGAACATAACTACAAAATATCTAACCATACAAAACCATAGAAATCATTTGGGAATTTGGGAACCGTTGAGGGCTGCAGTACCGAAAAAAATGTTGAAAACTTCGCATAAGATTTAATTTAACTATTTACTTTGTTGCTATACACATTAAAACTTGTCCATTACTAAAAAACAAAAAACCACCAAAGAATGTTAATGTAGGATGTTCAATGTTTGAAGGTAACGAAAAAGTACATTTCCATTGTAGACAAATACCTCAATTAAATAACCATAAATAATGCAAAACACACAAGAATCAACTTTTGGCGAACATTATTGTAAGGAGAAAAATATACAAAAGGAAACATTGGCAATTATTTTCCCACTCAAAAAAGAAAAAATCACCTCTTCAAGACAACTAAAACTAGAAAAAAAACAAAGAAAGTACATTCGATGTTAAAAAACTCCACACAAGAAATCGTTCCGTCAACCAAACATAATAGTAAACCTATTTCATTTTTCTTTTTTTACAAATTTGACGCATTGAGGTTCAACTATTGGTAAAAAAGAGGTTAAGAAAGAGGTCGAGGCCCTCTAAGAAATGTTTCGACGAGCTTGAGGACATCTTTAAAATGTTTAAACGCGCTTGAGGACATATCTAAAACATTTCAACGAGCTTGAGGATGTCATTGAAAAGTTTTCACAGGCTTGTGGTCGTATTAAAAGCGTTTTAACTAGCTTGAGGACGTTTTTATAATGTTTTAACTAGAAGAAAAGTGTACAGAGCCCCATAGTGATGCAACAAATCGACACCCACGGACTCAACCGCTCTCCTGCAAGAAAAAAGAGTAAGAATAATAGTAATTAAAAAAAAAAACAAACAAAATTAACAACGATACTATCTTAGGTTAATAGATGTACTCCCAAATGGTGGACGCCAAAAAAATGTTGGCAATTAAAAAACATCAAAAATCAAATTAGTACGGACTTGTATCAGACCTCTAAGGTGTTGGACCCCCCAAAAAAAAAAATATGTGTATATGTATATCGGTATATATGTATGTGTATAGAAGTATATATGCATGTGTATATTTGTTTATATGTGTATATGTACATATGTATGCATGTATGTAGGTATATATGTATATATGTATATAAGCATATATGCACATATGTAGTATTTGTTCATATGTATATATGTATTTAGGCATATATGTATATATGTATATATGTATATGTGTATATGTGTATATATGTATACATGAATATATGCATATGTGTATATATGTTATGCTTATGTGTATACATGCATAAATGTATATATGCATTGATGTATATATGTATATAGGTGTATATGTATATATGTCTATATGTAAATAAGTATATATGTATATATGTATATTAGTATACATGCATATATGAATATTTGTTTATATGTATATATGTACAGATATGCATATAGGTATATAGGTCTATATGTATATATGTATGTAAGAGTATACATAACATGCATAAATGTGTGTGTATAGAATTCAGTAAAAGGGAAACTCTCAAAAAAAGTGACTCACCTATTCGAGCTGCTTTCCAGAAAAATCCCCGAAATCTGCAAAATAAGAAACTCAGGGGTTTCTCTCATCAAAACCTAAACAGTAATCTCCAAGAATCAAAGAAAAAGGTAAAAGCATAAAAAATACAAACTCAATTTGGATCAAGATTCATTAAAAAATCAAGATTTAACAAACACAAATAATTTTCCAAGAATCAAGTCCTGACTTTTATCCTTTTAACTTCCACTCAAAAGGAAAAAAAAAGGCGAAAAAAAAACTACTCTTGGATGAAGATCTAATAACAAAAAAAAACCAAATAAAAACCAAAAATAAAACAAAAAAATAACCAACACGAGAGTTTCCAAGAATGAATTGTTGGGTTCGTCAAGGAACTTGCGCTTGGTTAAAATATTACAACGATATAATGGGAAGATCTTCCTTAATTTAAGAAGTTTCTTATTCAACCAATAAGTTCAAAACCGCCTTCTTTTCCTTCTAATTAGTAGATATGAACATATTTTTTTTTTATCATCTTGCTTACCCTGTCTTCTTTCCGACAAGTACTCTAATAAGCTTAAACACAAAAAGTGTAAAGGGTTGTTTACTTCCTATGTCCTTTTGCTTTACCCTTTCTTCTTCTCCAACAAGTATTCCTCTAATAATAGAGAAGAATAGAAATAAGAGTATATTCCTCTATTGATACTGATAAGAAAATTGACTTTTTGTCCTTTTGCTTAACCTGTCTTCTTTTAATAGAGATGAAAAGAGTGATATCTTTGTCGTTTTGCTTACCCAGTCTTATTTTATTAGAGATAAAAAGATTGTTTTTTTGTCGTTTTCCTTGCTCTTCTTTTTTTAATAGAGACGAAAGAATGACATTTTTTGTCCTTTTGCTTAGCATGTCTTCTTATACTAGAGATGAAAAGAAAGATATTTTTGTCGTTTTGATTACCCTGTCGTTTTTTAATAGAGATGAAAAGGTTGTTTTTTGCTTTTTCGTTTTTTTGCTTACCCTGTCTTTTGGTCCAGCAAGTTGGGGAAGTGGATCTTGACAAAAGTGCAGGTGCAGATAACAAGAAGAACCACCGTAAGGAAAGATTGGAAATCAAATAGGGCGGACTGCAAAAAAAGAACAAAAGAACAAAAAAAGTAAAAAGAAACAGAAACAGAAACAAAAAAAGGTCAGCAAAAAAATAAATCTTTAGGGTTTTTTTGGGAAAAAAATGCAGGTGCAGATAACGAAAAGAAAGGATTTGACGTCAAACAGGGGAGAATGCAAAAAAAACAGAAAACATTTAAACCAATATTTAAGTGACCTCAACATCTCATGTGAATTCTAGAAAATTCGGTTGATCCAATGAAAAAACCACCTTAAAAAGACGTTCAACAAGTTAAAACGTTGAAACCCCAATAAGAAAAAGCTAACACTCAGTCTATCCCTCTCTATCCCCCTGCCTCTCTCCCCCTGCCGCTCTTCTCCTACCTCTATTTCCTCCTATCCCCTTTATCCATCCACGTGACACTAAAAATGGTGACAACAAGAAGAGAAGAAAATCGTACCATCATGAGAACCTGTCTCCCTCTCTCTCTCTCTCTCTCTTCTTTGGGGTAAAACTTTTTTGAGTCCCACTCGAATCTCCAAAAAATAACTTTTTATGGAAAAAAAGAAAAAAACAGAAAATGTTTTTTTTGTGCGTCCTTAGCGCTTGGGCGGTTTTCCTCCTCCTCTCCCTTCTCTCCTCTCCCTTTTTTTTCTGACGAGTATCCACTACTTTTTGGCGTTTCCCATTGAAATACTCTCTCCCTCACCTTCTCTCTCTCTCCCTCTCTCTCTCTCTCTCTGCCCCCCTCTCTCTCCCTTTTCAATCACTCCATTGAGATTAATTCCTGGCTTAAAAAAGGAAAAAAAAAAAAGAAAAAAAAAAAAAAAAAGAAATAAAGGGTTAGAAATAAAATGTGATAACTGAAGTGACATCAGAGAGGTACTACAGGAGCAAACAATCCTAAAAAAGTGTTTATTTGGTTAAATTGACAACAAACACTTTTTCCAAATAACATCGAAGGAAATGGTACACCTTTCATCGCTATTAGAGTTAGTGAATTATTAGCGTTAACACTTTTATTGTAATTAACTCCAATAAATTATGTTAGTGAATGGCTAATTTTTTTTATTAGAATTAACTTATGAGACTATTTTTACAATGTAAGAAGATACCACTACATTATGTTAGTGAACAATTAGGGTATAGAATTAGCAACACTTAAATATGCTAGTGAATTATTAGCGTTTAAAAGTATTAATTTAAAAAAAAAAAATACTAAATTAACAATACTAAATTATGTTAGTGAAATAAGCGTTTACACTATAGTGAGGGAGGACGGGAGGGAGGGAGGGAGGACGGGAGGGAGGACGGGAGGGAGGGAGGGAGGACGGGAGGGAGGGATATTAGAATTGACTACTCTTAATTATGTTTGCCACGTGGCTTATTATGGGCCAACTCAGTTAAAATGTGTTACTAACAATAATTTGTGATTTAGAGTCAAAAAACCTGTTGTGTGATAAGAGTTATTTTCCCTAAAATCAATAGACTGCCCATCGCTATTAGTGCTAATAACACTAATTCGATTGAAATTTTTTTTGACCAAAAATCACAAAATAGTGTTAGTAAAACTATTAAAGAGAGTGGACCACAATCTGCCATGATCTCTACCCTAAATTAGTGTTATTGATACTAACTTCGATTTAACATTAATAATTCTTTACACTAAAAGCGATGGGCAAAGTACACCTTTCATCACTATTAGAGTTACTAAATTATTGGCGTTAATACTTTATTTTGAAAAGGCTTATTTTGAGCCACTTATTTAAATAGTGTTATCAACACTAGTTTAAAATTTTGAGTAAAAAAGCACTCACTCGCATTAAGTACACAGAAATTACACGAAAGCAACGATGTGCTTTTGGAGGTATAAGGGAAGTAAAGGGAAGGGAGGTACTTGAGGGAGTTAGAAATGATGAGGATGTCAAGGAGTGTAGAAAGTATGACTTAGAAATGAGAAAGTCAGATCTAGGATACATAAATGAAAAAGGGAAAAATAAAAATAATGAGGATAATTCTATAAATATTTGGGAAACAGAAAACTGGTTGGAAAGGGAAACTTCAACGGATTTGGAGGAAAGGGGAGAAGTAAAACTAGAGGGGGTTTTAAAGGATAGGGGAGAAAAGAAATATTTAATGAAAAGTTTAGGGGAGGAGAAATGCTCTTTGGGAATCATTATAGAAAGTGATAGTGGAAAGAATTCCATGGGAGAGAGTGAGGAAAGTTCAGAAAATTGGGTGAGTATCATGGATAAAATATGAGTTCGGAAGATGTAGATTTTATGAGGAACTTAGTGGGGACTCTTGATATAACGATAAATTTGGGGGGTAATGGTTTTGACATCACTAATGGGAGTGATACTATTTATGAAGGTGTGCCTGTAAAAGGGTTAGCATCTGGGTGTGTGTTGAAGATTGGAAATGGGGCTGGTTTTTTTAATTGCAAGAGGGAAATCGGATTCTGTGTGGATGGAAAAGAGATGAGTGGGACAAAATCTTTGCTTGGATTTATAGAAAATGGTATACTTAATAAAATGTGTGATCAGCAAGATGGAATGTTTATTTCAGCTCATCTAATGGACCTTTTAAAATACGAGAGTATTCACTTAAAGTTTTATGAGGAGAAAAGAAAGAAGAAAATGAAAAGAAGGAAAAAATAAATAAATTATTTTATATATTTTTAGTGGGAGTTGAAAAGAAAGTAGACTAGAAAATAAGGGGAGTGTTGAAATTTATGTATTTTCTAGGTCTGTATTGGAAAAATAAATAGAGTAAGTCAGCAAAGGCAAATCCTTTTCATTAATAGCGATAAACAGTGTAATGATTCACGGTGTATTGCAGAAAGGTTGACACGTGTTCGTTTTTTCTCCTTTGGAAAAGCTATTATCATCTTAAGATAGCTTAAAGATCCCTTGAAAATAAAGCTCAAAAATTAGCCTGAAACACAGCTAAAAAATAGCTAAAAATTACGCAAGAGAAGGATTAAGAAATAGTTAACAAATAACTCAGGAAAAAGTCGGGAAAAAAAAAAAAACTTGGAAAAAGTTTAAGAAATAGCTTAAGAAAAAGGCTTAAAAGGCAGATTAAAAAAAGCTTAAGAATAGACACGAAATAACTTAATATGTAGGTTAACATAAGCTTAAGAAATAGCTTGAAAAAAAAAAGGCTATTGGAAAAAAATGAGAAAAATTAAAAGGAATGGCTAACAAAACTTCTACACTCAATTTGTCAAGGTAGAGTATTGCTGTCTTTTGACCACAATATTGTATTTATTGTATCTTTCTATTTCCTAATCATTTTTGACAGTCTTGTTTATGGAAATAGCTGAAAAGATCTGGATAGTCATCCAAAAACATGACAAATTTACACCACCCATCGCCATCAAAATTAGCCACTCTAATTGGAGTGAGTGTTTTTTTTGACTCAAAATTCATCAGTGTTAATAACACAGTTTAATTGAGTGAGCCCATAATGAGCCACGTGGCAAAACAAAATTTAGTGTAGTTAATTCTAATATAGTGTTAACCCTAACCCGATTTCGTTTATTTTTTAAAATAAAGTTAATAATTCACCAACTCTATTAGAGATGGATGGAAAAAAATGATAAAAATTGAAAAAACAAAAGCAATGGAAAGCATACAAAAATTAATCAGATTATTGGTTGAAAAAAAGGTCTGCACATGTCCTTGTTTAAACAAACAAGTAAAAACGTTTAGCTGTCGGATAAACATAAAATATAGATATCCAAAACATAGAACAAACAATGGATCGCGTAAGTACCTTAAAAAAAAAGAGCAGCTGAAAAAAAAAACTCAAGCAATTTACGGTATTTCCAGTTGTTAATCCGTCAAAAAAAGAGAAAGAGGGAAAGAGAGAGAGAGAAAGAGAGAAGAGAAAACAGAATTTTGACTGTTCCGATATCCAAAGCAGAGAGGAAAGATAGCAATGACAAACCCTAAGAAACCGATTTGACACGCTCGGTTCGTTTCGTTTCAAACTCGGTACTATGACGTCATTTTTATATAGTATGACGCTATATTTATATATTACGACGCATTTCCTTTGACCGCCGGCTGAAAACCCTCGTACGACTGGTCGAAGCTTCTCCGGTACCTACCTGGCCAACTCGTAAGAAACCTAGTCTGTACTGTAGCCTAGCCATGGCCAATAAATAAAATAAATCAGTTTATGTCAGCGCTATTTTCGAATAGTAAAAACGTATGGATGAAAGTCGTCCACGTGAAAATGAAATTACGTACAGGAAATGAACTTGACTGAACTAAAATTTTGTATTTCGGACTCCAGAAGATGTGAGGCATTCACACTAAAGTACTTTCGCATGTGCTAAAGTTACAGTTTTCCTCCATAACTTAGAAAAAAACGAGAAAATCCGCAGCCGTACCAGAAAATAGAAATTACCACCGTACAAGTTGCGTTACCTTTAAACTTTATACGTACAGTAGTTTGTCGTCTAGCGCGATGCAATTTGTCGTCTAACGCATTTCGACCCACTTTCGGCGTCCTTTCACCACATGTTCAAACTTTACATCAAATTACCTCGCGAGGTGATTTGAAATATAGTCCAATAAGGTGAGCGAATAGGCAGACGCTTTCACACGTGTCGGACGTTTTTTACAATTTTTGTGCGCGGAGTACCAAAAAAAAAATCACACTGCACGTTTCCAGCCCTGTGCGTACTGTTTTCCGTACAGGGGCCGTCTTTCTCAAACACACGTGTCTTCACACATACGGCGTAGGAAAAACATTGGCAAATTGTTTCGTACACATCTACGTAAGTCACATTTTTAAGTACCAAGTTATTTGCGTTTACATCCGAATGCTCTGAAGGTTGTACGGAGAATCTTCGCTAAAAAATAAAGTAACAAGACTAAGTTTCGGTTACATGCGAAAGTACCCTAAAATTCTATGAAAAGTTTAGTTTTTGTGTTTTGAAAAACACAGAAAAATTACGATACTGTAAATTTGTAACGACGCCAACTGACTGCTGACGTAATATGGCATCATAAAAACGTCTGTCATGACCGAAAACGTCGTACGATCTGTTAGGGAAACGTGACTCTACAGTCCGTACGAAAGCTCCTTTTAACACCGCAGTGCCACGCAATCAGTACTTGGGATATTATGTTTCTTTTGAAAGACGCGCATTGGTCCACGAAATAAAATCGAAATAAAAGTACGAACAATTTGACGTTCGCGAACCAAAACGACGGAAACCGTTGAGAAATTGAAACTTAACGTCGAAAAAATGCTGGCATTCTCCATAGTCCTTACAGGTACTAGTTACAGGTCCATGACCATGACGCAGTGGAACAGATTAGCATTTATGCACCGTTGGATCATAAACGTCACAGGCACTTTCCGTACCATTGAACCGTGACCATGATTCGACAGAGCAAGTCCGCACTTCTACGCCGTCGGATCCACTACCATCGATTCCTTTTCGTCCATTTTTAAAAATTTACCTGTACAGCAGACTGGCACTTTCCGAGAGGAATTTCGGAGTCGGCCGCGCATTTATGACTCCTACGCCGCCGCCAATTTCGTACAGTATCGTGCACAAGAAGTACAGAATTACGAAAAAAACTTGGAAAAGGATAGAATTCCGTACGGCCACGACGATGGAATTTTGTGTAGCGCCACCGCCGCACTTATTTATTGGATTTCGGGACAAGGAAGAGACGAGAGAAGGGGAAGAGATAGCGAGAGAGGGGAGACAGAGAGAGAAGAGAGAGAGAAAGAGAGAGAGAGAGAGAGAGAGAGAGAGAGAAAGAGGGAGGGAGGGAGGGAGGGAGGGAGGAAAGGGAGAGGGGGAAAAGAGGGAGAGAGAGAGGAGAGATAAAGGAGAGAGAGGAAGGACAAGAGAAAGAGAGGAGAGAGGGAGGGGAGGGAAGGGAAAATTCCTCCCTCTGTCAAAATTTGAGGCGATTTTTTTTACGGACGGCAACAGTATCCTCTTACCACATATAGTGTGGACTGTAAGACCTCCGACCCTTTGGCAGCGATTTTTCTTTTTTTCTTCTTCGTTTTTCTTTTTTTTCTGAGCATTTTCGTTGTCCATATATTTTTCTGAGCATTACTGCTGTTTTTTTTTTTTTTTTTGGCATGTTTTTCTGCACACCTTATTGTGACCATTTTTTATTTTCTTGTTTTTCCAACTATTTTTCCGAACATTTTTTATTATTTTTTTGTTTGTTTTTTTTTCATTTCTTTCTCCGGGCAACTTTTGGGAGCCTCCAGGGGCAATTCCTGACAACCATTTGTTTCTATTTTATATCTCACTATTATTGGGGAATTGATCACAAAATTACTTAAGTTATTTACTTACTTAATCAACTAAGCAATTTAATAATGATTAAATTTACTACTTAATTTATTCCAAAATTGCGCATCGCTATTATCATTTAAGTTTTTTTTTTTTTGGCACTTCCAGCTGAATTAAAATTAAAATTTACATTAAAATCAAAAACCAAAATGAAAACTAAAGTGAAAATTTAAACTTAAATCAACTTTTCTCCGTGAACACGTCTCCGATTTTCAGTTGGAGACACCACTGTGTATCGCTATTAGTGTTGATATTTTTCCAGCAACTATATAGTTTACAATCTTAAACTCATTTTCCTTGGTGTACACTTATGGGATTACTGATCCGATGGTTGCGATGGAAAGCTAAGATTCTCACCTTTCAATTGTGGACAATCTTTTTATTTTCTACCTTCTTATGTTTACTGATAATATGGTCCAAAAAACAACTCCTTTGCCAAATATGAAGGCAGAAAGAATTTTCTTGCAAAACATATTTTTTGTACGCAGCGAATATCTGTTGGTGGCGATATGTTCAGATATTGTCTGATGTATATTTGTCTCCCTCTCCCTCTCCCACCTCGCTTCTGTTAAACCCTGCTCGTATATTTTTATTTGGCTTGTTTCGTATCCATAAATATATTTAATATTAACTTGAGCTTTATAATTGGCCACCACAGGGCTCACTAAAGCAAAGGTAAGTCAATCCACCAACTTGTGTTTTTCTCTACCAAGTCTGTATAATTCTTTTTGAGCATAGGGGAGGAGGGAGAGGAGAATTATCTTTGCGCAGAGGGAGGGAGGAGAAAAATGACTTTGAGCAGAGGGAGGGAGGGAGAGAGGGAGAGGGATTTGAGGCAGGGAGGGAGGTAGGGATCGAGAGAAACGAAGACGGAAATGTTCAAGTCTTCTTTTCATCCTCGCTCCACTGAAATTTTAAGAGTTTGGTTACAATTCATGTCATTTCAAATTGATTATAATTTGTGTCATTCGTTTGAAAAGATAATTTTATTGACTTATTATTAAAATACCCTTCTATGGACTGAAAAAGTGTCAATAGATATTGTAAAACTCTCAAGCTTTCCTTCTTTTACTCTCAGCTATGATATAAAACTGCCTGGTTTCCTTTCTTTTTCCCATCCTTTCTCTCTTCATCTCTAATGCGATAAAAAGAGAAGAAAGTAAAAATAATAATTTTGAGCTCTCCTTTTAAGAAAGATAAGGAAACAGATTTAAAGACAGTCTTAATTACAAAGATGAAGAGAGTCTACACTATCTACTTTTTATGAGGCAAAATTAGAAAGACAAGGAAACAAAATGAAGAAAGTTTAAATTACAAGATTGGAAGAAAGTCTACACACCTACTTCTATGAGGAAAAAAATTATCTACACCAGTATTGCTGCCTGTATTCTACATCCCTCCAAAGAATAGAAAACAAAAAAAAAAATGGGAAAACACATCCTTATAAAAAGTACAAAAAAAAAAATGATCTATTCTGTACACGTACTGAACACTGCAACTCCCTCCTTCCCTGACAATTTTTTACAAAAAAATGTAAGTTTCAAGTACCTCCACTGTTTTTTAATTCTTATTATGTACTAAGGTTTTCTTGTTCCCCTCCTCTTCATCATATACATCCATATATTTATTTACAGTCTTGTCAAGTCTCTGTATAGCTATCTTTATACAATTTCCTTATTTTCAAACAATTTTCTGTTGCTGGCATCATCTTCCACTTCTATCTGCCAGCTTATTGGTATTGCTGACATCATCTTAGGTTTGACTGTGGACCATCATTCCTTATTTTCAAACATATTCTATTGCTGACTTCATCTTCCACTTCAATCCACCAGCTTATTCGTATTGCTGACATCATCTTAGGTTCGACTGTGGACCATCATACCTTATTTTCAAACAAATATTCTATTGCTGACTTCATCTTCCACTTCAATCCGCCAGCTTATTTGTATTGCTGATGTCATCTCATGTTCAAGTACGAACCATCAGATCAGATGTTGAGGGAGTCAAAGCTTCCAAAAGTCCGGCTAACCATGGCCAATTTTGTTCTGAAACATGTCCCAATTCATCCTTCCCTTGTCGTTTCTGTTCTACTTCTTCGTTTTTGTCTGTTTCAGTATCATCTCCTCCTCCTCCCTCTCCTTCTATCTCATATTTTAAACATTTTTTATCTTCCTGGTGTTTAGAAACCAGGTTTGTATTATTTCCAGTGGGGCCTATAAGCCATGGAGATGTTTTTGGGAACTGAGAATCAGGTAATAGTGGGCGAGTTGGTATCCCTCGACCGGGTGATGTAGTATGAACCGCACTGTTAACAACCCCTTTTTTCCCAGAAGAACTTATTTCTGACGAAGAAGAAACGCCTTCCTTCGATCTTTCAGTTGACATCCTCTGAGAATCAGAACCATGGGAACATACGATATTCTTTAGAGGTTTAAGTCCTTTTCTTTCCTCCGTGACGCCTGGAAAACTGCCATTTTTTCCGTCCGAGGAAAATGTAGTGGGCATTTCTACTTTTCCGATGAACACTGTGGTTGAGGACGGTTTATGAAGAAGCCATTCTGTGTTTTGGAGCTCAAGAGGGCTGTATGGACTGATAGGACTAGATCGAGGAGAGCTAGTTCTCGAGGAATTACACGATGATGATGTGTCTTGGGACGATGATATGTCAGATGTTGCTGTGGCATATTCGGTCCAAGGAGGACTGTTTTTACCAGACTTCAATGCTTTTTCTGAAGTTCTCTCACCATCGGAAACGGATAGGACAGATTGGGAGCTCAATGTGGAGCAGAGAGAAGGCGGCAAAATCTCTTCCTCTGACCATAATTGAGAGACTTTGGGATCATCTGTCAGAGGGGCATAGATGGGTGTTCTTGTTACGCTTGCGAGGAGGGAGGTGAAAAATGAGCCTTTTGAAAGCGAGTTTGGAGAGATGGTATTGGTTGAACGATCCAAACTCCTCGTGTCTTCTGCAGTTGACGATGTAGTTAATATGGTCAATACTTCCTGCTCCTTTCTAGAGCTTTCAACAGTCTCTGTCTTGTATTCTTTAACATCTGCCCTTTCCACTTTTGGAATTTTGGGCAAAAATTCTCCTGAGTCTCTTTGAAGGCTTGTCATTTTTGACGAGGGCATTACGATGCTTTCCAGAGGTGCATCTGAGTGAGGCTCAGTGTGGCAGTTTCCTTTTCCCTGAATTAACTTGGTCTTTCCTTCGTTGGTTTTGTCCGTTGGATGAAGGAATTCAATGCTTAATTTGCCTGTTATGGAGACATTGCTAGTTTTATTCTCTGTCCTTCCTGTCTCACTATCTTGTAACCCACTTTGTTTCCCATTCTCCTTCATTAAATTTCCCTGGTCGTCTTCATTCTCAGGTGAGAGTAGTTTACCTTTCAAACATTTTGCTTCTTCCCACCTTTGAGGTACCTGCGATGCTGGACTATTTTGCTTTTCTACTTCCCAAGAAATTATTGGCAATTGTTTGTCCACTAATTTTGGATTTGGAGTTGTGACAGTGTTTTTTGGTGTCCTAGGAGAGGGTAAGGCGGACGCCATCGGCCTTTTAACTTTCTGAAGTTGCTCATGACTGGAATTTAATACGATGAAAGGATGACGAAGCATCTCAGCAAGCGATATTCTCTCCGAAGGATCCTTTCTTAGAACCTGCAAAAATCACAAAGGGTTTGTTCCGCAATTAGTCCGCATACAATTAGCAGGGGAGGAGGACTCAAAACTCTCGCATAAAACCTTCAAAGCGGGAAACAAATGTGAGTCAAATCAGTTTTGTTTTGCATCACATTTCAATATGTATTCACTCTAATCCCATTAGGCTCGCTCGCTCAGCAAAAACCGTCTATCTGGAAAACATTAAAAATAGGCAATGATGGAAACTAAAGACGGAAATAAAAAGGTGACGAGATTGACCGTCACCTTACGGACAAAGTCTTGGCAAGGTGGAGACATGGAGTCTGGCATCTGCCTGAGTTCCATGTGGAGGATTTGTTGAGTTGTGCCTTCATCAGTTGATCCCTCAAATGGTGGTCGTCCCATCACAAGCTCATAAACGAGAACTCCACATGCCCTGGAAAAAAAAATCAACAAAAATATTAAAAAAAAACCAAAAAAAAAACCCAGCCTTGCATTAGTCAAATCTGTATTCGCTAACTGTTGCTAATTCATGAGTTTCTGTCTAAGTGAGTGAGAGAATCAGTAAACATTTTTGAAGTTCGTGGAAGTTTCAACTCACCAAATGTCGACTTTTTCATCATATGCTTCCATCATGGCCATATTCCGGGGTCGTATCATGGGTCTACAAACAACCTCCGGTGCCATGTATTGTAATGTACCGAGACGACTTGCTGGTCTTTCCATAGCCACATTTATGGCCAGCCCAAAATCACAAACCTGGAGTCAATCGAAACCACAGTACAGCACCCATTGTTATTAGCGTTAAGGACTCATTAGTGTTAATGTAAAATTAGAATTTATAGTACTAATTTAGTGCAAGGGGATGACCTGCGGTCAATTAAAACCATAGTACACCGCCTGTCGTTATTAGCTTTAATGCAAAATTGGAATTTATATCACTAATTTAGTGCAAGGAGACGTGGCAGATTGTACTCCACTCAATAATGTTGTTAACACTATTTCATGATTTTTGACCAAAAAAAATTGCGACCAGATTAGTGTTATTAACTTTTATAACGATGGACGGTGTGGATCCATCACTTACAATGCCACAATTTCTCCACATTTTCAAATTAGTCCATTCTGTGACGTTGTTGACCAGGTCGCATGACTCTCAAAAAATGGAATTATCAACAATTTGCAAGACTTTGTTGGTTGTTGAAAAAATCGACATGTCTTTCGAATTGACGAGAAAAAGTGTAATTAAGAGACGACGTTCCATACCTTGATAGCACCGTCAGAAGAGAGCAAAATGTTCTCTGGTTTGAGATCTCGGTGCAAAATACCGAGTGAATGCATATGTTGTAATGCCGCGATTAGTGGTAGTAAGATCTGCATATGTTCACCTCCTCTCAAAGTAAGCTATTTGTCCTTGCCAAAAAAAAAAAAACAATTCATTGCTAATTTATTTTTCTTCTTGCAAATTCAGGATGTTGCATTGGGCAAAATCGACAGAGAAAGTAGGTGACGGAAAACTTTATTTTCTGCGAATGTGATTGGGGCAATTCTTTTTCGCCCCGATTTTTTTACATCAAATGTTTAGGGAAAACATCTTGGTGACTGGACGGCATGTGAGGTTTTGTACAGAAAGCAAAAAAAACAAGGAAGAAAACGCAAAATCTTGCCTGTGAAACAACTCTGCGCTCTGGCATTGTACCGCCACAAATTTTCAACTCCTCAAATAAATCTCCTCTTGACGCCCACTCTTGAACAAGAAATATGCACTGCTGGTCTTCAAAATGTCCCAACCATCGAATGATGTTCTCGTGTCTAAACCGTACATAATTTGGCAATAAAATCACATAATGTGAGTTAGTTCAAGGAAACACCATCAAATGTCCAACATTGAACAGCTATGAACATTGGATGTTGAAGGTCGAGCAATAATTATCAAAAAATTCTCGTATTAAGAACCTGATGAAAAGACATTCCTTTCCCTCTGGGTACATCCTTGGACAATGGACCGGTTTAGAAGTGCATTCACACATTTTGAATCCTTCCTACACAGTAAACGAAAAAAGCCTGCTTACTGTAACATTCTGAGAAGTCCAATTTCTCGTTTCACTCGATACAAATCGATTGTCGTGAGTCCTTTACGCAGATAAGCTTTGATGGCTACACGCTGCCCAGTAGAGCAGCAGACAGCGGAGTAAATCAAGGCATTTCTGCACAAGCAACCAATTGGAGACGTTTAAAAAAATATACATCTGAATCCTTATGTAAAACCAAAAATAGCGTAGTTCAAGAGCAGGAAAACGCGTGGAAACGCCGTATCTGGTGACCCCGCAATATACGTAAAAAACACGTATGGGATGGGTCAACCAAAAACAGCATTTTCAGTTGTTATCGCACAACAAAACTAAGCTTTAGGAGTTGTTAATTAAAAACTTCACGAATGTGTGTTGATGATAGGCATCATGGATGTGGAAACAACAAAAACTGAATTCTCATACCATTTCATTTTTAAAACTGTGTGTGACGGCTTTAACTTTTGCTATGAGTACAATGCACGAACAACTTTCATTGCCTTCGTCTCTTATGAATAGCAGGTACAATACAAGTGCCTAGCCCTTTATCAAAAAGATAACAAGTGCAAAGCGCACATGATTGGCTCCCAACCATGTACATTTATTAAAAAAAGCCTCACCTTCCACTTCCAATTTCTTTGAAGTTTGTAAAGCTCTGTACAGTGGAATTTGCATAGCGATTGGTCGATGCCTTTCCTGTCGAATCTTCATTTGAACCAATCGTGGATCTTTCGCCTCTGGCCTCCAGTACCATACAAAGCATTAATGTTTCTCCAAAACAGAGTGTTTGCATCCATATCCAAACAACTGTCACCATAGATCATTATCATGTTTTTCCATCTTTGTTATGAAATTTTATGTTGTCTTACGGAAAATGCTTTATGTCAATTATCGTAAACAACAAACAGGTTTGAAAGTTGTATTCTAAGAAAGCGCATGCTTACAATGATTTTCAAAGTAGTGATAATGATATGTCGACAATTTCAAAACAATTAAACAATGCTTAGTGTTCAATTTCAAAAAACCGTTCTACGTGGACATACGTGGTCCATGCACAGATTAGTTCTTTTTTTTCCGTCTTTTAGGGTTATGTTCAAAAACGAAAAGTGCGAGAATTTCGTACGAGGTCGCACAAAATTAGTATACCGTACAGTATGAAAATTCCCCATAATTGGAAACTTCTTGCGACTAAAAGCGGAATAATACGCGCCCTGTAACTGGCCGTTACTGGCGAGAAAATCATACTATTCGTACGAAGAAACGTACGATTCCCTGACAGGAAAAAAATACATTTCCCTGTACGGTTACGGTGACTCCTGGCCAATATCGCCAATAAGGGAGTCCGTTTAATAACCTTGAAAATTCTCGCGGCCGCATGAAACTTTCAGTACGACACGTTGTGCATTCGCCACAGAATGCACAAGTTCGCACGTTTCTAATACGGAATACAAAAAAAAACTCCAGACAGTTAAATTTTTCCAAAACGAGTTTCTTTACCAAAAGTCGTCACGTAAAATAGAGTGGTTCAGATTAATGGCGGAGGACATAGTTTTTTGCTGGAGAATGAAGATTCTGACAAGTACAGTAGCCTTCTTTGATAAAATATTAAAAGCGGCCGTTACTGAAATATGGTAACATATCCAATGCGGAAACATTCGAGACACTTCTCAAGACAGAGAAACTATTTTTGCCTTGGAGTCACTGTACTTTCACTGTACTTTCGAATAAGGAAGACATACTTACGTAGTCTGGTGAAGGCAAACCTAATTTTTCGACTTTTGCAGGCCAGCTTAACATGAATGATTGGTACTACTGTAGCTTTTCTGAACTGCATTTATTGACGTCTCTCTGTCTACATTCTTCTTTTCTCTTTCCTTTCATCTTTCCTTTCATCTTTCTCTCTCCATCTTCCTGCCTTTTCATCTTTCTTTCATATTTTTTCATATTTCTTTCTCTTCAGCCTTTCTTTTTTATTCATCTTTCTTTTTTGTCTTACCTTGTGTGTGAGGTACGTTCAGAGTTTTGTCCGTTTATCGCTTCTTGAATATTTGGACCAATCCATGGGCCTCCCGGTAGCTTTTGCTTCCCTCCAGAAAAATTGTCTCTCATAATTTTCATTACTACATTCATTTTTGACCCTTGAAATTGTTTAAAAACTGTTTCTTCTATTGGAAATAAGAAATCTCAATAACCTAAGTATTAATTGAAGATTAGCTGTTTCAGGAAAGAATTTGCCACTGAGATTCAGAATGATGAAAGTAAAAAAATTGTTCTTACTTATGAGAACTTATGAGAATTTGAATTAAAATATCTAAATTAAAAGAACTTTTCCCGCAAATCAAAGGAGCACAGGTGTAACAATGTACACAAAATCATGTCAGCTTCTTCATCATAAGACGATAAAAAAGCATTTTCATGTACAAATCATGTATAAAATTATTTCCTGCCTTCTCCTATATATGTTGTAGACCTTGTAATGAACTCGAGCCTCTCTCCGTCCAAATTCTCACACTTTCCTTTTTCAAAAATTGCAAGAGCACTTCTCTGTGTCAGACCTAGCAAATTTCCTCACAACATTGTACCACTGTTGTCCTCCAAGTAGCCAAATAGAGACGACAGGCCTCTGCCTTCTTCTTACGAAACCACACGTGCAAATCTCTAACGCTATAGTACTGTAACTTCGAACGCGAACTTCGGACGCTTACGGTGTCGTTTCGAGCCACCCGACGATATGAAGTGCGGAAAGTCGGGTGCATACTATAAGAGTTTTTTGCGTATTACATGCGTATTCAACTATTCGTCCTCAATCGTGCGACATTTCAGTAAGTTAATTAGAATCTTAAACGAATAATATGGACTCGCTTTTCGCACTTTTTGAGAACTGTGCATACGACAATACGCTTGCGACTGGCTGCGTGTCCCTTCGCTTCGTGTCCACAACGTCAGCGCTGATTGTGCCGGTTCGACAGCGATTGGTCTGACGGCAGACGATGGATGCAACCTCCTTTTTTGTACATGTTAACGGACAGGCAGTTGTACGTGAAACGGGCAACTTGTGGCAAAGACAACTAGAAAAGGCCACGTTTTTAGCTCCGAATCGTGCCAAGGTTTCCGGCGTTTGGGTACCTTTTTGACTTGTTTTAATCGATGCTGACATTCGCTCCGCTGTGCGCGTCATCAGGGGTACCGTAGGATCACAATTTAGATTTGTATTAGATTCTAGCCTGTGATTTTGATTTGCTTCACTACACCGCGCATCGTTATTAGTGTCAAAGTTTAAATAGCGTAAAAAAAAATAGTGTTATTGATTCTAATTTAGTTCCAGAAACGTGGCAGATTATGGTCCACGTCCTTAAATAGCATTGCCAATTTAATTTCCAAAAATCATGTATAATAATTGCGGAATAAAATCAAGATTTTAAGAACCCAAATTAGAGTTAATAACACTAATAACGATGCGCGGTGTAGCATGGATTGAATCATTGAAACCATAGTTCAAAAGTAGGTGACCGTACGCCCATACAATATGCCTATTGTACACAAAACATACAATATGCCGTTAAGACCCATATTGTATTGGCCGCAAAAAGAAATAAAATAGGAACAGGGTTGAGTTGCACATCGATCGATAGAGAATTAAACGACATGTCTAAATTTTGAAAAAAAATCGGACAAAAAAAAATATTTCTGTGAGTTTTGAGGGACTTTTTATTTAAACCGTCAGATTTGGACGATCGGACGGTCGCTGATCAAAGTAGGCGATTTAAAAAGATCACATGAAAATCCCATAACACAACTTACGAAAGGACTATCTGTCATATTAGCGTCTGCGATTTTGAGGGCCACACTAAATAAAGCCTCAAATTGACCAACCAGGCAGTATGGGACGATAAAAAAAAAAAATACCACACTGCCAAAAAAATTACCAAAACCTACGGACCAACCCCGTTGGTGGCTGCAAAACAACTTTCCGAAAAAGCTATGAACTGTCCGTACTCTCTCTCGTCGCACTCTCACCGCTCTCCACCGCGCTCATTTTAACTCCATCGCAATTATTTCGAATTTTTGTTTGGTTGCCCGTCCGCGTTTTTTTTTTTCCCGTTTTTTTTTCCCACGGAATGTCATCCTACGCCGTGTCAGTTCGATAAAAAAATTCTTCCGGCGGCGTGCGCTGTACTTTGATCTTACGTCAGATTCAGACGTTTGTACAGGAGTGTGCACGACGCACATACATACAGTATGCCTACGTTGCGCGAGTTTTGTGCAAAGTTTTGTGCGCCTACCAAAGGCCTACCATAAAAAAGCCTACTTTTGAACTATGTTTCATATCATGTGGAGATTGACATTTGTATATGCCGTACAAATCACCAGTACAGTCAATGAGATGGTTCGTGTACGACAAAGCGAAAATGATGATATAAAGTACTTCGTGCACACGGGGTTTAGCCAGCAGTTATTCCGTACTGGCGTTTCAATTAGGAAGGAAGAACAGACGAAGTACTGTACTGTCGTGAAGGTCAACCCTAACTTCGTACGAGTATTTCTGTGGATAAAGCTGTGCATATTCTGGCATCATTTGACAAATGAAATTTATGTCCACAAGTCGCGGGATCCATTGACTACATTTCGTTCCACGTGTGAATGCGGACGTAGAAAGGAGTTTGGCAGCGTTGCACAGATCAGGTGGATATTCGAATCTGCTTTCCTTCTCTCTCCGGAGATTCGATTCGAATTAGATCCGCACACCTGATGAAATCAGGCAGAAGCATACGTAATGATGACGCTGGTTTAAACGTGTCGAGTTCCCGCGAATCTCGTAGTTTGGCCTGACGCGTCACATTGGCTATCGTTGCTGGTTAGGAAATAGTATTCTGCAAGTGTTACCAAAAAGGTAAAAAACCATGCAGTACGGACGGTGTCATGGTATGGGCACATGTCATTGGCTAGTGAATCATTGTCCATCACGCAACTGCTTGGCAGGCGCCACGTCACATGCTAAGCTCTTTCTTTTCGAAACCTTAAGGCTACCGGCATATGTGACTTCGCGTACGTTCGATCCTTTTGGTCAGATGCTCAAGGAACGTAAGATTTGCTGCGGAGACATGTTAAATCGACAAGTGAACACGACCAATTGGAAAATTCCCTGCGGCTGAGATCAGACGACACGTGTAAAATCGTGACGACAGCGAAACCTTGGAAATAGCACAGTACTTGCTATATGAAGCCTGCTCTAGTGCTCTATCAAGAACTAAAGGTTCGACGATTAGTACGGCTTGAACATTCGTGCCGATTTTCACGAATGAGGTAAATGTTGATGTCCAGTTTGTACTCACAAGTACGAAAACATACATCACTATTCCTCGCTATCGTCGCCTATCAGCATTTACTTGTTTGTCGACACATGTCACGCAATTCGTACTTGTATACTGACAATTGAATGATAACGTAAATCCTCATATGGCAATGTTTGGGATGTCAATCTATCAATCATCACTTCTTGTTGAACATTGTCCAGAGACACGGTCACACTTTTACTGCGATTTTTGAAAGCCCTAGAAGCTGTTCTTTATTAGACGAATGTACGGCTACGATGTCGTGGCAGCCCCCTGTGATAGGTTGGTTCTCCGCCTATCATTATTAAGTATAACTATTTTGCATAGAACTTGTTTGCACTTTTGCAGGGGAGCATAGAATTTTTCAGTGCCTTTTCCTCTTGAGAGGAAAGGCTTTTCACTCTGAAAACACTTTCATAAGGAAGCCATGGCGAGCTGTTTCCCTATCTCGCACGTGTCCTCCACAGGATTCTGCACAGGTTGGTCTGATTTTTCTTTATTTCTGTCGTTTGATTTTATTCTAATCAGTTATATTTGGTAGTAGTGCTAAATTTTGTTCAACTCTTAATCGTACACACGGTTATGAAATATTTTCATAATGCTGTCAATGTGTGGCAAAGCGTCTATTTAAGAAAAGGATTGTTACCTTTACTCTCTTGTGAGTTATAGCTGTGTAAGTTAGAGGAAGTTATCTTTTACTATCTTGTAAAGGCTTATGAACTTCTTTCTGGATGCCAGTTGACATCGGATTGGATTTTAAATGCAAACCCATGGAAGTGTCTAAGGCCTTCTGGATTTTCTGTGTTTTACATCTTCTATGAGAGTGCAATTGGCAATATTATTTCTGGCAATGAATGAGCCAAACATCTTGCCAATAATCTCCTTATTCAACTCCAGCGTATTTCTGAAAGGCTTTTTTATTAGTTTTATGCTGCCTTATTTATTTCACGGACGTACAAAACCATTGTTTAGTTTGTCCGAGACTGTTATATAGCCTCCACTTTTATGTCAGACTCTTACATAGGCTCCACTCTTACGTCCGACTCCTTCATCCCACTGTTATGTCATACTCTTATGTCAAGTTCCACTCTTATGTACGCCAGTCTTTATCCGGCTTTCGGAGGAGTTGTTTTTGCACTTTTTTTGTGCATTAACGCTAGTATTGGATATGCACTAGGTTTTGCAGTTCATTTCTGGATTAATGCTATTGCCGGTCGTTATGATGTGCACTAGTCTCTGCAGTTATTTCCTGCATTAATGTTATTATTGGTCGCCATGATGTGCTTGATTCAGACCTGCAGACGTGTGCAGTCTCTGTCAGTGGCGCTCAGGCGAGAGCCTGTGCTCGAGATGGGCGTGGTGGTGCTCGGAGCCATAGTCCCGGGAGATCAAGAATAGGATGTGGCTCCTATTTTGCCGAGGCTGGTCCCCGCGAGTGTATGTGGCACACAAGGAATGGCTTGTTTTTTCAAAGCATCACATGTGAAAACTGTCATGGCAGCAACAGGTGTGTATTTGCAGACGAGTTTGACTTCATGATGTGAGGCACTGTCTGCATCATTTGTTGCATGATGGTTTTAATCGTCTAGAAGTGTGTGTTTTGGCACAAGAATGATGTTTACGGAGTTTCTCCATGTGAACATTGCAGTACTCTGTAGTCAGAGTGCAAGATAGGGTTTGATTCTCAGTTTGACATTGTCGTTTTAGCTCACAGGAAGCATTTTCTGTGTATTTCTCTATTTTTATCTTCTTTTTTGTTTGGTCTGAATATAGGTTTTCATACTTCTAGTTGTATCACGGTGTCACACACTTTAGGTAGCGTTGATCGGTTTTTTAAAATCAAAAGTAAATTCTAAAAACCGTCGAGCTCTGCAAAGTGATCCAAATCTAGTTTTACATTACCCGTTTCGAGCAACAAAAGTATGACGTGATTACATTTTTCCATATAAATATTTTTAGACAGTAATTGCTGAATGTATTTATTGCATTTGTCATTTTGCCGATGCAGCTTTTTCGGTGCAGCAAATCAGCTCTGGCCAATATTTGGTTTGCTTAGGAACCAGACAGTTCGTTGTACAGTTATTGCACTGGCTTCGAATGGGAACCCAGACCCTAAACAACAAGGACCAGGAGTGCCTTCACGGAAACGAAGTCTGAAGAAGCCAGTGGCCCCTAAGCTAGGGTACCACCCTCTTGAGGATTTGCCTACCCCAGAGAAGGGGAAAGGGTTGTTGCCAGGAGAAGGAAAGTTGTCTCCAGCTGAGATTGCTCGCACGATTGCTGAGGTGAGGTAACTGGTAACTGGTGCTTTTTGACACGTATTGGAGGGAGTGGGAGAGGGAGGGAGAGAGGGAGTCATTGCTTTACTCCATCAGTATACGGATTGCCGCACACCAGTTCCTGACAAATGTGACAGGTGGCAATACATGGATATCTCAGCCATTTGATGGTTCAAAACAGCCTTTTTACCGACTTGCTGTTTTTTAACTGTGTTTTTGCAGGTTAATGTGGATGGAATCGTATTTGCATCTGTTGTACGTGATGAAAATGCTGTATTAGGAACGGATGCAAATTACCTTGTGGATCCCAATGGAGGTATTTAAATGCCCTTCATTTGATCAATTAAGCCATTGGTGCAATTTTTTATCTGGCAGGTTTTAATGTTCACAAATCACGATTTCTGTTCATTTTAAGTCTCACTTCATCGAATGCTGTTGCTGCCCTTGCCACAGATGTCTCATGCATACCTGTTCTGTTAAGTCACTCTTTCTTCTTTGTAAATAAGAGCAGGCTTAGGATTTCTAAGTTGCAAATGACAAACTTAATGCAACAGGCAATGCGTTTACTCTATCTTGTTCACATGCTGGAGTTCAACTTTGTTCTTAATTTTGCATTCCTTAGCATTTTGGCTGTGCATTTTTTTAATTAACATGCACAGATCTAGGTCTTATGCCTTTTTACCTCAGGACAAACGTTTTCTGTAAGATGATAGGTTATTGTGCTGATTGATTGCGCATCCATTCCAGTTTCTTACTTATGTCCCAGTTGTTAAGAAGTATAATAGGATGTAAACTGGCTCCCACACTGGGCATTCAACTAAGCAGGACCACAGCTGACTTCTGTCGCTCACTTCCATAGTGCAAATGAAACTGTCTAGATTAGATGGTTGAGCTAGACTTTGATTTGGTTATGCGAAGGCTAAAGATGCCTACGTAAGTCGCGTGCATCAGTTACACTGCACGGGTCAAAGAATGGAACTTCTTTTCTAGTGTTGGTATGGAAGTTATAGCCAAGTTATCCAAGTGCAGCAAACTCACACGATCATATTCATTTTTCGTAGTTGGGAGCGAGGATGAAGCCTAGAGTTTAAGGGAAAAGATTTCAGATGGTGTTGAAGCTGCATTCGACATATGTATGTAGTCAACCAAGGAAGATTGTTGAAGAGAATAAGTGTTTTGATGATCTTCCTTTTGCTAAACATGTACAAGCTGAATAGGTTGACGTATTTCACTGTATAAGAAGCCAGATTTGTTTTCTTAAATGAAGTTTCTGAGCTCTTACTTTCTTGTTTTGGGGGAACAAGCAGAATTGTATGTGGAACTGGACGACGGAGATGAATTTTTGCAAAACTTGCAAAATGACCAAACTTGCTCTGTAAGTAGGCTGGAGTCCATTATTCCCTGTATTAGGTCGCATAACAAGCCTGCCAGATTTGTCTTCGTATTCTTGTTTCTAGGTTGCAAATCTTGATTGTTGTCTTCTGAGAGTTTTCTGTCATCAACCAGAAAGGGCCTAAGGGCATGTCTATGCAATATCAAGGAAACTGCTTAGGGGTTTTAATCAAACTTAAATGATATGTTCTACCAAGTTTTCAATTCTATTGCTGGTATCTGAGTCGAGGGTGAAAGTTGCTGATTGTCAATATGGTATCGGTTCTATCATTTCATCCTGTTATAGTTCACATAGACAGATGATCAGAGTTTCAGGTCTTTTTGAAACAAAGACCCAAAGGACTGTGATTATTTTTTCTCAAAAATTATTGAACGGCTGTGTTTATTACTGCAGATTCTTATTGGCTTTGGCAAGATGGACGATGTGTCACTGTCAGAGCTAATAGAGGAGGTGGATGAGGGAGATGAAGAGCGTATAGATGGACCTAGCGGCAGCTTCACTGATGATGAGGATACAATCACAGAAGAAGATATTAAGGTCAGTGAACCATTTTTACCACATTAATGTCATGTATAAGCATCCACAGATTGTCTAACTTTCCTTCTGTGGCTTCTGTGCCATAAAAGGCACAACCATGGGACTCTTGGTTGAGATCATGATTGTTATGTAAAGCTTCATATCATCCGCTTTTGACTGTTATCCATGTTTTAATCTTGTCTATTTCATTGACTTAATTTCCTGACTGATGGTTTTATGTCTTCCCTGTTTTAATCATTTCGGTTATGATGTTGGACTTGGCAGTTATTAAACGAACAGTTTCCCGGTGGATTAAGTGAAATGTTGGACACAGTGTCACCAGAAGCTATGGGTTCGCTTGGGGCATGGGGTGGCCCTGAGACTCTCAAATGGGTGCACCCATGGGAGTTTGCAGCTCGACTTTCTGAGGTACTTCCTTTGTTCCTTACAGACTACGATTAAGGGAAGGGTTTTTGTGATGTCTCGCAGATTTGAGATCTGAACGGCATAAGCATGAGTAGCTATTGCATATCAATCGGCGATGCGTGAAGAAGCAGAGAATCTTTCTTGTCATCACGGTAGTTTTTTTCATTCGATAGTAGAAGTGTGAGGGATCCTGTGCAGAAGCAGAGAATCTGTCTTGCTATCATGATATTTTCCTGTGGTCGAATGTAGGAAGTGTGATGAATTCTATTGACATGCTCGGGTTCAATCTAAAATTATGGTTTTATCTATTGTGCTGGGAATCAATCTGGATTGTGATCCTATTGCAGGCTGCAACTTCAGACTATGGTCATGAAATGGACTTTCCGTCTAGAAGGCTGATTATTACTGGAGTGGTAAGGCGAGCCACTGAAGACGAGGAAAGGCGTGTGCGAGACCTTTGGGATGATAAATTTTCTGACTGCAATTCAGATTTGGAGCAATCTTTTGACACGGATGAGGGTGGGTCAGAGTTTCTTACTCTTGATTTGAAAAGTGGAAAAGTTCTTGGGAAAAATTCACGAGGAGTTGTCCGGGCAGGAGTGTGGTTGGGGGAACCAATCAAGTCACCCTCAAAGAAATATGAACAGCCTGAGAATGCTGATAGCTCAGAGGGAGGAGAAAGGGAAGCTAGCAAAGGAGGTGCACATGAGCAGGATATTGAGGGGACAAAAACTGCACATGGACAGAGTGAGGATGACAGGTTACAAGGGGATGTGAATGAGGTTGTGAATAATTCAAGGGATGTGGAGAGTAATGCGGGGAGGGGAGATCAGAGTGGCCATTCTATGAGGAACATCCAAGGGGAAGATCGTGAAGGAAATGATTTGAACCGATTGGATTCCCGAGGGGAAGTCAATCGGGCAGTACTAGGTGGTGATGGGGATATTGACCTCTTGGAGAGTGGGGCTGTGGAGTTACATGAGGGGGCATTAGAGGGAAGCCTTCAATGGTCAATAAGCAATCATTTTGGGACAATTGCAGATGGAATGGATGGTGTAGAGGGAGTCATACAGTTTGGGGATTTAGGGGAAGGGACAATTATTGATATTCCTACAAGAAATGGATGGGGTGGAGAAAGCAACTGGGAGGATGGAGATGATGATGGTACAGGAGTGTCACTTTATAAGGTCGAGATTCTGAGCATTCAGCTGGACAGCACGTCAGGAATTCAGGTAGGAAATGTCCGTAATGATTTTAGGAAAGAAATTAGGAAAAAGATGGTCGTAAACGTGGGTGGAATTTTTTCAGGTTTCTTTAGTGCCATAAGTCACTTGTTATTTTGTTACGAGTTGGAACGCAAGCTCTTAGATTCAAAAACTTATTCTGGAATCAAAAACAGGTTTGAACCTGCATTCAAGGAGAGTTTTTTCTGTGTTGCTATGTTTTATCAAAATGGCAGTAAACGATGAAGTTCAGTCCTGTGGACAGTTCCCGTTCCTAATTGATCGACTATTGCTAGGACAAATGGCAATTTTATTTTATTTTTCCTGTGAAGTCAAATTGTACAGTGCCAGGTTCATCGCAAAGTGCTTCTAGTCCTCGCCCGAGTAATGTGATAAATCTTGACATCATTGAACAGAAAAAATGTAGCTGCTCTGTTATTGGTCACAGTTTACCAACTATGGTTGACTTTTTCCTGTAGGGAAACGTGGAATATTGAATTTGAATGATATTTTCTTGTAGGAAAACGTGGAAGTGGCGGCTTGGAGTGCCTCGAGGCCGGATATGTTGGCCCATACTGCGCCCACCATAATGGACCGTGCCAACAATTTGGACCAAGCGAGGCGTTGTATGGCAGATCTCTGCCTACGAGAGCGAGGCTTGGTGGTCGATGTAAATAACTTACACTGTTATACTATGAGTAGTTAGGTGAAACCATTGTTTGAATGTGTGAAAAACAATTGGTAACGCTATATGTGGTTTCTCCGTGGTACACGTGTATCATACCGAGTCATAGGTGTATAGAATGGGGAATCAACATATAGTTCTTCCAGTTGTTTTCATGCCCATCGCTAAATTCTGAATTGGAATGTGTAATTCTAAGCTATTCTAGTGAGACGTGGCAGCTTGTATTCCACTTTTTAAATAGTGTTCTTAATACTTTTTGTGATTTTAGTCAAAAAAAATTGTGACCAAATTAATGTTGTGAACATTAATAGCGATACAAGGTGTAGTTAAGGGCTGTATGTTCTCATTATTTCCATGGCTGGCCGGGTGCAGGAGGTGACAATGGTTGGAATTGACCATTTAGGAATCGACTTGCGTATTCGCATGGGAATCGAATTAAGCACTCTTCGCTTTCCCTTTCTGCATCCTGTACGTCTCACAATCATCACCAGAATTTTTCAGCTTTTACCTCAGACATGGAAGTCAGTTAGTACAATTGACCAGATTGGGCATTAGTTCATGTTTGAGGTTTACATGAATGGCTATTTCAATGCTTATTTTTTTCTATAATCTTTGCTACTTACCCCAGCCTACAATGTGAATCGTTATAAGCGTTGATAGCACTAAGGAATTGCTGTTTTTTTTTTCCTTCTTACCACAAATAGTGTTGATAGCTGTTTTTTTCTTAATGCTAATTCTTTAAACTGTTCAAAAACAACAACGCCATTTGGAACTGAATTAGACTCTATAACTTTAATATGAACCCGACTCTAATAATTCCTTTTTTCTAATAACTATTCACGTTGTAGTTTCCTTAAAGTGGCAACATAGCTTTAATATGTTGGGATTCCTCAGCCACTCTCACTAGTTTGGGTATAGTCTTTGCAAAGTCTTTTCAAAAGACCAAACCCAAAAGGTTGTGATTTGTTCAGTGTCTGCTATTTTCTTGTGATCAATAAGAGAGGACCTTCAATAAGATATAACCTTCCGTAAGATATAACCTTCCATAAGATACGACCTTCAGTAAGATAGAATCTTTGATAAGGTAGAACCTTCAATAAGATAGAGCCTCTGATGTGTAAAACCTTCAACAAGACATAGAACCTTTAATAAGACAGAACCTTCAATAAAATATAACCTTTGATAGGTAGGACCTTCAATAAGATAGAAACTCCAATAAGGTAGAGATGAGATAGAATCTTCAATACAATACAATCCAATAAGATATGAACTACAGTACGATAGTGTCTCTGATTTCCTGTGTTTGAATGTTCTTGTGGAGAAACAGGCAACATCAGAGAGAGCCACAGAAAAGCTTCTCGATGAGCTTTTGAGGCCTCGACAAACACAATCGTGGCGTTTGGCAAAACGCAATCGACAATCGAAACGATTCAAAGGGCGATACCAGCACATGTAAAGGGAAGAGTACAGCTGCGACTTTTTTTTGGGCTTTTCTGCTTTTTTTTACTTCTTTTTCTCGACGATGATGTTTAAGTGGCCGGACCCAGGCAATGATCGCTAATAAGTATTCGAGGATATGTTTCTCGCAAGGGGATAAATTTAAAAACCTGTTATGTCTGGTTAGGATTCGCGGATGGCAGATCTTTATTCATTTTAAGACAGAAGTTTCTGGCAGAAAGCTGTCTGTTTGTTGAACCGTTTAAGGCCTCAGCTGGAACCTGGGTATAATGGTTTTGTCATTTAAAAACCCCAAAAACCCTAAAAAACCCCGAAAGACCAAACTGCCAGGATTGGAGCGAGATTCGGAGACGGCAGCTGGGTTCTCTTTGACATAAGAGACAGAGTTTCGCATCTTTTGGAGGTAAAACTAGAGAGGAGCTTTTAGGGGAAGAATATCTTGTGCAATCCAACAAAGGGAGTTGTTGATCGTGCAGTCATTATTTTCCTGCCGGAAGTTTTCTATGGAGATGAATGTTCAATTCCGTTGAGAATTATTATAGATCAGTTAGTATATATGCACTTAGTTCTGTAATGGTGTACGTCTTTAGTCGAAGTTATTTGAAGTCAAAGTCGATTAGTCATCTGAAGTCAAAAGTAAATTCTATTTCAGCATTAGGATGTACCGGTGTCTCTAAATAATGTGGTAGGGTTTATAGGGTTTATCCAGGGGCTTGTAGATGGGGTCTGAGTATAGCTTTTGCAGTACATGTTTTGTATTTGCTCATTTGTTTTGGTTCCCATATGTGCTATAATTTGTAATAATGATATGCTGCAGTTTAATGTTTCGCATTATGAGTTGTTTTTTAATATTTGTTTAGTTTGTTTCTTGGAATGGTTTGCTGCTTTTTAATCCTACAAAGGAATTTCTGTAGGACTGCTCCAATTCGTTTTAAATAATGTCGTTTGGGCCAGTTGAAGTCTTGTAGTAATGTTGTTGCGGATAAGTTCAAAACCGATAAAGTTATACATGAAAATGTACTGCTGCAGCAATAATCCAATATGCGACATCCGATTATCAGCTTTATGAAGAAACTGATCCTAGTGACTAGAATAAATAAAAAAATCAGATTGAAACAAAAAGAGCGATGGTAAACCACCTGGGTCGAAGGGTACAAAAAGGTTGGCATGGCTAAAACTGGAAACCTACAAGCAGGGTAAAAAAACAAAGAGAGGAAATGTGAACACGTAATATGATATGTAAATCCACAATGACCCAATCCCCAACACAACTAAAAATCTACAAAAGGCAGTCATGTATGTCCTCAAATCTCGGAGGAGCACGAGGCGGGAGTTTCCGGAACACATCAACAATTCATAACTGCAGTAAACGATCGAAAGGAGGATAGAAGCTTGCACACGTTGTAGGGCCATATATAAACATTGACGATATATCAAAGGACTGACGAGCTGGTGTAGAAGACAAGGCGTCTGCAAAGAGTAAACAAATTGTGTGGTAAGGTGACTTCGTATGCACGTAACTGATATGCAAATGAAGATTTGAATTTAAAATTGGTCTGTCTGAAAAATGTTTAAATATTTCTTGTATCTGATCGTAACTTACGTGGTGCCACTTTTTCCACATAGCCGATAAGGAATTTGTTGGTCTCGGACCGATATATCTGGTCCCCTCGCCGTTCGATAACTGATAACTACCGGTATCGCTTTTATCGCGATAAGTTTTTTGCTGATACACAACAGTACACCGTGTATCGCTATGAGTGTTATAATTTTTTCGCCACTTAAAACATATTTTCTCCAAACACATTTGTACTATTTTCACTTGGAGGCCGCCAATGGGACGGTGAGAATCTTGGCTTTCAATGCCAACCGTCAGATCCATAATCCGACAAGTGTGCAAAGGGAAAGGAGAGCGCGTTACCCTTAGGAAAGACTAATATAATGAAGCGTTCTTATTGGTCCTAAGAAACGGAGGGATAACTCATGAAAGTACAGTGAACCAGAAGGTACAAGTGACTTATTAAAATGTAAAGTATGGGTCATGTACGAAACGCAGAATATAGTGCATACTGCATAGCACTTGTTTCCATACTTGTTCACGGCGATTAGTGCGAACGTACCAATCGCGACGAATTATACGTAACGAACGCATTGAACCTTTTGAACAAATCGTTAAAAATCGTTAATGAATTTCCTTCCGTACTATTCCGTACATGAAAAAAAAAACTTATACATATAGCGCAGTTTGCAAGTTTTTCCCGTTAAATGAGCGCTAAAATATTAAAAATGTTTAATTACATATCACACTCCATGACGGTATCGGAATTCCTTTACCAACTGGTAGTGGAGACGTCGAAATTAAGCAATGCCACATATTCGGATTACCTGGACTCGAACGTCCGCAAATGTAAATTTTTATCAAATTCCGTCTGTCTGAGCCTGTCTGAGCGTATCTGACAGGCAGAAATTTTCAATATTCCATGGCGGCTTCTTTCAAAAAAAATTGAAGAAGACGTCCGTACAATTTTCAAACTTACCGCGCGAAATTAGTGTGACGTTCGACGTCTCTTTTCGAAAATGTCCGTACATTTTCGATGAAATAACGTACAAGTTCCGTGATATTCCTGTTCAGTTCACTGAACAGAAAGTACCAATAACTACGACGTATCTTTTCCTGAAATGCCGTACATATCCGTAAAAAAATGTACAGTTACCGTAATTTGTTTACAGGTTGCCGTATATTTCCAGTTTCAGTTTACAGTAGACTTTTTTTTGCGATTTTTTCAAAAGTCACGAATTATACGTTTCAATAGGAAAAATTGAAAAAATTGCGCGATTTGAACAACTATGCTTATTTCCAACAGTTTCCGTGTACGATACTCGCTGTACATATAACTGATTCGTAATATTCCGTATATTAGAAATTTAGTATAATAGGAAATTTAGTATGCCGTACCCTTTGAAATTGTTTTCGCAAACTTGAACTGTGCTACGGTACGGTTCATACCGTACAGATAAAACCGTACGGATAAACGTTACAATCATCGAGGTCGACGGATAACGATTGGGAAAACGATTTTACCTTGCCGTACATCCAGCCTGGCAAATAAATTCGACCGCTTGTCGTTTTCTTTCAAATCACCGGTTGTTGCCTTTCAAGCTGATTGCTCCCCTCCCCTTTAGCAATATGCGATTCTTGCCTCCGTGGCAAAGCTCTATTTGTTCTTTATTCATAGCTTCCAGTAGAATAAATTGTGTGAAGTCTTTGGAACCAGTTTAGGGTTTTGTAAGTCTCTTGGTATTGAGAAGAGCCAGGATATTAGAAAGATGGCTATGGCTGACTGCAATACATTTGGCTATGCTGCGAGGGATCCTTCGGGATATTTATCTCCTTTTGCTTTTAATCGAAGGTATGTACGGATTGAGCAAAACTGTACGGCTGTTTATTTATGTGTAGTTTAGAACTGCTGTAGCTTCTGCCCTCGGTAAAATGACTAAAATGACTAAATAAGTAAATAAGATTGCTGATTGAATTGGTGTGTATGCAATCATTTGATGCAAGAGTACAGTACACCGTCGATCGTATTTAGCGTGTAGAAATTATTAGAGTAAAGAAAAAATTAGCGTCATTAATTCTAATTAAGAGCCAGGAGACGTGGCAAATTATGGTCCACGTCCTTAAATAGCGTCATTTATTCTATTTAAGGTTCAAGGGTCAAAATTTAGGGGCGCCGAATTAGTGTTCAACACGCTAAATACGATCGACGGTGTAACCACCTTGTATCGCTATTAGGGTTAATATTTTTTTCGCCACTTAAAACATCTTTTCTCCGTACACTATTGTCTGGTTTTTAATTTGAGACCGTCAATCGGACGCTGAGAATCTTAACTTTCAATCGCAACGTCAGATCTAGAAACCGACATGCGTGTACATAGAAAAGATGTTTATAGAGACGAAAAAAATATTAACACTAATAACGATTCACGGTCTGTACTTCGTAGCTAAGACTTGTTACAGTGTGCACCAATGATGAATCTAACGGTAGTCGTGCTTCTTATTGGTTTGCATTTCATGGTTTAATCCAACGGGTGTTCGTGCTTCTGAATTGGTATGCTTGCAATAAGTTAATCCAACGGTGTTCCTGCTTCTGTATTGATACTTGTTCAATTGTTCAATCTAACGGTGTTCGTGCTTCCCCGATCGATGTGCATCTAATGACGAATCCGACGGTACAACCGTGAATCGTAATTAGCGTTAATGTTTTTTTCGCCACTTAAAACATCTTTCCTCCGTACACACTTGTCGGATTTTCAATTTGAGACCGCCAATTGGAAGCTGAGAATCTTACCTTTCAATCGCAACCGTCAGATCCACAATCCGACATGTGTGTACGGAGAAAAGATGTTTTAAGAGACGAGAAAAACATTAACGCTAATTACGATTCACGGTTTGTGTACTCGTGCATCTGAATTGGTATCCTCAATGTTTTAATCCGACGGCGTTCGTGCTTCTGAATCGGAATTTTGCAACGATTGAATCCAACGGTATCCGTGCTTCGGGTTCCGTTCTGCGGCCGCTTGCTAAGCGGATTGGCGCCACGTTGCAGGGCAGTAGGTCCTGCTGACGTGGAATTTTCCATCAAATTTTGTGGCGTCTGTCACACTGACCTTCATCAGATTCGAGGAGACTGGGGAAACTCCACCTTTCCTATGGTTCCCGGGTATATCCTCCCGTCCCTTCTCCTTCTATTTCTCCTCCTATTACCTGTCTCTCTCTCCACTCTTTCCTCTTCTCTCCTTCTCCCCTTGCCCCTCCGTGTTTACTCTTCTCTATCTCCCTCTCTCTCCCTCTCCCTGCTTCCCCAATCTTTCCTTTCTCCTTCCCCTTCCTTCCTCCCCCTCCCTCTCCAATTGCGTATATTTACCAGTTTTTTCAAATGCACCTTGTATAAAATCTCCTGGTCTAATCATTTGTATAATGTGACGTGACACCATTTCAATATACCAATATAAGAGCCTAAAAACCCCTCAAAACAACCAACAACGCCTAGAAAAACCTTAAAAACCTTGAACTAACACACCCTAACTAACACACTAAACCCGCCCTAAACCACTAACCCAAATAAAATATTAAACAGTTTTGTCGTTTTGCTATATGGTGTTATTACTATAGGCACGAGTTGGTCGGTTTAGTCACCAAAATTGGCGTGGATGTGACCGAGTTTAAATTGGGGGACCATGTGGGAGTCGGTTGCCTCGTAAACTCTTGTCACAAATGTGATTGTTGTAGAAAGAATTTGGAGCAATATTGCCCTAAGGCTGTTTTTACATACAATTCTTTCGAAAAAGACGGTACGCCGACTTACGGCGGTTACTCGAACAGAATGGTTTGCAATAAGAAGTACGATTTTAATACCGTCTTCTTACAATTTTTTGTTCTCGCAAATTTTCATTCTTGCAAATTATTATTCTTACAAAATATTTTTCTTGCATATTTAAGTTTTTGAATTTGAAATCGTTCTTGACCCCCTTCACATGCTCGTAAGATCGGCGCTGTTTCGTTTTGGTCCCTTCTTGTTTTTCTTTCCTTTTCGGCTTTTAAACTTTGTCTTTTATTCTTATATTTAGTTTTCGTTTTTGTTTTCAATTTTTTCTTTGTTTTTTTTTTTTTTTTTTTAACAAGCTGAATGATAGTTGTTTTGCAGGTTTGTCCTTCACATTCCTGAAAATCTTCCACTTGATAGCGCCGCCCCTCTCTTATGTGCCGGAATCACGGTCTATAGTCCCATAAAATACTATGGACTAAATGAGCCCGGGAAGTCTTTGGGAGTGCTGGGATTAGGAGGTGAGAAATACTTAAAATCGGTAACATGCCCGTATATTGTTGTCGGCGTTAATGTTTTTTTCAGCCATTAAACCCAATTTTCCCAAGAGTTTGAGAGGGAGAGGGAGGGAGAGAGAGGGAGAGAGAAATAGGCTTGTGATCTCTTGTATTTTCAATGTACATCATAACTTAGTTATTTAAAGGTTCGTATTTTTGAAATCTACAGTGCCTGTTTTGCACTACCTTGTATTCTTTGGTTTCACTTTAAATTTCATTTAAACGAATGGTAATTAGCGTATTTTCTCTTCCGGATTCGGTTTTCCATTTGGTTTTGCTTCGTTCTACCTTGTTTATACGTAAACTACCTTGCAAAAATGAACTCAAAGTAGCATAGGTCTTATCGTAGATTTTCTAAGGGGATCTCTTGCTGGGTTTTTGAATGCAAAGGATTGGGACACATGGCTGTTAAAATTGGGAAGGCCTTTGGGCAAAAAGTTGTGGTTTTGAGTACATCACCCGGAAAGAAACATGAAGCCGTCGATCTTTTGGGATCCGACGAGTTTGTGTTTTCAAAGAATAAAGAGGAGATGAAGGTCAGATGGGTTCTAAACCTAATTCTCTAAACCTTTCGTGAAGTTTGTGGGAGAGGGAGAAACACTAGAATTTAGTTGAGACTTGAAAAGAAAGAGTTGCGTTGTTGTTTGAAATGAGTTGTTGTTTATTAATGGTTTTGGTTCCATTGTATGATTGTGAAAATTACAAGAACTGACGTCTTTCAAACCTGTCTTGGTAATAAAGGTTGAGGGAGAAAAGTGGAATTGCAGTCGCTTCTATTGTTGATTTTGGTTCTAAAGGGATTGTGGAAATTGCAAAAACTGACAATTGTGCAAACCTTCCATACTAATGGGAGAGGGAGTAACATTGGAATTGGGGTTACTTTAATCAATGATTTTGGCTCTGTTGTGTAAATTGCAAAAATCGCTTTTGTGTACTTATTCTTGGCTCCGTCTATTGTACTGTATAAATTGGAAAAACTGACATTGTGTTAGCCTGTCTCGGTAATAATGGGAGTGAGAGAGGCATTCAAGTTGCATTCGCATTTATCGATGATTTTGGTTCTGTTGTGTTGTGCAAATTGCAAAAATGCTGTTGTGTATTTAGTTGCGGCTTCGTCTAGTATCGTGCAAATTGTAAAAATGACATTGTGTACTTAGTTATGGAATAGGCTGCCGCAGGCAGTTTGGATTATATTATTGACACTGTGAGTGCCAATCATAGTCTCTCGGAGTATCTCAATTTGCTTAAAGTGGACGGAAAGTACATTATTGTGGGAATCCCTACCGAGCCTTATAAGATTTCAGCTACAGATCTTGTTTTTGGTGAGATAACCAACTCGAAAGCCATTAATGGTTATAGGCTAAATATCTTTATTTATTGTGTATGTGTGTTTTTGTATTTATATTGTTGGTGTTAAAATTACCAAATTGAAATTTATTAATGGTTATATACTAGAAATCTTCATTTATGGTTTATGTGTGTTTTTGTATTCATGTTGGTGTTAAGAAAACGAAATTGAAATCTATTAATGGTTAAATACTAGAGAACCTCATTTATGGACTATGTGGTTTTTGTATTCGTCTTGTTTTTGTTGAGGTAGCCAACTTAAAATAAATTGATATTTAGACAAGACATATTTTTTAATGGACTATGGGTGTTTTTTTTTTCTTGTTGGGCTTACTATTGTGTTTCCTCATGGTCAACGTCTAAAAAATAGAGATTTGTAAAAACATAGTTTGTAAATATATCAAATGGAACGATTTTTTTTCACAGGAAGGAAAGCTATCGGAGGAAGTTTGATTGGAGGCATCAAAGAAACTCAAGAGATGTTAAATTTTTGTGGAAAACATAATATTACTTCCAACATTGAAAAAATTAGCATTGACTATGTCAATATTGCGATGGAAAGACTTGCCAAGGTCAGTTCTTTAGACTTTGTCTTCTTAAAAAAAAAAGAATTGCGTGGTTAAGTTTACTTTCAAAGTAGAATTATGTAACAAGATGATTTTTCTGGTGTTTTTTGTCAAACAGACAGACATACGAAGGTACGATTCCGTTAATAATAATGATGAGCCGGTCATGATTTGAACTTAAATTTTTTCTCTTTAAATGCGAATGCACTAACCACTGCGCCACCAGTTCAAGTCGATGGTTCTTATTTTATTAGTGTCAATTCTAAATATTACCACAAATCCGGGTATCGATCGGCACGTTTCACGTATGTCAACATTTTGAATATGATGTATGACTGTCTCATTAACCCCTCCCATGAATTTGACTTTTTTCTTTCTATCTCATTAATCCCTCCCTTCAATTTGACCTTTTTTTCTTTTTAGAAGTCCCTTTGAGAGCTCGGTTTCAGAAGCGAAACAAAAAAAAAATCTTTTCAAAGAGACTCCACCGTGAATCGTTGTTAGGTTAAAAGAAATTATAAGAGTGGGGTTTATATGATGTTACCACTTCTAATTCAGTCCAAATGACGTGGCTGTTTTCTAACCGCTTAAAGTATTTATTATTAAAGAAAAAGACAAGTTAGCACAATTAACTCTTTTTTGCGGTCACCCGGCAAGTTAAAAGTAGGCACCGAAATAGTGTTACTAACCCTAATAACGATTCGTGTTGTATCTGAACAAGACTTGTTTTTTGTCAAATGTGTCCTTTTCTGTTTTTGTCGTTTACAGGGTGATGTAAAGTACCGATTCGTCATCGACTTGGACTTTTTTATGACGTGAAACGTTACCATGTGAATGTCGGTTTTAGACTGCGTGCACGATTTGAATATTAGTCAGAATGAGTACAATATGTGAATGTTATTAATTAGAATGAGTACAAGATGTGAATGTTATTAATTAGAATGAGTACAAGATGTGAATGTTATTAGTTAGAATGAGTACAAGATGTGAATAGTATTACTAAAATGAGTACAAGATGTGAATAGTATTACTAAAAAGGATTTTTCTAAGAATGTCTTATAATATATGAGGGCATGCAAATGACTATGGTCTTTGGTCTCACTTCGATGGTTTTTAGGGCTAACAACCCTGAAAAACTCTTAAAATCCTTAAAACCCTTAACCCTTAAAAATCCTTGAAACCGTTGAAATCTTTGAAACCCTCGAAACCCTTACATTAATAGTTATATACGGTGTAGTTTTACATTATTCCTAGTTTAGTACATCTCAGATCACTATTAAATGAATTATAAACTTAACACTCATGTCAAAATTAAATAAACAAGTTAATGACTAAAACTAAATCTTGTTTTGCGACACAGCTCATTTTGGGCCTTAAACTAAATAGTGTTACCAACACTGATATTTGAGTTTAGTGAAGATTACAAAATCCCAAACCAATATTTACAATAGCACAATTGTTACTTGATCTTTATACACAAATCCATGATATTTCGACTAATTCATACCTCACAAAAGAAAAAACCACCAAGTTTTTCCTAACGATCTTTTTTACCACTATCTCAACACCACACAATTTCTTTTGTTTTTTTTTTTTGAAATACTTTAAACATTATTGATTGGCTCTCTTAAAACAAGGAAAAGAAATTGTACACATATGTTTGTCAAAACCTTCGGCTAAAAGACAAAAATTAAAATAAAACTTCCACATTACAAAAACACAGTGTTATTTTACAACTCGGTATTCGAATCTTATTTACAACTTTACTTAGTAAATAAAATCAATTAAAACTCTACCAAATCAACACTATTTTAGTGCCACTAAAGGAGAAACGAAAAAGAAAAACTCGACACTTAATCGTTCAAGAAACAAACCACACCGAGGTGACAAATAGACGATATGACCACCAAATAACAAATAAGAAACAACAAACAACTAATAACCTAATTAGTGTGGTGAGGAACTTTCCGTATTCACAAGAAATACCTAACTATGTGAAATTTTCTGTGCTGCGAGAAAAAACAAGAACTTGCAAGAATAACCTAATTCGTGTGGAACTTTCCAGATTCTCCAGAAAACCCTAATTAGTGTGGAACTTCCGATATTCTCCAGAATACCCTAATTGGTGTGAAACCTTTCTGTATTCTCCAAAATACCACAATTAGTGTGGAACCTTCCATATTCGCAATCCCTTGTTGGCGACGAGCCATCCCGAATTTAAACCTCGAGGCAATTGAGAACCGTTTTCTCCTTTTACTTTGGACCGAGAAGGTTTGAGACCTTTCCATGTAAGTTGAGGAGAAGACATACGGAATCCACCGAGAGTTCCGTAAACATTTTTATTCAAAAGCAGTTGACCTTTATGTACTTGTAGTTTCCCACCACCAGCTACCACCTGCAAAAAAAAAAATGACACCGAGAATTGGTTCGATACCGAAATGAAATGTGGAAAAATAGAAAAAAATGTGGAATTCTCTTAAGCTTTCTATTTCAAATAAGGGACGGAAAGAATTTGTTGGATTATGACAAAAAAGAGATGAGCTAAACGGTGAATTTCTTATTAGTGTTAATAACACTAATTTGGTGGGAGTTTGTTTTGGCCCTTGAACATAAAACAACGTTAACAATACTAAGTGTTTTTCTTAATGCTAATTTGGGACGCGATTAAAAATCTTCCACGACAACTGGACTCAAATAAACAACATTTCACCGTGTATCGCTATTAGTGTAAAGGTTTATTTTGCCACTTAAATCATCTTTTCTCCGTTCACACTTCTCTAATTTTCAATTGAAGACCGCGAATCGGAAGATGAGAATCTTGTCTTTCAATCGCATCCGTCGGATGAACAATCCCCTAAAAAAAAGATGTAATAAGTGGCGAGAAAAACTTTTACACTAATAGCGATACACAGTAACCGTTGAAAACTATATATGCTATATAATTAAGACTGGACCTAAATAAACAACACAAAAATGCCTCACATTCTATATAGTTTTAAGAACTATATATGCAGTATAGTTCTTAACGGCCATATAGATTCACAGTAATTGTTCACAGACCGATCGAGCACAAAAAAGAAAGAAATTATGACGAGGAGGAAATGAACGAGCTAAGCCTACAGGAAACGGAAGAAATTTCTACCTCTCCACTTTTGGTTTTCGAAGTACAGAAGGATTGAGATGTTTTTTAAAAGGGTCGGAAATCTCAGACTCCTTTTTGCTTTGAAAAGAATTCTATAATTTCTCGAAGTCGATGAAATGTATAAACAAAATCCTAAAAGTTTTACACAATCCGTAGCTCACTGTGGAACGCTAATTACAGTAAATAATTAGAATGGCGTTTATACGCCTTATTGATTCTGATTCGGTTCCAAATGATGTGGCTGTTCTTGAAGCATTTTAAAAAATTAGTGTTAAGAAAAAAAAATTATGCTAATAACGCTCATTTATGGTCAGAGGGCAAAAAAAACACGGTGCCAAATTATTATTATTAGCGTTAATAGCGATTCACAGTGCAAAGAAGCAGTAATTCGCAGTAAACCACGATTCTGACAGCCAAATCAGAAAAGAATCATAAAAGAATCAGAAAAGGATCAAAAAAAGATCAGAAAAGGTTTTAAAATCAGCTCGATCACATTTTCGGGACTGTTAAGACTACCTCTGTCTCTGTGACTCTATCAACTCAAAGACTCGAAGGAAAAAAAAAAGAGAGTCAAAAAGGACTTAAAAAAAAAAAAAAGTCAAATGGTGAGTATTGTACCTTAGCTCCGAGGCCTTTACAAGCGAGATCCAAAGGTCCCAAAAATTGAACTTCTCCGGCGTAAACTTCCCAAACAAAACCGCTTCGAGCATTAACTTCCACTTCAGCCGTACTATTTCCTTCTTGTACTTTACTACTCTCTCCTCCTTCCTCACTCCCTCCACTTCCCTGCAAAAATAAATCTTCGTTTTCTGTCCTTTCTGCAGGCCCGAGAGGTATGGCAACACCTTTAGTGGTTCTCCATGTTGGGGCACCTGTCCACTGTTCTTTTCTCTCCTTCCCTCCCTCTCCCAACTGTGGACCTCCGAGTAACCCTATCACTTTCTTAGCCAATTGAAAGGGAGCTGCAAAAGCCATAGCCAATGAGATTCCAGTCAACAAATTTCCTCCGAGTTTCCCATCTGCCTCTATTCCCTCCGACCTAAGTTTTCGTCTCCCTCGTATCTTCCTCACTTCCTTCCTCGACTGTCCAGACGGTTTCTTCTCTAACCAACTGTCTTTCTTCCCTTTCCCTCCCTCCTGGAGCTCTACCGTGGGACGATATTCTGCCCCGAAGGGACGGTCTTGACCCGGAGGTAACCAATACATTCCTTTTACTGGAGAATTATTGGTCGGAACCGCTAATTCTGCCCAAACTTTCGCGGGACCCTCGACTTCCACTCGACCTCTCCAAGGTAAAAGGAGATTGGGCCTTTCCTGACGAACTCCCGGAACCGGTCTTTTTTGTATTTTCAACCCGGGAGAAGCGAGCCTAAAATTGCCCACGTTTCCGGTAACGCCTCCATGGAAATGAAGTTGCCGTTTCTCCGTTAACCAGGTCTGGTTTCGTCAAACAGGAGGGACAGTATTAGTACAGAGTGACTACATCAAACAAAACCATTTCACTAGAATAATTATTTTGATTTCATAGCTATTTTTAAGCATAATTAGTGTTTTTCAGTGTTTTTTTAGTGTTTTTTTAGTGTTTTTTTTGTGTTTTTAGTGTTTTTTGTCAAACACTACCCCGTGAATCGCTATTAGCGTCAATGTCTCTAATTGCGGTACCCCGTTTTTTTACCCAAATTCTCAAATAGAGTTAATAAAAACCCTTTAAAAAACAAATTAGAGTAAATGATTTCCCTCAAAACCCCCAAATTCCCAAATAGCGTAAATAACGCTAATTGTTTCATTACGCTATCTATTTCATTACGCTAATAGCGATTCACGGTGTACTTCAGGCAATCGGATTTGCTTCAGTACTGTCTAGAAGAGCTACAAAAAACTTCGCCATTTTGTTCAAGATACTTCAAAAAAAATCTTATTTGAAACAAGTATAGCAGAAAATATATTCGGCCGAACCTGTTGTTTCTCCAGATTAGTAAGATAAGTAAAATAGAGTCCCAGGTCAAGGTAAGGAATGAAAGGCATGTGAGTAGCTTAGACTATTCCCAACTTAAGCGTTAACTTTGTTGTGTGACAAAACATAACATAGATCAGAAGGAAAGACATACCATTGAGTCACAATCCACAGCAGCTCCAGATGCTCTCTCTCTTGCCCCAACACCACCTATGTCACAAAGAAAGAACATAAGGAAAATACAGTTATTTGTTTCCCATCATTGTTATTTGTTTTTTTTCCCATCACGTCTTACCGGACTATGATAGTATTAATTTCTTAATTTCATGATTCTCTCTCCTTAGTAGAAAAGACTTACTTTAACTTTTTGTTCCACTGCATCCCCCACTCAATTGGACGAGAGAAAAAAGTCCCTAATATGCAGTGAATCGAGAGAAGGCGGATGGGTAATACGGTGGAGTAAAGAGGAAAAGTAGGAAAACAAGGAAAAATAGGAAAACAAGGAAGAATTGAGCCGATTGAGAAAGCTCACCTGTGAAGTGAATGTCGAGGCCCTCTTCGTCATTATTATTTAATGCCGCCTCTGTCGCAGAGATAGCATAGGCTCGACCTCCCGGTTCAATTATTTCTGCCTCCACCTGGAGAAAAAAACTCACTCGTTAAAAAAAAAAGCTTAACATTGTCATACGTCAGGTTTGCTCGTTGGTCAATTATACCATTTGTTCGGTTGACAATGTGAAAAAATGTTATTCTGCATTTGTTAGACCACGACAAATTAGACATTTTCCAGCAATCGATTTGGTACGGACGATGAACAAGTAAGAATGTACACTGTTTCGCATAAAGGAAACAAAGAATTATGAAAACAACGGTTAGTAGTCCAGACAACATTAAGTCAAATTATGATCAATGGGCTTCTCAAGCCATAAATATCAGCTCAACCCCAAAAGCTCTAGTTAACAATAACTTAGAACCAGCGTTGTGGTTAAACTCAACATTGTCCAGTTTTCATATATACAAACATAATGTTCTAATACCAAAAGCTAAGATCGACAGAAGTCAAGGACTTTTCCAAAAGATATTCGTGGATCTCCCAATGAGATGCTCCAGTTCTAAAACATCTCTGAATTTTCCCTAGGTGTAGTCAACACTAAACAAGATTGACAAAATCCTAATGACTATGCATAGAGTCGTGTGCTGCAAATTGTGTTTGAATCAACACTACATGAACTGATGAACAATATATGTGGAACACTCTCAAATTCCCTATTCAAAACTAACCAAAAATCACAAAATCGTGTCAACAACACTATTTAAGGGAGTGGACTACAACTCACCATGTCTCTCTACACTAAATATTAGTCATATACATTATAATTTCATGCTTAACAGCGATGGCGGTGTAATGTAGGCCTGATGACATCAGATGCGTCACTATTTCTGTTCAAATAATTTAAGAACACCTTTTCATGTTCACACAAGATAGTGTGGTTTAAGAACTACATAACATCACCCTCGGTATAGAGCCACCCATAGTTTTTAGTGAGGCGGAGCATTTACATAAAGTCATGCCAGTTAAATGTTGTTAACATCATATAGTGTGGCTTAAAATACAACCATGGCCCATAAAACAGCATAAACCATAAGTTGCACTGCCCGTCGACATTAGTGTTAGACAATTTAAAGGCAATGAAACGTCTTTAACTTTATCTCCAACCGTTGGATTGATTTTTTTAGGAGAGCAATCCAAAGGAAACGCTCTCACCTTTCTATTGTGATAGCACGATTGAACATCGGAAAATTCTGTGATGAGAAACAGTACTTGGAGTGCACGAAAAAAGTTTACCACTTATAGAGATAGGCAGTGTAATTTGCAGTAAACTTTCAGGCAACAATTGAACACATTTTTGTGAAATTCCAGCAATCAACTTTGAGCACGCTACACCATGTATCAAAATCAGTATATCCATGCCTTTAAATTTCACCCCTCGAACCTAAAACAGTATTAATGACACTAAATGTATTTTTCTTACGCCAATTCTTTGAACGATTCATAACCAGCCACGTGATTCAAAACCGGTTTACAATTAAGAACAAACACATAAACGCCAAGTGATAATTTCTTCACTCTTCACAGTGTAATTCTTGAATGCACACAATTCTTCCCCTAATCATAAATTCACACACTTCCTGCTCCTTTCCAAAGGACAACCAATAAAACTTGGTCAAAAAATGAGTAAAAAAACGTTTCAATATCTTCAAAAAAGAGCATACGGTGTTGAGTTGGTAGCAATAAAGATTTTGGTTGAAAACAATCACACCGTTGGATGCTCACACAAGCTTAAAAAAAAATGCTTTTGCGCATGTAATTGCGTCCAATTAATATTCAACCGGAAAATATCATGGGATCCCTAAAAGCTGTAATTTGCCATAAAAAAAAATACAAGGCGCCTTTCCCAAAGTAATCAGAGACAATTTGGTGAACAAGATTGGCGAGGCAAAATTCAAAGACTTTTCTCCACACACACACACAGAGAGAGAGAGAGGGGGGGGGAGAGAGAGACATCTATTCTAAATTCCTTTGTCAGGAGAGTATGAACCCGAACTTGTCGATGGTGCAGGAGAAGGAGGATGTCTTCTCCTATTGGCCTCGAGCCCTAATAACGTCAACCCTAATAAAAGGAGGGGAGGGAGGACAATTGATAAAATAAGAGCGAGAGTGCTCGGACCGGATTTACTCTTTTTAGGAACAGGAGGGATGTCAGGGAGAGTCAGAGTGGGTAAGGAAATTTTTTCGAGATATGGAGCAAAGGTTTGTGATCCTTTCAAAGCCGGGTCATTTGCAATAACCGTTTGTGGATCTGAAATCGGTGATGTCTGTGTAACAATTCCTCTGGAGATCCATGTACTTCCAGTCCACATCCTCACACTCACTGCCAAACAAAAGCACAAAAAGACAAAAAGACAAAAAGAGGAACAACAAGAACAATAAAATGATTAGAAACGATAGAAGGATTCAAAATGATAAAATCTAAAAAAACAAAAACGATGATAAACGATAAGAACGATGATAAAGAAGAAGAAAATTTGAACAATTGTTAACAAAAGCATGAGACCGGTGTTGTACATCGCCTCAAAAATTCACGATACATAAAAGTTTATCATATCGTGAATTTTATCAAACAATTTGTCATTTCCGTCCCTATAAAGCAAGTTGTCACAAAATGCAAAAAACTAATCGGCAATACATATTCTGTCCTGGGATAAAAAAAAAAAAACAAAAAAAAATGCCAAAACTTAATCCGCCTTGTTATGAGATTCTTCGTAAAAATATTTTGGATGCAATTTCAGATACAGGGTTAAAAACGTATAAAAAAAAACCAATCGGATGGTCTAGATTGCCTTAAGAAGAAGGGATGGAAGAGGGGGCAAAAAAGGGAGGAGGCGGAAAGGGAAGGAATGCAGGTTAGAGAAGTAGAAAGATGGAGGGAGGGAGAAAGTGGGAGGAGTGTGGAGAGAGGCGGGTGACTAAGACATTTTTCATCACAGGCACATCCCCTTAACCTTGCTCATAAAAAGACAACTCCAAAAAACCATGATGTAACATAAAAATTTACTAATCACAAAAAAAAACCACTCCAAGTTGATTCATAAAAAACTCCAAAAAACTTAACAAACGTCTAAAAAATCTAAATAACTGCAAAAAACCATCCCAAAAAACCTTCATTAAAAACCTGAAAACTCACATGATCCATTGACAGTTGTATTAGTTCCCAAAGAAATATCCACATCGCTGGTCACAGGAACTCCTCTGCGGAAAGTTCCTACCACTGCCACTCCTCCCTGTAGTCGCCTGTTCCCACCATAAATAGTGTGGAAAATTGAGCAGCTTGACAAAGAATTCTGGGGAATATTATAATGCAACTATCTCACACCGTAAAGAACATGGAAACGGGAGAAAAAAAAATAGCGGTCTCGCTGTAAATAGTGTGGAAACGATCATCTTGGAGAAAAAATGTTGGAAATATTATGCTAATAGTCGGCTTTTCATACTCTAAATAGAGTGGAAATCTGAGCAGCTTGGGCAAGAATGTGGGCAATATCGAATAACGGGAGAAAAATATCAGCGGTCGGAACGCAAATAGTGTGGAACCGATCATCTCGGAGAAACACTAAAGGTGATATCATAAATCAATTACTTCACACCTTAAATAATATGGAAAATAGAAGAAAAACTTTGTAAGTGATATTATAACATGATTTGTAAGTTGTATTTAAGTTCCAAAGAAGGATGCTTACGGGTCGTTGGGAAGTGGGCTGATATATTTGAATGCATAAATAAAAGCTGTCAAATCTCCACCCGAAGGTACTCCAGAATCTGTACAGTTGAGAGCACAGCTGGCAGATCCAGCAGAAGCTTCAAAATCTGGGCCCGTTTTACGACCTTGGCGAACTGCAGAGTCCACATTATTTCTTGTCAGAGTTCCATCGTTTTTGTCAGAGTTTCATCATAAAAAATGTAAACTCAACCCAAAATTTTTGTCAGAGTCCATAAAAAAATGTAAGCAGCCCCTGCCATAGGATCCTTCTATAGTTAAAGCTAACATAAAAACATTGAAAAGAAAGGGAGTAAAAAGGCAAGGTGGAAAAGGTGAGGTGAGAAGAGAGAGGGGAGGGAGGATTAAGAGAACATACGAATTCACACATACACAGAGACACACACACACTATATATAAGGAGAATACTCTTTGTTAGATGTTTCAGGCTGCTGGTCGTAATCTAGGATTTCAGGTTTTTCTCTCGTGTAGCCTAGAATTTAGGGTTCCGGTATTAGGTTACATGCTACTGTTTTCTGTTACTCTTTTTCTGTTCGCCTCACTAGTACGAACAGAAATACTCCTGGCCTATGATTCCCTTATATGTCTGTTTCCTAAGTTGTCCTCTAGTGTAGCCCCTAATGTCCTAGGTTGTCCTCTAGCTGTCCCCTAGCTAGGCTCTCGACTCATTGCAGAGCCATTTTTCTCCTTTCGGTCTTTTTGTCAGTCTTTTTTTTCGAGAAGAACTCTTACCGTAGTTGAATTGTATTCAGTCAACCTTTGTCGTCATTAAAAACCTTTGTCTGTTTTAATGTTTTGTTGTCATTTAAAGACAACCAGGTAAAGGCATTCTGGCTACGCTCTTGTTTGATCTCTTGTTTCCAGTCATGGCCCTAAACTGAATACAAACCATAACTTTTTCTTTAGGATTTGTTAAACTGTGTGCTATTAAAGAAACAAACAACAAACAGCAAGATAATAAGGAACATCTGTCTTTGTTACTGAGATTCTTGCCTTTTTTTCTTACTGTTCTCTTATGAGAGTTTCCTACCGTCTTTCTTTGAGAACTTTGTCCTGATTCAGAATTAGGATGATATCATGGGCCACAAAAGGTGACTTTTTCACTTTTTCCTTCATTTTACACTGATTTTGATATTTTATGTTTCCTGTCCAAAAAATAACATAATTTTGTCAAAAGAAGCTTTATTTCCGTCAGAATAAAGTATTATCCCGTCGGAAGAATTTACTTTTCATTAGAGAAATATCTAACCCTGTAAGAAGAACTTCTTTTCCAACAGAGAACGATTTGTTTGTCAGAGAAATCTTTAATTCTGTGAAAATGATTTTTAATCCCGTTCATTTCTTTGTCAGAAAATTCTCTGATTCAGTCAAAATTTATTATTCTGTCAGAAGAAGTGTTAAGTATCATCCTGTTAGAAAAGTTTTTAAATCTGTCCATTACCTATAGCAGTTGTAAGATCCACTTGTGTCGACGTGAATGTTACACTTTCAGTTTCTTGAACTTCCCCTTGAAGAAACCCTTCCGCAATTTCTCCGGGAAGGAGGAGGATAGTCGAAAAGGCGGTAGTCCTCACACTCTCGCTTGTACTTGTTTGGTTCGCAACCTCAAGAATAGAACTGGCAATACTGATAAGACACTGCAAAAAAAAAAATTTTGAAATGGAAATTATTGAGAGATGCTGTAAAAGATACAGCAGAAAGACTGAATGAACAGGTTTTATTTGTACGGAGCAAAGTCGCGGCATTACACCAATATGGGTATGATTAAAGATGTATGAAGTAAAAAAGTCAGTCAATTTTCAGAGGTTAGTTGGGTGACATTCAAAGATGAAAACATTATGATGGGACACTCTAAAATGTCCTAAGGGAGGTTGTGAAGTCCTGAAAACATGAAGCAAAATTCATACACCTAACCATGTACTAACCGCATATATCTCGACAAATGTATATTGAACATATATCAAATGGAAAATAATAAGTCAAACTTGTGACCAAACGTCATTAGTCGCATACATTTCAATAATATCGAACACGTGAAAAATATTATGAGAAGTAAACTGGTTTGTCTAATTCCCACCTGAGCTGCTCGACGGGAAAGACGAATTGTTACTCCACTTCCACTGAACAATGATGAAGAGTCTTTGAGGATACCCAAAATTCCAGTTAAGTGGGCTTCCGTGAAATCGCCAGGTGGCAAAATCTCGGTGATTTGATTCAGTAAACAGGAAACCTGTTCCACATTTGTGTCGGTGGGAGTCACACCGTCCCAAAGCAACAAAATTCCCTCCAAAATCTCCAGAAGTTCTGGTTCTGCAAAATGGGAAAACACGTTTATGTGAAAAGGACGGCTCTAAACAAGAAAAACAAGTAGAATAGTGAACAGATTAAGCCAGATAAGCAAAACAAGAACCAGATTGCTTTAATTATTCCCATTTGATTTCTAAAAGCACTTAATAAACATAAGTGCTTAAATAGAATTTCAAATAAAATAGGAGGACATCCTTGTTTTGTTAAACAAGCAGTTCAACGTTATAAACAACTTTTACTTTTACTACTAGTGAAAGTTCCTTCGAAATCTCTCACAACTGGAGAAAAATGTGGAACTAGATTGGAAGTAAAACCTCTCCAATTCCACTCTCAAAAGCAAATTGTTGGTTAGATTAAAACATGTAAATTACAAACAAAAAATATAAAATTAATTAAGAAACATGCGTATTAGTCCACAGCCTAAATATCATAACCAGTTCTAAGAGCTTATGAAATCCACCTTTCCTTAAAAGGTTTAAAAGTCTCAGTCGCCTACTACCTCCTTGATTTGTAAACGAAACTTAGTAACAAACTCCACAACACTCTCACCCACCAGCTTCAAAAATCATCCAGACTTCAAAAACTCTCCAACGTCAAAAGTTTGTCCCATTCCCAAATTCATCCCAACTTCCAAAACTTACCACTTTCGGACCCAAATAACTGTATATATATTTCTGAGGCCTGTAAAACTGTTGAAAAATCTCCACTCTCCAAGGCTGATTGAATCACTGATATCCACTCACTTGAAGTAAAACTCCGTGAAACTGCCATCGAAAAAGCCTTACTTGACTGACTTGTCTTTGACGGAATTGTCAAAACTTTTCCATATTTCACAACGGTTTTCTGTCCCTTGTTGTTCAACACAGTCGCGGAAATTGTCACATTTCCGGGAGGAAGATAAACTGTCTGTTGGTAGAAAGAACTCGGTGCAGACAAAGGGATAGTTTCGGACGAACTGTTAAGCATATAACTAACAGAGTATTTTAAAGGTCTATCTTCATCTTGAGAAGCCCAATCTAATGCAGAAATTGTGTATTGGTAACCAGAGAAATCGTTGGGAGTTTGTTCTACGGAAATACTACCTCCCCATGGTCCTTCATTTCCTGGAATTGAGAGACTCGCAGAAGAAATTGGAGATTCAGAAGAAAAGTCGAATATATCGCAGCGATATGAATATGGTTTGCTCGTATTCAAAGAAGAGGCAGAAATAGGAAGCGGCTGATTTGTCACTGTTCAAAATTCAGAGGAAAAGAAAAAAGACATTGAGAGAGTGACAAAATATGAAAATAAGTCGGCAAAAAAAATGAATGACATATGAAACTATTGAGTTGGAAGTCATGGCAGGCGGACAAAATGCAGGAAGGGACAGGTAAGGAATGATTGCCAAAAAAGGTAAGGATTACAAAAGAGGATGTCACGTAGTGACGTCTAGACGATCCAATCTACAGCTCACGTGATCCCAAAGGGTCACTTGTCTTTTACTAATATAGGACGGAAGGGCAAAGTGTCCTTTCGTAAGAGGAAAAGAAACAAATCTAAAGAAGAATCAAACTGAACAGAGAATTTAAAACTGAGGGACAGAGAGAGATAACGAGAAATAGAATTCTAGCCTGCGTTATAGACTAAGGTTAATAGGCTAAGTTTGGAGCAAAGGAGAATAAGGAAGAATTAAGAATTCCAACAGAAACACGGTGTAGTCTTGCGCTCTCTCTCCCTCCCCCCCACCACTCCTCTCCCCTCCCCGCCCCGTCCTCCTCCACCTCCCCCCGCCACCTCCCACTCCCACTCCACTCCCCCTCCCTCCCCCCCTCTCTCCCTCTCTCTCTCCATAAGGACAAAATAAAGAGTCACTCTTCGCATAAACAGTCAAATTCAAGATTTACTTCCATATGAGTATGCAGAGTCACCAGATGATATTTCCCAGGTCTAAAAACCATCACCCGGAAGAGCAAAAAAACAAATGGAAAAAAAAACTCAAAACAGAAATATAATCCAAAAAGAAAAAGTTTAAAATCACTCACCATTTAAGTCCACATCTTCGTTAAGCCCTTCATAAACCCATGAATATGAATACAAAATGTTAGAAGTTTTGCAACTTAATTGCAACATCTCTGAGTAATCCAATTTTCCGTATACAGATAAAGGATCGCTTCTCTCCACAGAAACTTCCGGAACAGTTTTATCCAAAACCTGAATTGTCACGGAAGAAATTTTATTGACCCTACCCGGAACAATATCTCCCCTCGATACAGTTGGGTTCCTAGAAACTGAAACTGTAAAGACATAGAAACCACTCGCAAGACTGTACTTCGGAATGATCACATTTGCTTCGTTTTTGCTGAGTACTGATTCCTGGTTCAAGAAACATCCAGATAGGCTCTCATTCACTGGAGTACAACTCCAAATGTACTGAAATGGATTTAATTCAACACTCTCTGTCTCTCCATCATCGGGATCAAAAGCATTTGCTTCCAAAAGTAAATCTGAGTTTGCAGAAACTGCACGATTTCCTCCTCGAATAAAAACATTTAAATCACTTGGTTGTACCACCAATACCACAGAATCACTAACAGTTAAACTAGCATTGCTTTCCATAGTGACTGAGAGAGAAAGAGTATAAACTTCTCCGGTGATAAGCGTCATGGAGGGAATGGTAAGGGAAGACGTTGTAGAACTGAGGTTTAAAAGAGTCGAGGCAGAAAAATTGAGAGTTGGTCCAGAAATTTGACTCCAAAGAAATTTGACTGCAGTGCCGACAGAGTAATCTGTTGACAAACAGCTTATGTTCGGAAATTTTGTTTGAGAATTTAAAGTAAGAGTCTCTCCTCTCTTTGTAAAAACTTCTCGAGGCTCTGATTTTCCTCCGGGAACTAATATTGAAACTCCGGGAACTGGATCAGGACTTTGAACCATAGTAAATAAGGCGTGTCCAACATCCAATTCCTGAGTGTCTGAAGCAAATACAACAAACTGCAAATTCACAGAAAAAAGAAAATTAAAGGTTTTATGAAAGAGAAAAGTAAAGAAAAAGCTTTTATTGCATTACACAGAGAACCACGATACTTTTTCACTCGGAATTTTCTGCCTGTAATTTGAAGCCTCCTGAATCTTTAAAATAAATATGAAAATTGCATGTAAACTTGTAACCTTCCTAATATCTCTATGCAACAATTGATAAAATGAATGAAAAGCATAAGGTCCATAACCTTCATTTGTATTCAAGAGTCACACAAACATTTTAGAAAAAAAATAAAAAATTTAAGATCTTTTCTTTACCTGGTATGTGATTCCTGGAACCAACACCCCCTGTGGAATTGCAAGTTTTGGAGATGTCGAATTATGATTGCTGAGAATTAAATCTAACGCAGACGAGCTTTGGTTGGCAAGAACTCGAAAAATATATTTTCCCAAATTTCCAGAGGCACTAATTGATCCAGAAGCGTCCAAAAATACTGCATCACATATACCGATTATACGGCGATTTCCCCAAAGAGCTCCCAAAGTGGTACGAGGAAATTTCGTAAATCTTCCTGAAACTAATTCTGTACGTGCGGGACCCATGGCGATCGAGCTTACAGAAGAGTACGATGAAGAACCTTTTGTGAATAAAAAATTTTGTACACTGAGAGTAGCATTAGCCGCGTCAAAAGATGTGATTTTAGTAAAAGGTACAAGCTTCGATTGAAATCCTAACAGAATTGTCAAAGTCGAGGGAGATTTCCATAAGCAACGAGGAGAAGTACCGAGAAGGGTAACTGTCTCCTTTGAAAAGATACTACCACATGGAGTTAGGTCAAGTTCTGGAGCTCCTCCTCTGTCAGTTTCAGAAGTAAATGTCACAATAACTGCCCTCTGAGTTAAATCCAGAGAAGCTGTCTCTATTACAGGTGCTCTTTGACGTACAACAGAAACATTAGACGGACTACCATCCACTTTAATTCCGTTAACAGTAACAGAAACTGTATATATTCCTTCGTTCAAGGGATAAGAAACCAGAACAAGACCATTGTCTGGACAACGGGGAGCCGTTAGGGACGATTTGATAGATTCTATATCGGAAATTTCCACACTAAGGGTTTCATTTGAAGATAAATTTTTAACAGTTGCAGTAAAATTGGTTCCAATAGTGGCGTTCACAGGATTGTAATAATCATCTCTGGGAACTAAAACAAAGTAGAGAGGAGAGTTTGTAACTCCACCACTTGCAACTGAAAGAGAAGTTCCTTTTGACGACAAAGAACCCGGGATAATTGTCAAATTAAAAGGACTCCCAAGTGGCTCACTACCAGAAGACGATTCGACTACTGTTAGCACTACATTTCCTGTTTTCGTGGGTGAAATTATTCCATTATAAGAATTAGCAGGACTAGACCTAAATACTCCAACTAGTTCAGAAAGGCCCGTTGAGGATGTCAAAAAGATGTTGAAAATAAGATCAGAACGAGTGTAAAAATTACCATATACATCTTTCGCAGTGATATTAACTGAGATTTCTTTTCCAGCCTCAACAGTTAAAGGGAAATCATCAACGGAACTTGTGCCTCCATAGAACGCACCTGCCAAAAAGACAAGTAAAGAAAGTAAACAAACCATCGACGAAAATCGTCAGAAACAAATAATATTTTGAACAGAAGCACATCAAAAAGATAGAACAAATGCCTTCAGAAAAGTCAGAGTCAGAAACTAAAAGCATTGTTTATTCACTGAAGGATAGCCAAAAAAAAAATGATTAGGTAGTAAGTCCTAAAATTTACAGGTCACAGCCATTTTTTTTTTTTTTTTTAATTGTGAACTTCACATTGACATTACCCGTAAGACTGTAAGACATTACCGGATTTGACTGAAATTGCGGAAGAAGAAACAGTAGTTCCATTTAATACAAGTCGAAACGCATAATTTCCCGCCGTATAAGTTAGATAGTTTCCAACATAGGCTCCATTCGTATCCAGTTTTAAAATAGAACGAAATATCTGACTGCCTCCCTGTTATAAAAACAAAAGAAACAGAAACAGAAAGACGACAAAGAACTTTCTGTCATCAAATAGAAAGTGAACAGACAAAGTACTAATAAAGATACAACCACAAGTTTGTTTTACTTCAAAAGCTCGCAATTGATTTTGCTAGCTTAGTAAAAAAGATGAGAAGAACCCAAAAAAATGGTGTTCAAATGTATAAATCTCAATTTCATAATCTAAAGCCGATGACACCTAGCATTCAAACACAAGATTTTGAGTTTGTAAAACTATTCTGCACAGTAATTTGAGTTCCATATTCCTCATTACAGCAACATGTTTTTCCTTCAAACTGAATTCGCTAAAGCAAAATATATAACAGTATGTGCAAAAAAAACACGTCCAACCATGCAAAACAAGCAAAATGGTGAAAACACACAATTTTGATAAGATTTTTTTTTTTACCTGTGTAGTGTTCTGGATCTCGAGCTCTAGGAATACTGGATCAGAAACATTTCCTGGTTCGAATTTCCTTAATTGCCCTTTACTATCAAAAATTTGTATTCCTACGGACCCTATTGCTCCTGCAAACGTGTCCAATGAACCTGAATACAATAGACTTGCCTTAACAGCAGGACCTGCCAAAAGAAAACAAAACAAAACAAAAAAAAAAAAAGTTTCCAAGTGCGTTAAAAACTGTAAAAAAGGCACAAATGTTATCATTCAAAACACTCAAGACAGAAGTTGGGAACATCGGAGAAGGCAACACAAAGAAATGTCACATGGGACTTTGAGAGCATACCTGAAACTACTAGAGTTTCACTTTCAATCAAAGTGCTTTTAGTGACTTCTACAAAAATGTGGTTGAAAAACCCACAGCAAAAACTCTGCCCTGCTTATCTCCTCTTCCAAAATAGCTTCGCAAATTAGAAACTAAATAGACTCACCTGGAGGAATTATCAAGGAGAAGGAACTCCCATTGATATCGCCCGACAGTGCATAAGTCACAGTATATACACCAGCCTTTGGTGCTAAAACCGAAACACTTATTTCTCCTTCGATATTTCGAGTTAATTTCACCAAACCTCCATTTTCTCCCCACGAATCGCCTGAAAATGGACCAGCTTCAAGAACAACATCGCTCACAGCCAGAGAAGCAGCATTACTATTTTCGTCTTTTCCTTGAATTTGGAAAACAGTTGGGCCTGTCTGTACAGGAATTCCAATAAGACTGTTTTTAATTTCTTCAAAATTACTGTTCAAAGCGACTGCGGAAATGGCTTTTCCAGTTGCTGGTTTCACATTCACTATATAACTTCCTAATCCAAGAGTTTCCAATCCACTAGTTATTGTGACAGTCAGAGGGAAAGCTACTGACGTTGCTCCCTTTTTCACAACATAGGTGATGTGATAATAACAACCAGTTGCTTGTGTGACATTATAATAACGCAAACTTTCAGGCAATCCTGGAGAGAATGTCAAGACAGGTTTCAATTTTGCCGATGCTGAAGTATTTAACGGAAAGCCCTCAGAATCTCGTAAACAAAGTCCCACTTTTGATTTTTTGTCCATAACAGCACTAGTGATACCAGGTCCGAAAACAGTTGACCGGGAACCATTTAACAGACCAGAAGCAATATATATGCTGGGAACTTGTAAAGTCGAGCTTTTAAAAACCAGAAATCCCCCAATTGTGAGGCGTGCCTGGAGAATTCCTGCAACTGAAGGTGTGACAGAAACAGCATAATTTCCGATAGTGGTACTACTACTTGTGACATTAAAATTCTCAACTACTTCAACACCTTTTCCTGTATCCTCACTTATATATCCAACCGCCAAAACCAATGCTCCCGTTTGTAGAAACTCCCCGTAATTACCTACTCCGTTTCCGTAGCGATCTCGCAAATTAACTGTGAACGATAATTCCGTCCCTCTTACACCAACAAATCCTTCTCCCAGCCCTGTCACGTTGGTCAAAGATGCAGATGGTTCTCTAGGGACCACATTTAGTGTCACATTTCCATTACTTATAATCTCTCCATTTAGTTCCAGACGAATTCCATAATATCCTGAAACACGAGGCTGCAGAAAAATCTGGTATACTGCTCCTTCTCCAGATTCAACAGTCAACTCTCCTTCTACTAGTGTTTGAATTATAAATCCTTCCCCTACAGGAACATCATATAGTTCTGCGGTAAATGGAACATCCGTAACATTGACTTGGTTTCCGTAATTATCCAGCGCAACTGCCTGAATTAAGCAAGGAGAACCAGCAATCACAGTTAAAGAAGATGGACCCAAAACGGTACTGGTAGCCGAGCTTATTATCCCTGGAGTTATTTCTACATTTGATGATAAAAAAACTTTCCCCTGATAGAGGATTTGGACTGTTGCAGGTCCTGCACTGACAAATGTATATGATGCTATGTATATTCCACTGGAAGACGAAGGCGTCACTAATCCACTAACAACAGAGCCTCTCTGGTTTAATACCTGGTACTCAAAAATGTCACTAGTTCCGGTTCTGTTTACCCCATTTTCATCGACTGATTGGACATAAATTGTAACAGGAACTCCTGCAATAGCAGATAATAGACCGTCCCCAAAAACAATACATTTTTCAGGAGAAGTTCTTCCACTGGTGACTGTGACATTGTATGGAGAACCTTGAATATTTTCTCCAAATAACTGTATACGAACTTGGAATTTTCCAGTCCCTGGTGGTAGATAAGAAACGAAATAAGTCCCGTTATCAAAGTCTATCACACTAACAGGTCTGGCAACAAATTCTGAGGAATTAGAGTTTCCAGTTGGATAGATGAGAATATCCCATGGAGCCCCACCATAAGTAAGTCCGTTACCGTTTGTACCCACGGCAGTTATAAGAAAATCTGTTTTGGTTGACACTTGAAGAATAGAAGAATTAACACCTGACCCATTCGCGAAGCTTTTTGTTGTGGACAACTTGGGTATTTCTGCAACAGAAGTTACCGCATTCCCGAAAAAATCAGGTAAAATATTGATTGGGACTTCAGCAATTTCTGGGATATCGTTCGAAGGAGAAGTGACAGTGACAGTTAGAGGACCTTCTCTCAAAAAATCTCCTCCAACTTTTAGAAAAAGGTTGTATGCTCCTGGAACTTCTGCCTGAAAAATTGCTGCATAACTCCCATTGTAAAAATTCTGAAGGACAGTCGTCACGTTAACACTTGAATTGGTTTGTTCTTCGGCACTGAAAATAAGAGAAATTGGATCTGCTAATAAATTAAATGGTTCCACATTTCCTGATTCATCCTTGGTAACTACATTTATTGAAAGAATTTGACCAGCTGTTACAGATAAATTATTGGGTACCTCGTAATTTGATAGGGCAGAAGCCACTGAGCCCCGCAAGAAGGAGAGGTAAAAGGGACTGTTGGAGACTGCCACGGGTTTTCTTCCAATCACAGATAATGAAACACTGACCTTATAAATGCTGTTTTTGGGATCTTGATATGTCATGAACTCCACTTCATATGCCCCTCCACCAATCGACGTATTTTTTGTTACCTGGCCTAAAATGTCCAAAGTCTTTCGTGGGGCAACTGAGACCACAACCTCTACCCCATCTGATGACCCATTTATAGAACTTTCCTGGAACCTTCCCTGAGTCGTCACCGTTTGAACTTGAAAGAGAGAAGGAGTTCCGCCTACAGATCGCTTTAAACCCTGACCAAAGGCATATGACAAAGAGGGAGAGGTTTCTGACTGAAGGACGGTAAGATTAAATAAACCTTTAGGAATACGGACCCCTCCAAAAAATGCCTGGACGGTTACTGACCCGGGAGTCATCAAAACAGACCCTGTGGCATTTACAGAACCGACGACATTTTCCATGGAAACAGAGGTGAGATTTGAAAGAGGTAGACCACCCAATAGTCTCCCGCCGACTGAACTGTATACCAACGCTGAGGAATTCACTCCCTCTACGGTATTATTGAATCTGTCTCGGGCTATTAAACTGACATTGGGAGAATTTCCTGCAATAACACTGGAAGAAAGAAGCTCGACAGTTGATGTCGTCGCAACAGGTGTCCCTGCGACTACTTCTACTAAGGGAGGCTGTTTCACAACCATTTCCCCGTTTAAAATGATCTGTAAAGAAAAATTTCCTGAAACAGTAGCGTTGAAATTTGCAAGCAAGTGACAATCTCCATTCAGTCTTTGACAGAAAATCGGAGAACATGAGGCACTGGCATTGCAAGAACCAACGGTTATATTTTGCCCAACTGTCGAAGTTCCGTTGGGACGGAAAACCACTGGAGTGAAAATAACCAAACAGGAATTTACAGGAGTGGGAGTGACAGGGTTTCTGTAAGAATCAAAGAGGTATATTTTCAATTCTCTTTGCTTTCCTGCTACGATTTCCTGAGCATTAACACCGACCACGATAGAGGAAGAGGGATCAAAAGCTCCTGGTGAGATGATAAGTTGTTTTTGGCTTCCAATTGGTACTCCTCCTAATGAGGCACTCAAAGTATATCTCCCAGCTCTTGTCAACAAGAATTCAACATCATAACTAGTATTATTTACTCTCCCGAAACCAACGTTTCCGATAATAGAATCTAGAGTTCCCCCATCAGAAATGCAAGTTGAAATTGGTGTGGCAGTTGCGGCAAAAGAATCAAATGGAAATCCGGAAGGACGATAAACTTGAGTGTTTCCAAAAATATCTCGAGCAACAAAAGGGAAACGAATTTGCCCAGTGAAAAGCGGGTCAGAGGGAGTCCCTAAAGAACTTGTCGTTGGAGAAGTAGTAGAGGGAATTACTGTGATTGTAGGCAATACACTGTTATCTTCTAATAAAAGAGTAGGTTTTGGACAGACCTCACAAGACAACTCATAAACACCCGTTTTGCTAACATTAAAAGTTGCATTCCATCCCACCCCATTGAAGGGCGCCATCTCAAGCAGTTGCAAGTTGCTTGAATCTTGAGAAGAAAGAAGCAAAAAAAGGGCACTGGGATCTGAAACTGGGGCTCTCCCTTCTGAATCAACAGGTATAACCTCCAACCAGCTCACTGTACCAGCCGGTACGACAGTCTGAAGTCTTCGTATTAGGTGACTGGAAACAGGACCAGATTTGGTAATTCCAGTAACAGAAAAGGGACTCCCGTTGCCTATAAGAGTTCCATTAATAGCAATATATGCAAAATATTCACCAGTCGTCGTAAGATTGTAAGTTACGAGATAAGTTCCATCGCTGTTATCTGCAACTTTAACTGAAACTCCCTTTGACGACAGAGGAAATTTTCCTTCAAAAGTACTCGAGGCATTCAGGATACTGACTTGAACATTGTCCCCACCAACCTTCCTTTGGTTTGCAAATTCGTCTCGAACAATTACTAAAAACGATGACTCGAACCCAACAACACCCCCTTTAGTACCCGGCCCTATTGCCGAACTCCTTTTTGGATTTGCTTCTCCAGGCAAAATCTCCATAATTCCTGGACTTAATGAAATTTCAACCGAATTCAAAAAGACTTGTATGGACACTCTCCCTGAAGAAATTCCTGTATTGAAAGAGAGATAACATTCCCCAGTTGTTTCTTTTTCACTAATGGACTCCGTTAAAACTACCGAGGAGCTCAAAGAAAAGTCCCATTTTTTAACAACAGCACTGATATTTCCGGCAGTTAAACAGGAAATTGGATTGCCGAATTTATCTCGAACCATAAATGTATATTCTACAGTGGAAGACACTGTGGCTGCAATTGGTAAAGGGATCAAACTTGTGGTAAATTTAGGGTCAGGGATTCCCGCACTTACGTTAAAAGTCACGTTTAAACTGTCATAAACGCTTTGACCTGCCTTAATAACCCCAATAGAGCCACTGTACCTCCCAGCAAATGCAGATGAAAAATTCAACGAATAGCTCCCAGTCTCTGTCGTACCCAGACTCATAGAAAGGGGAAGTTGTAAGGTTGCCATTGGGAAAGGTCCAGAAAGGAATGCCCAAACCGAGTTTTGCTCATTTACTCCTTGAGATGTATTCAATGAATCCAATAAACTGAATTCCAGACTTCCTTCTTGCCCTGCTGTATAATTGTCGTTTTTAAGGACATTAAGAATTGTAGAACTCGCAGGTTTTGCAATAAACGGTACTGGAGAAGAAAAAATATGAACTCTCCCTCCCAGGGCCGCAATAGCAGTTGATACCAGATAAGCTCCAGGTTCCTGAAAAGATAAAAAAAAACGTATGAAAATTGCTTAAAGTTTAATGTACTCAAAAGCAATGAAATTTGTAATGGAAATGGAGACACAATGGACATGTTTAAATAGCAATACCAATCACCGGTTAGGCCTTAATATCAGTTTAGACTTTCAATCATTTGTACATCTTCACATGAAATGGTGAGGAAAAAAATGGCGTGGATTGAGAGAATCCATCAATTTTCTAAGATGAAAGAGGAGTTAACACTTTGACTACCTATTGGAGCAACTCGACCTTGAAGCTTCTAGTCCCAAAATGCTGCTTTATATTATTCATGAATGACAAAGAGAGTAATCTGGTGCAACGACATACCCAAGACGATAAAAGTTTTTTTTTTTTAGCGACAGAGCTCCCTTAGATCACATGTTTGAGACAAAATATATGGACTATTTTTTGTATCAGAACTTTCTAAATGACTTCATACCCCAGGCAAACGAAAAAGACATTTTTTTTGCGTCAGAGCTCCCTTTATATTTTACTTTATACTCAGGATAAACAAAAGGTTCCTTTTTTGTTTCTGGCGCCAAACCTCCATTATAAGTACAAATGGTTTGACTACATTGAGTGATTGTGTGACTGTATCAGCCAAAAAAAAAAAAAACAAAAAAAAATGGGCAAAAAAATAGCCTTTTGTATAGCCTGTTGTTTCCTTCCATTGACCTTAAAAAGTCCAGAGTGACAATAATAATAATGGCAAAAATAACAACCTTAAGCAGTAACAACAGCAATAAAACCAATTACGAAAACATTTGACGACAATATAAGCAGCAATAATAACGACAATGACATGTGACCCAGTATCCAGGAAAGACAATCCACACTTCTTCAATCTTTACAACCAAAACAATCCAGGCTCTTATCACCGTTAAGGAAAGGGAGAGGAAGAGGGAGAGGGAGAATGAGGCGGAAATGTTGTACTACCTTCACTGTGAAATTTGCAATCAGTGAGCTTTTGTCCACACTTGATCCATTCTGAAATATTTCAAACTGGAAAGATAACTCCTGTGTGCTTGGCAAGGGCCCCGTCAAAACCACTCTACTATTTGTCCCTACTGTCGTACTGAGATCCACAATTGTCAATCCATTCAGTTTAAGGGAGATTCTTATGTATCCCACTTCCCCAACTTCTAATTCTCCAAGACCAGTCCCCGAAATCTCGGCAGTTGTCCCCTCAAAAATGTCAACCAATGTCGCCAACTCACGATGTTGGTTGAATGTTTCAGTACTAAGGTTTTCTTTGTAGAGAGAGAGAGGAGGAGGGAAAGTGAGAGAAACACAATAATGTGGATTGTTCTCTACATCAAAAAGGGCATAATGGTCTCTTTTCCCGATTTTGACCTCTGCGGACAACCAAATGAAAGAGTTTAAAACAAAAGAGTTTTATCAGGTAATGGTATATTTGCAAAGATCGAGTTGTTGCCCAAAAAAAAAGTTAAGTTTCCACAAACCTGCTATAAAAATTTGTCATTTTATTCAGCAAGGAAATCCAATAACAATTCCTATATTTTCCCGATATTTTCCCTTTATAATTACATTTAGAATGTTTTCCAAATTAAATTATCGATATATTATCCAAGCTATTACAAGAACTTGCCAATCGGTAAGATCAGTCCATGTCCACTATTTTCCAAAGTTGCAACAAGTTAGATTTCTGAATATGACTAACCCCCGATATTAAACGACGCAACAATTGACAATTTATATGGGCAATTTCTTTCGATCGATTGGTTCAAAGAAAATGCATGAGAAAACTTTCAGATTCATGGTCTCATGTTTCTTCAGAAAATGAATTTGAGGTTCGATTGCTAAAGCAGACGGTACGAGCATTTCTATGGAAGGAAAAAAAGGGCAATAATGATAAGCCTTTCAACAAATGCAACTGCAATAATGATAAGCCTTTCAACAAATGCAACTGCAATAATGATAAGCCTTTCAACAAATGCAACTGCAATAATGATGCTTGAAAACTATAAAAATTCGAAGGTTAACAATTCACAAAATTAAGGTGATTGTAAGCTTGTCAACCATAAATATAGATCTAAAATGCAGAAAATAAAGATTCACCTTCAATTATTATGCTTGAAAACTATGAATACTTGAAGGTTAACAATTCACAAATTGTTGAAGTTATTGTAAGCTTGTCGGCTACCATAAAGTAAAATAATAAATAGCAGAAGATGAAGACACACCCTTTAAAACTATGGTCAAGATCATCAACGATGAGAAATAAACCAACATTCTAAGGGTCAACGATATGAATCTATTCTCGGATAGAGGACAGTATCATACCCAAATACGTGAGAGGTGGGGAAAAAAAATATATATATTAAAAGAGCCTCAGAGTAAACAGTTAGGCCCACCTGTAAATTCAAAGGTAGGTCCAGACGCGGTAAAATGGATTCCATCAGCACTCACATGCAAAGAAACTGCGTCTTTTCCCTGTTCAGATCAAAAAAGAAACATAAAACGTACAAACTTATTGACCACGTTAGTTATTTTTCTCGTACATACCATCAAAGCAATCAACAGAAACTGCAGTAGGAGATTCTCCTCTCACACAATTGCGATGGTCCCTTCGTGGATGCAATTAGACACAATACATTCTCTTACCCCCGGTGCAGCAAAGAAAAAACTAGATGTTAATATGTCCAGAGTTATTTCATAGATGTCCCTTTCACATAAAACGCCCGCATGAAACGCTATGCGCATGGAACAAATGCACTGTTTATAAAATGCGTTGATTGAATTTGACTTTATGATAAAAGAAAAAATAGAAAAACATATAATCATAAATGCTACTACAACTTAATCAAAACGAAACGAAACCCATTTTGACATCACTTCAAATATTCACTATCCCTCTACTCCAAATCTAGGTCATCCATGTTTTGGAATTTTTCGTACATTTATACGTACACAAAAAATATTACGAAATTTACGAAAAGTTCAAAAACTAGAAAAAATAACGCATTTTTGTAAAAAAGTCAAAAAATCCATGAATGAAACAATTATGGGTTATTTAAGTCACGAGACGACTTACAGCAAGATTGGATGCCCTACAGAAGATTTGAAAATTTGTTTTGGAAATAGGCGAATCAGATTTTTCGTCAATTTTGTGAGAAGTAATTGGTTCTTCTGCCAAAATGTGATATTCTGCTGTGACTGTTTCGAGTCCAAACCTGAGAGAGAGAGAGAGAGAGAGAGAGAGAGAGAGAGAGAGAGAGAGAGAGAGAGAGAGAGAGAGAGAGAGAGAGAGAGAGGGAAATCACAATCACAAATTACAAAATTGATCAACATTTCCATGAGTTCCTCAAAATAATAAATTACAAGTAAGGCAAATAAACAAGTGATTTTAATCTACAAACTGCCATGAAAAAAAAAAGTGGCCAAACGGAGAAACCTAAATTTTGGACTAGAAGTCATGTTTTACATGGAATTTGTATAGAATGCATAACTATTAAGTTTAACATTATAGCACCACCAACAAAATCTTAGCGACAGCGATCAGATTTCAAAACAGAAGCAACAGCGAAAAGAGAAAAGAAAAAAGGCGAGAGAGAAAGAAAAAGAGATGTACCTGCAGAAAATAGGGCCAGTTAAATTTGTAGTACTTGACAAAATAATTTCAACCATGGTTCCCTCTGGCCCTCTTGAAGGATTAATTCCTGCAATACAAACTGATGTTCCTGTCCACAAACCAACCCTTCCTTTTTTTTCAGCATCTCTTTCCTTTTAAGCTTACTTGTCAATTTCTTAAAAACAAAACCGGTTTACTTCTTCAGAAGCTATTTTCAAAATGTTTATCCCCGGAACCATATGGGCGAAAATACTTTTTCTCAATTGTTAAAAAGGGATTCTGAGAAAAATAAAAGATTCAAGAGTTCAAAATTCTTCAAGAATTACGCAAACAATGGATTTTCTGGACGAATGTGTTGAACTAACAACATGGCAAAGCTGAAAAAAAAAAACAATTAAAACTGACATCAAAAAGGTCAAGACTAAATCCTCCTATATAATGCTTAAAACGGGAAAATAGAAACAGGAGATACGGAACATAATCAAATTCAAATCATAGACCTACCAACGAAACCAAAGTAGGCAATTACAACTTAGTTTCTGAAGTTTAAAAAATGAAATCTGAATGACCTACCATACAATTTTAGTTTAAATTTACAGTGTAAAATGAGATATACGATGTTAGTCAAACTAAATTATACTGCGTACACTTCAAACTAACAATGTATAAGATGCGCTTTTTCCTTTTTAAGAATACAATAAAAAGAGCATATTAAGTTCCATAATTATGCCTTTTTAGTTTCCTAAACCGAGCGACTTTTTCCAGTTAAGTAAAGAAAATGGAAGAAAGAACCTCACCTGTTTCAATCCTAGAATTAAGTTTAGATAAGGGCTTGACACCATCGAGTTTTTCTTGCCCACTGGAAAAAAAAAAAGGCAAACCGATAAAGGAACTGAAAATGAATTGAAAAAAAAATCTTCGATCTGGCATTGGCTGAAACAAAAGGGTGGAAAAAAAGGGAAGGAGATTATCCAGTCATGAGGAAGGGGAGGAAGGGAAGGAACAGGGAGGGGAAGAGGGGGAGAGGGAGGAGGGGGCGGAGGGGGAGGGGGAGAGGGAGAAGGGGAGAGAGGACATCTAGAGAGAGTGAAAGCAACAGGGATGGAAATAAACAGAGAAAAAAAAATGAAAAAAAGGAAGGGACAGAAAATGGTTGCAGGAAATAGGAAGTGAAAGGAGAGCGAGGAGAGTGAAACTGACAGCGAAAGAAATAAACAGAAGAAGAGAATGAAGGAAAAAGAGGATGAAGCACGAAAAGAGACAAACACAAGGAGAGAGGAAGAAGCATAGGGAGAGCGAGAGGAAAAGTGACAGGTAGAGGAATAAAGAGAAGAAGGAAATAAAGCAGGGAAAGGGAGAGTCAGAGAGGAACGGTCGGTGAAAGTTAAGTTATCTCCTCCAAAGTGTGTCAAACTTTATGCAGAGACGATGCATTCAAAAGCAAATCAAATGAATGTTAGTTTAGGCTTTGTGCATAACAAACTCCCTGAAAAAATAAATAATTAAATGCTGTGCCAAAGAGGCCATTTGGCAAACTCCCGGATTCAATTCAACTCCCTGCATTACTCTAATACCAGATTATTCATACACCTCTTTGGTATTATGACTGCTTACAATCAAATTAACACTAATATTATATTGTTGTTGCTTTCATACCTGATTATTATAAGACCTACTTGGTATTATTACTATTTATTATAAAATTGTTGTTATTGTTACTGTGTTCATACCTGTTTTTATACCTGACTATTCCTATACCTGTTTGGTTTGTATTACTACTATTTATTATAATATTGATACTGTTATTGCTGTTGTAATTGTTTTCATACCTGATTTTTGGTGTCGGATTTTCTGAGGTCACAGTTGCAGTCTCCGTTTCTTCAAAAACTCCTTCGTCTGCAAAATTTGGCCACTGATGTTCCCCAAAGAAGACATCACCATGGCTGGTTTGAGCAAAGCCTGGTGAAACAGAAGAGTTTTAACGTCAAAACAGAAGATTTAACATGTTAAAACGGACGTTTTGTGTTAAAACATAAGTTTTAGGCTGAAACAGAAGCCTGAAGATGTTAAAACATATGTTTTCTGTTGAAACAAAATATTTAAAATGTTAAAAAGGAAATAGTGTGTTTAAACGGAAAGTTTAAAATTACTAAGATGAACTTTCAGTAGGAAACAGAAAATTCAAAATGTTAATATAGAAGTTTGTTTGGAAACAAAAGATTTAAAATGTTCAAACAAATTATTTCACAAGTTAAAAGAGAAGGTTTAAAATGATAAAACAAAAGTTCCGATTTGAAACAGAAGATTCCAAATGTCAAAAGTAAGTTTTGTGTTGAAACAGAAGGTTTTAAACGTTAAAACACAAGTTTTGTGTTGAAAGAGAAGATCTAAAATGTTAAAACATGAATTTTGTGCTGAAACAGATGAATTAAAACGTTAAAACAGAAGTTCAGAGGGGATAAAAAGATTTAAAACGTTTAGACATACGTTTTGTGTTGAAACTGAAGATTTAAAAATGTTAGAACAGAAGTTTTGTATTGAAATAAAAAACGAAAAACGTAAAACTTTGAGTTACCAGTAGTTTTGGGTTGAAAATAAAAAATGTTCAACCATAAAATTCGATAAGCAAAGCTTTTAAATGTAAAAACAAATTTCTTCTGTTGAAACAGAGGAACAGAAGATTTAAAACGTTAAGAAAGGAAATTTTGTGTTGAAAGAGAAGGTTTAGGGAGTGAAGACTATAGGATTTCAAATTTGGAAGTTAGAGGGAAGTTAAGAGTGATTGATTGAAAAGTGACAAAGGACTTATTGTTTCACACGTGTGACTGCAAATTGATAGATTCACATTTTTATTTGTGTTTGTGGTTTAAGATCAGAGAAGAGTGAGAAATGAACGGGTGATAGAGGGATAAGATAGGCAAATTCCGTTCAGATAGACAGTAGGAGAAGGAGGAGGGAAGTTCACCTGGAAAAAAGAGGCAGCTGAGTACAACAGCAGAAAAGACAAAAGAGAGATTTGTCGCGAGTATAGACGGAATGTTTTTGCCTTTAGTTCGAACACACGAAAGATGTCTATTGCGAAACATGCTTGGAAAAAGAAAAAAGAGAAACAATAACTATTTTTGTAGGAATTTACAGAAAACGTTCTAACTAAAAAAAGAACTTGATATGAACTTGATTTTATTGGAAGTTGAGGCAGCTCGAATTCCTACAACAAATTAAAACTGACAGTTTTTGAAGCCTCTCTCTCTTTCTCTCTCTCCCTCTCTCTCCCTCTCTTCTTGAAAAATACTGTAGCGTCAGTTAAAAATACGGTGGGAATAATAAGTGAGGGATAGCATTCTATCCTCTTTTCTGTGTCCCGCTTAATTCCCGCCTCTGTCTCTCTCTCTCTCTCTCCCTTTCCTGAGATGCATATTTCTCTATCTCCTTCTCTCGATTTCACTATCTCGCTCTCCTCTCTCCTCAATCCCTTTACCTCCGCTACTCTGTCCCTGCTTCTATCTCTCCCGCTCTTCTCTCTCTCCCGATCTCACTCTCTCCCTCCCTCTCGCTCCCTCTCTCACTCTCCCTCTCTCCGCTTACGATTGAATTTCGTAATTGCAAGTCGGTGGTAAAACGCACGGAAAATCCGGCCGACACAAGTACCGTACTGGTTTGCTATGCCGTACAATTCTATGGGGTGGTTAGAGGTGGAAGTACGGTACGCCAAAAACTAACCCGCGGGCTGAAACTCGAGTCAAGTCTGCCGAACGACTATAAATCCGATAATAGCGTTGTTCACAAAGTAGTTTCCGTACATAATTGTGGTGTCTACAAACACACTAATTTAGATATGTAATATTTGTAGTTTTAGAATGGATCATATGTGGTGTTGAGAGCTTGTTTTCTGGGCACTGCGTTTTCATGTTTGTCGCATTTCTTCAAACATAGTACCTCAAAGGGACACGGTATTCGCAGACCGATTCTCAGTAGCCGCAGATCAGTGACGTGATGTACACAGTATTTCTGTACTCAAAGTTTGGAACTTTCGCACGATCTGGATCTGCCTAGACGCTGCTAACGTCAGCGTTTATTTTCTGCTGGCCGGCTCTGTCTGCATTTCCGATCATATTTTTTAGTACGAGCCTTCAAATTTAAATTGACACGTGCAATCTAGTATGAACCTTTGAGGTCGGCTATCCGAACCATTTTTGTATAGAGATTATCGACACTATTTATGTCATAGACAAGTTTTCATGCGTCACTTATGAATATTCGTAAAAAAATATGATGGTGGCAACCGGCCGCTCAAATTAGACGCGCACTCTAGTAACGTTTTATCGTTGTTCTTTGACCGCTAAGTTCGCTTCAACATTTAAATTTCTACGTACGGGAGCGTACATAACTGTGAACATTACGTCATTGGTCAGCAATCATACCGTGTTGCATTTTGAAATGAGCATGTACACTATTAAGCGTACGAATTCAAAAAAATGTACGGCCTGTTTGAATTTTCAAAAATGTACTCTAGAGTTCAAACAAGGGCTGGTAATGCGGTCAATAGAGACGGTTCTCAATCTAGGGGTGTACTCGGCCCTCGGGTGGATCTCGTCTTTCTGCATGGGGCGGAAAAACATTGGGAGATGTACACCGCGAATCGTAATTAGAGTAATGAAAAAATTAGAGTTCAAAAACTAAAACAAATAATTGGAGTAATGAACGCTAATTTATGTGATAGAGCTGTTTCAACTATGAAGTTTACTCTAATTTATTTAAGTACTCTAATTTGGCACGCTAATATCCTCTACTGTAAATAAGGTATTCGTACAGAATTTGGCAAAACGTTACAGTTTATCGTCACTATGACGTTTGCACTACTCGGTTTGTTAAAACGCAATTACATGATAACAGCCTGTATTAAATCATTATTTGTACTTTTTTACTTAATAAAGTACAATTTTGCACGGTCGGAGGTCGTCCGTACTCCACACTATTTAAAAATAACCTATATTAGAATTAAAAACGCTAATTAAACTTTAACTTAAATAGAATAATGAAAAAATTAGAATCATTTACTCTATTTCATGCGATAGAGTCGAAATTTCGAGCGGCCATATTAGAGTAATTTACTTTATTTACGATTCGCGGTGTAGTCCACTCAGATCCTATGGGATCCCATGTCTCCACGCGTGCGGCGTTACATACGGGTGTTGCGGCTCGGGATGCAGCGGCCTCTAAAGAACGGGATTACGCTCACCGAGACCCAGTTGATAACTTCGTACCGTTTGCTGTGGAGATATTTGGGACCTTAACTCGTAGTTTGACAATTTCATCCGCGATTGCGCGCGGCGGACGTTTGAAGTTCGGGGACCTGTGAGCCCTTCGCCAACTCTCATGTTGGCTTTTTACCGACAACGTATATCTGTTGCGCGTCAACGGTCTCAAGTTTCCGCCCTTGTCCGACAAAGCACGATGGTGACCGATGGTCGTGGGTTACGAGATTTACCTCCGCGCCACCCGGTGCATATTGATGATATTTGTCGTTCCGACCTTTATTGTGGACTTGTTTTAGATTTTGGGCCAACAGCCCAGTCTATCTTTTAGAGTTTGTGTATAGTGTTGTTTTTTAGTGCTATGGTAATTTGGTTTTGGAATTTGTTTTAGTTTTTATTGCTCTTAGTGGTTTTGTTTTTAGTTTTGTTTAGCTACTGTAGTTTTTGTGTTTATTGACTTTTTATAAATGTAGCCTTTAATGGTAGTTAACATTTTTACATTTCCAATCACGCTTTGTACTTAGGTGGTTTAACCATCGCGGTTTTGACAATAAAGCCTTATTCTCTCTTCAAATAGAGATGTGTTTAACCGTTGCAATTTCTGCACTAAAGATATCCATAATTTGTACACCGAGTAAGTGAGTTGACCGTTTATAGTTCTAACCAGAGTGTAGCACAAAAGTACAGTATACCGCGAATCGTAATTAGAGTAAATAACGCTAATTCGATCGCCCTAAATTTTGACTCTATCACGTTAAATAGAGTAAACGATTCTAGTTTTTTCATTATACTATTTAAGGTACATTTTGAATGAGCGTTAATAACTCTAATACAGTGTCGTTTTAAATAGTGTGGCGTCCGGCCGGTATCTGACCGTGCAAAGTTGTACTTTATTAAGTAAAAAAGTACAAACAATGATTTAATACAGGCCGTTATCGTGTAACTGCGTTTTAACAAACCGGGTAATGCAAACGTCATAGTGACGATAAACTGTACATTTTGTCAGATTCTGTACGAATACCTAATTTACAGTAGAGATATTCAGCGCGTCAAATTATAATACCTAAATAAATTAGAGTAAATTCCTTTTTGAAAAAGTTATATCACACAAATTAGAGTTCATAACACTAATTATTATTTTTCTCTTTTTTTACTCTTATTTTTTATCTACTCTAATTATGATTCGCGGTTTACAGTGATTTTCACTTCTTCTCACTTCAGCATCGTACAATAATTTGCACTATGCTAGAATGGCCATCGGAACACTCCATTCTAAAGTTGCAAAGGCCATCGATATAACCACGTGTCCCTGAAATTCAAAATGAAAAAAAGTACGGAAGACTTCCCGTTGAGAACACATGTTGCCGTACTTGATTGTCGTTGGCCACAAGTCCTACAAGGGAGACTACAATCGTACAATCGCAGTTCCCACTCATCATTAATCACTCTGCTACAGCGAAGTACTGTACGGATCCTGGTATTTATGTTGCTGCAAGGGCGGGCAGAAAAAGTTAGAAACCCTATAATTGTAGGTGAGCCTCCTTGGGTACACCTATATCTTAATGCTAAGAAGAAAAAACGGACGACCACGATTGGTCCAAAATCCTAGGCCGCCTAAACCGTTATTGAAAAATGAAAATATATAATTCGTTTTCATTGTCGAGGAAGCTGGTACGAAATCCACCGAGTCAAATGATCCGACGGCCGTCAACTTGCTGGCAGGTCAGCCTCGTTACTCGCTACAGTACACCGTGAATCGCTATTAGCCTATTAGTGTTAATGTTTTTTTTGCCACTTAAACATCTTTTCTCCGTACACACATGTCGGATTGTGGATCCGACGGTTGCGATTGAAACGTAAGAATATCAGCGTCCGATTGGTGGTCTCAATTATAAAATCGAACAAATATGTACGGATAAAAGACGTTTTAACTGGCAATTTTAATATTAACGGTAATAGCGATACACGGTGTACTGTACTGCCTACATTGTACACCGTGTAATTTTGTGGGTACGGACTGGCGATATACCGTGTAAAATTTAGTGTTGTGTATCGGTCACCTTTTACCGTTACCAATATGTACCATTTTTTTACCCAGCAAAAATCGATATTTATCGATCCGTACTCTATGCGTCAATTCGAAACTCCTTAATGACGACACCCCCCCCCCTTGTTCCCATGGACTCAGATGGTTTAACATCGCGCTTTTTAATAAAGTCAGCCCATTCAAACATTTAGAGGTCGCAAGAGTAAAAAAAATAGATAACCGAAACCGACGAATAATTTTGTTCCTCGACATTTACCTCCCTAAAGAGTTTTTTTCTTTATTTTGCGTGTAACTCTTAGATGAATGTTTAAACTCTTATATTAATGTTTATTCTCTCGCAAATCAAAAAAAATCGCTACATTTTTTGGACAGTTTTTCTTTCGACTACGATAACATGTTATGAATAATGCAAAAAAGGTAAAGTTTTTATTATGTATGCTTAAAAAAAGAATCTTAGTGTTTCACATGGAAAATCAATTAGCAAATATAAATAACGGAATTAAATATAGTGAAAATGACGTTTCGTACTTAAAATTGTACGAAACAAACCATCACGCATACCAAACGACTTATTGATTCTTTTAGTACTGTATAAACCGTACGCCTGAAATTCAGCTACTAATTTGACCCTTAACCCGCTACAACGAACACTCACTCGTTAGTTTGGCCTCGCGCTATCACCTAAATACACCAATCGCTATAACTTTATAAATACAACTTCAATTTGTACGATTATTTCACGGACATCTACTAAATTCATAACTCTATATTCTACACTCTTAACTACCCGATTATAAATAAGTTCGACCCCTTATTACTGTTACAAATTAGATCAAATAATTATAGAACTTCCACATCATATTTGTATTTTTTGGATGTTCCACTCTTGTTCAAAATCGTTGTCACAATTGTAGCAGTTTTGTGGTCCGCGCAAGGTATCAAAATAATCATATTCGGTAGACCTTCAACCGCACATATGTTAGAGCCACTGTTGGTCACAACAACGCAACAATTTTTAAAAACATCAAAATTAGACATTTCAAATTTGGTCAAATAATTTTTGAAAGCCATTCAAACATTTTCCACGGTATGTTTTTCGTCCAAAAAATGATCGACCTGAAGCGTCATTGCATGGAGTTTAAATTATTTGTCAATAAAATGGGCGGTTACTCACGTGAACGAGGTTTTTCTTATTGTCTCGGTCGAGAGATGGGTCGTAAATACGACAAAAATATTGATATCAATATTTTCTCTAAGTTTTCGGATGTTCAAACTACGAATATCTTTGGTAGAAGATATAATGTGGTTTTTTACGCTGTTGTCGGGCGGGAGTTATTGGTCGTTGTCAACATTTTTGCTGGACGAAAAACCAACATCAAGCAATGTTCAACAAAATGTTTAAAAACCTTGGAAAAAAAAAAGAGAAAATATCGTATGATAACTAACCATGATCAATAAAAAAGGTTTCTACCAAAAAATTTTTTTTTTATGGATAGTCAAATAAAAAACAACAACATGGCAAACAATGAATAATAAAAGAATAAAATAAGCGTACAAATATAAATTATTGATAAGAAAATAGTGATGAAGCTAAAATATAAAAATGTATAAACAAAACAAGTTTATAATGAAAAATACATTAAAGGGATCCTAAATGGATTTCAAAATAAATCATGCCTAAACTGTCGACTATCGAAAATGGTCGAAGATCCTCGCAACATATCAACGCCACCATTTTCGCATTTTTTTTTCGGTCACTTGTTTTCGCCTCCGTTTTTTTAAAACACTTACAAAAAAGTCCTCTTGAATTATCCGTGCCGACCAAAGTTGAACATGTGTGAGTGTTAATTGTTGATGTACTGTTTGTTGACTTTTATTGATAAACTGTGAAACATGTATTACAAGCCACAAAACCTCTCCCTTTTACCATCCATTTGTATGATTGTCATGCCGTAAGACGTCAGCGAGTATTATGATTTAATTGTGTACTAATTGATGTTTCAGTGACGTGACAGGTTCATATCCGAGAGTACAACAAGAGATTCTTAGGGGACAAAGGTCAGAATATACTCTTGTACGGCACCACAGGAACAGGATGTGAAATCAGCGTGGAACTGGCCGTGGTACGGCATCAGACGTCAGGAATTCAAACGGTTACAAACATAACATATGTCTGAAATCATGAACCCTTGGAGGTTCATGCATCATTTTTGCTTAGCTTAGGGAGGGTTTTCATCCTCAAGGTGTAGATGTAAGGCAGTCCGAGGCGGCCACGCAGCGGTCGTCTCTTGAAACTGGCAGCGTTTTAATATAGAAACTTGCCTACTCAGATACATGTAGGAATTAGTGTAGTCGTACGGATTAGTGAAAGCATAGGATAAATGCCATTTGGCGAGATAGTAACTTTTGCAAATTAAGTACGGGAATCCAACATTGGAAGGTTGTCGTTTTTTGACAAGCATTATTCTCGGGATTTGTCGTACTCTATCGTTAGGGTTTCGCCTAAATATTTAGTGGCACGCTAGTTTTGAGTTAGGGTTTTTCCTTTTTCAGACCCATAGTTTAATGCTAGTAATTGTCTCTGAGCTTCTCTTTCTCTTTGTATTCAGACCTTACCTAATCTACCTGCGCAAGCCAGCCTGCAAGGTTTCCCTCTAGAATGTGTTATACTTGTCGTGGTGTATGAATTGTGTTGTGCGGATTTGGTGTTTTTTTGCTGTCAGAGCGCTGACTTTGCGGTATAGTTCCAGCCTTGTCCGGCTTTGTGGGAATATCAACTATCTCGGCTCCTTCAACCGGTTAGGGAAGGGTTTCTGGTCCGCTGGTTGGACTCCTGTAGGGAATATTAAAAGACTTCAAAGCCTATTTGCTACGGTCGCAAATATTCCCGTACTTAATTTGTTTCTTCCTAATTTTCTTTATTCCCTGTGCCAATTTTTTTCTTATGTATAGTTTATTTTAATTCGTTTCATTTCTATTTTTCTTTATTCCTTGTGTCACTTGTCTAGTTGTTTTGAATTTGTAGTAATTAAAGGAAAAAATAAAATAAATATATATATATATATATATATATATATATATATATATATATATATATATATATAAATATATATTTATGTTATTCGTTGTTTTCATTTTATTTGTTGCCTAGTTGGTTTTTGAGTTGTTTGATTTGAGATTGTTGAACTGTCCGATATCGTTTTCTTTTCTTTCTTCCTACCGGATTAACTCACTCAGAAAACCTAGAAAATTTAAAATCTTATAACAAAAAAAAATAAAAAAAAACACTAAGAAAATATATATATATTGTTGGATTGGCACGTGAAGCCGGTCCAATACGGGGTAGAATATGGAAATATCCATACTCGAGCCGCCCGTAATAAATGGGTACGGACCCGCCAGTCTCAACATCGAGCTGGTGGCACAGTGGTAGTGCGTTCGCAGCTGAAGTGAAAGGTCCCAGGTTCGAACCCTGGCCGGCTCAATTTTCCCAAGTGTGGAACATGCCGAATCCCGGATTTCTAGGAAATCAACATGGTATCGGAGCCAGCGGGATTGCGGATGGTTTGACCGGCTTTCCCGTGAGGGGGGGTGTTGGATTGGCACGTGAAGCCGGTCCAATACGGGGTAGAATATGGAAATATCCATACTCGAGCCGCCTGTAATAAATGGGTACGGACCCGCCAGTCTCAACATCGAGCTGGTGGCACAGTGGTAGTGCGTTCGCAACTGAAGTGAAAGGTCCCAGGTTCGAACCCTGGCCGGCTCAATTTTCCCAAGTGTGGAACATGCCGAATCCCGGATTTCTAGGAAATCAACATATATATAAATATTAGGTTGCACGAATTATCAGGAGAATTATCATTGCTTTATAGACGGGCAGAGCGTGGCATAGTGCTGATACGCGTGCCCTAGTGCTGATACGCATGCCCTAACAGGCTACTAACTACGTTGGTATTTTGAGCTGTGATCTCTTTTCGACGATTCGGAATTGGGGGGAGGTTGGAGCATCGCTGGGAGACCTTAACGATCTCTCCAGGTGAGTAATCGGGTCCATTGTGGTTGCAGGCGCATGATAGGTTGTTAAGCGCGATAACCTAGAGGGGTTAGGATTCGACCGAAGGCTGTGCCTTCTTTTCGGCATAGGCATTGTGGTTACATTTTCTTTAGATATGACCGTGATTGGTCTTGGATAGCGACTTCTTGTCTATTACATCTGGCCTTGTTGGGCCAGGATAATTTTGTTGAAATTTATAGATTTCTAGAGTATTTTCTAGGTTTAAATATGTTTTTATAAAAGGAAAAAGAAAAGGACGGACAGCCTGCCTCCACCTCCGCTCTCTAGCCCCCATACTTGCTGTAGTCACTGAAGGAAAGAGAGAGAGGTTGATCCATGGCTTCCTTAGTTCAACAGACAGCTATTTTTAGTAGGTTACTAAAAATATACTTGACGGACCAGAGATTTGATCCCGGTACCTGCGGTTCGTCAAATCGACCGGTAGCGGTCAGCTTTATCCTAATAGACTAGGACCAATGCTAAGTGCTATGGTATGTGATAGATATATATTTAGTTCGAAAGGATAAAGTTCATTTAACTAAAACTGTTTACGGCGTACATATATACAGTTTTATAAAGTACGTCGTACGACGCTAATTCAAAACGGATACCACGCATTTTATTTCTACATCGGAACAAATATCGCACAAGTATTTATTCCGGCCAAGATTACGTTTCGCATATAATCCAACGGCACACATCATCGCCGAAATCCCGGAGTGGTCACTTTGGCATTTAGCGACGTGGCATCACCTGGCGCCACGTGGGGAGACATCATTCGGTCGCGGGAATTCCGAGGAACGTACGGATGAGTGGAAAGTATACACGCGTCCACTTATGGCCTTGTCGTACAGAGGCCGTACATAAAGTACATCGGCGGTAGTACTTTCTAGTACTATACAGTTTTGTGATTGGTTCGTACAGGCAGTAGATAGGAGCTGTGAGAGGGAATTAGGAAAAACTAGGACTTAGGAAAATTTAGGTAGATAGTCCTCTCTCTTAGAGAGTTTGTATAAATTGGCATCTTTGCCACCCTATAACTTATCGCCTGGTTGGCCGTTTTCAGTGATTCTTTTTTCTACAAACTCAGGGGAGTCCAGGCTACACAGGGGTGAAGTCAAATTGTCAGTTTGCCTTCTTGGGCAGCAGTGGTTGTGGCTTAAAGTGGGTTAGTTAAATACTATCTAGAGGCTTCCTGTATTCTGTGGTCCAATGGAGGACACAGAATTGCAGGTTATGGGCCCACCCTCTAGGGTGCCCACCTTCAATGGATCTGGGTTCATCTATTGGGAAGCCATGATGATGGGAGCTTTGTGTGAAAAACGATACTGGGGTATCGTCAGTGGACAAGTGAAACGTCCACCTTCAGGAACTCCACCAGGATTTGGGGGAGTAAGGTTTCCTGCAACAACGGCTGCCTCGGCGGAGGAGGCAGATGATGGGGACAGCAGTGTGTCCGAAAAGGGGAAAGGGAAGGAGACACCCCTTACTCCTATTGCCACAGTATCGGGAGCGGCAATCGTGAAGACCGTGGAGAATGATACTCAAATGTGGGAGGATGTAAACATGGCTGCCAAGAACTTCATTCTGAGGCACCTCACTCAAGGTTTGGCCACTCCTCATCTTCACATTTACAAGGCCGAGGAGTTGTGGGTGAGTTTGGTGGAAATTTATAGAGCTGGAACTATTCAGGAGCTCCAGTTGGCTGAGCAAAAGCTATTGAGTTACACTTACAAAGGAGGAAAGATGTTAGATTACTGTAATGATCTTTCTTGTTTGTATTCAGAAATGGAAAGTGCCGGGTGGATAGGTACAATGAAAATGAAAGTTAACACCCTTATCATGAAATTACCAAATGAGTTCGAAAACTTAGTGTACCGAGTACAGGGAATGCCTGATAGTTCATGGAAATGGAACACAGTAGTCAGGATGATACTTGTGCAGGAAAACACAATGGAGATTAGGAGAGGAGGAAAGAGCATTCAAGCTCTAGCAGTAGGAGGGGACCGATGGGGAAAGGACCCGAAGAAACCTTATAGAGGGGAAAGAGATCATTCAGGGGGACAAAGGCCCCCAAAGGGTCTTTGTCATTTTTGCAAAAAGCCGGGGCACTTTATTGCAGATTGTGTCAAGCTATCAGAGCTGAGGCTCCAAGAGAACCGTGGAGGGGGTTCTTCCGGAGGGAAGAAAAAGGCACTTGTGGTTACAAAGGTGTCAGGAGAAACCGAGGATGAGTCCTCTGAGGAGGATGGGGAGCTTCTTCTTGACGAGAGTTTGGAGGAGAAGGAGATTCCTCGGAGGCAGAAGTGTGCCCTTGGAGCCATCCGGGAAGCTCCACAGGAAGGATGGATCATCGACTCAGGTGCATCCATGCATATGTGTCGTGATAAAGAACTCTTCACTAAGTTAAGAAAGATTCCTACTGTAGAGATAGAGTATGGGGATGGGAGAGTGGTTACTACAGATCTAGTGGGATCAGTAGATCTGAAAGTCTTAGTGGAGGGTAAGACTTCTATACTTACATTCTCAGATGTACTTTACATTCCACAGCTGAGTAAAAACCTTGTCTCTACATCTGTGTTAGATGACAAAGAGTTTGATACCTTCACCAGAAAGGGAGTCTTTACAGCTAAGTATGGGGATGAAGTTTACTTCACAGCAGATAAGGGTAGCCAAGGAATGTTTAGGCTTAACTTAAGTAATGAAAAGAAGAATGCTTACTATGTTGGTGTTCCTAAGGTGATGATTTGGCATAAGCGGTTGGGGCATGTACATTTTGATAGGTTAAGGGAAATGAAAAAACTTGGGGTAGTAGATGGCATTGAGTTTGGGGATAATGAAATGATGGATGATTGTAGTGGTTGTGCTCAAGGTAAGGCTCACAGACTTCCCTTTCCCAAAGCCGCCACATATAGAGGTGAGAAAGTATTAGATTTAGTCCACACAGATATTTGGGGGCCTGCAAAAGTACCTTCGGTTGGAGGAAAGAGGTTTATGATGACAATAACTGATGACTGGTCTAGATACTCTAGAGTCTACTTTCTGAAAACAAAGTCTGAAGCATCAACTTACTTCAAAGAATATAAAGCTTGGAGTGAGAAGTTGCATGAAACCCCCATTAAAAGGATAAGGAGTGATAATGGGGGGGAATATACCTCTAACGAGTTTGAGGAATATTTGAGAGATGAGGGAGTGCAGCACCAGAAAACTGTACCATATAACCCAGAACAAAATGGGGTAGCTGAGAGGTTGAATAGAACACTAGGAGATAGTGCATGTAGTATGTTGGCAGACAAGAAAATAGGAAAGAGATTTTGGGCAGAGGCAATGAACTGTGCCAACTATATTAAAAATAGAGTCCTTACCTCAGCTGTAAAGGGAGTGACACCTTATGAGAGATGGGTTGGAAGGAAACCAGATATCTCACACCTTAAAGTATTTGGTAGCCAAGTTTACAGTCTTGACACGGATAGGAAAAACTGGAAACTAGATGCTAAGGGAAAACCTGGATACTTTGTGGGATATGATGAGGATGTTAAGGGATATAGAGTCTATGACTTAGCAAAGAAAGATATCATTCTGGTCAAACACTTAGTTGTCATGGATGAAGGGAAGTCATTTGACCCCTTCAAATATACAAAGAAGATAAGGATCAGATTTGAGTCCGAAAGTGAGGAGAACTCAGTCGTTCCCGAAAAAGACATGAGTGAAACTGTGATTACAGATTCAGGGGAGATCGAAGATACAGGAGACTCACCGGAAACCTCACATACTCCTATGGACTTCGAGGAGATGGAAGAAGCGGGACAAGATACGGTTTTTATGGACAGGGGAGCCGATGAGACAGTGAGAAGAAATCCAAGACTTCCATCCATTCCAGCTTCGGAGTTTGAGGGAGGAAGGAGGAGCAGCAAAAGGATACAGGAAAAACAAGCTGCCCATAAGGTAACTAAGCTATCTCACCCAGATGAGCCTCAGTCTTACTTAGAGGCAGTGAATAGTCCAGAGAAAGAAAGATGGATTAGAGCCATAAATGATGAGATGGCTTCTATCATGGAAGCAAATACTTGGGAACTAGCGGATTGCCCTCCAGACAGAAAACCTATTGGATGTAAATGGGTATTTAAACTAAAACTGAACCCAGATAATACAATTGAGAGGTATAAGGCTCGATTGGTAGCAAAGGGGTTCACCCAAAAAGAGGGGATTGACTATGAGGAGACCTTTGCTCCAGTTGTTTGGTTCCCATCGGTAAGGATTCTCCTCAGTCTGGCCGCAGCGGAAGACATGGAAATTCACCAGATGGATATTAAGACTGCTTTTCTTAATGGTGAGTTAGAGGAAGAAATTTTTATGAGGCAACCCGAGGGGTTTGTGGAAGAAGGAGAAGAGAGCAAAGTGTGCAGACTCATAAAGTCCTTATATGGACTGAAACAGGCTCCCCGACAGTGGATTAAGAAACTAGATGAGTTTCTCACCGATCTGGGATACATCCGGATCAGCTCTGACCATTCTATCTATATGTTTGAAGATGAGAATGGTGTCATTTTTATTGCAATTTATGTGGATGATCTGCTTGTGTTAAGTAAGTCTTTAGATAATATCAATAGGCTAAAGAAAGATCTTAGGGGCAGATTTGATATGAAGGATTTAGGGGAGGCAAAATATATTTTGGGGATCCAAATGGAGAGAGATAGAGGGAAGAAGATTATCAGACTTACTCAGAAAGAAGCAATAGGTAATATGCTTGAGAAATTCCAGATGGAAAATGCTAACAGTTGTACCACTCCCATGGACTTGAAAAAAGTAAGTGATGGGAGTGTAGAAGGAGGAGTGATGATCTTAGACGATCAGATGAGTCTAGAGGAGAGAGAGTTCATGAAGTCTATTCCTTATAGACAGGTCGTAGGAAGCTTAATCTATTTTATGAACTGTACGAGGCCGGACATAGCGGCAGCAGTTGGAGTACTCAGTAGGAGTCTTAATGATCCTAGGAAGAGAGATTGGGAGGCAGCCAAGAGAGTCATGAGATATCTGGTGGGAACTAGAGAGTTATGGTTGCATTTGGGAGGGGAGCATACTGATATCACCACTTGGAGTGACGCCAGTTATGGGGATGCACCTATGAGAAGATGCACTTCTGGATATGTTTTGTATGTGGGGGAAGGTGCTTGCTGTTGGAGCAGTAAGCAACAAAAGGTGGTTGCTCAGTCTACTATGGAGGCTGAGTATATGGCATTGTGTTCTGCTGTAAAAGAACTAATGTGGGTGAAATCATTGTTACAAGAACTGGGATTTATGAAGGAGGGAGTGCATGAAATCTTTTGCGATAACCAAGCTGCAATTGCAATTGCAGCCAATCCAAAACACCATTTCAAAGCAAAACATATGGACATAAGATTAAGCTTCGTAAGAGAAAAAGTTGAAAATAAAATTCTAAATCTTGTGTATAGACCTGATGAAGAAATGGTGGCTGACATGATGACCAAACCTGTGCCCTCTCCTAAACTAAAATATTGTCGGGAAAAATGCGGGTTGAAAGAAAAATTAAAATTAGACTAGAAAATAAGGGGAGTGTTGAAATTTATAGATTTCTAGAGTATTTTCTAGGTTTAAATATGTTTTTATAAAAGGAAAAAGAAAAGGACGGACAGCCTGCCTCCACCTCCGCTCTCTAGCCCCCATACTTGCTGTAGTCACTGAAGGAAAGAGAGAGAGGTTGATCCATGGCTTCCTTAGTTCAACAGACAGCTATTTTTAGTAGGTTACTAAAAATATACTTGACGGACCAGAGATTTGATCCCGGTACCTGCGGTTCGTCAAATCGACCGGTAGCGGTCAGCTTTATCCTAATAGACTAGGACCAATGCTAAGTGCTATGGTATGTGATAGATATATATTTAGTTCGAAAGGATAAAGTTCATTTAACTAAAACTGTTTACGGCGTACATATATACAGTTTTATAAAGTACGTCGTACGACGCTAATTCAAAACGGATACCACGCATTTTATTTCTACATCGGAACAAATATCGCACAAGTATTTATTCCGGCCAAGATTACGTTTCGCATATAATCCAACGGCACACATCATCGCCGAAATCCCGGAGTGGTCACTTTGGCATTTAGCGACGTGGCATCACCTGGCGCCACGTGGGGAGACATCATTCGGTCGCGGGAATTCCGAGGAACGTACGGATGAGTGGAAAGTATACACGCGTCCACTTATGGCCTTGTCGTACAGAGGCCGTACATAAAGTACATCGGCGGTAGTACTTTCTAGTACTATACAGTTTTGTGATTGGTTCGTACAGGCAGTAGATAGGAGCTGTGAGAGGGAATTAGGAAAAACTAGGACTTAGGAAAATTTAGGTAGATAGTCCTCTCTCTCAGAGAGTTTGTATAAATTGGCATCTTTGCCACCCTATAACTTATCGCCTGGTTGGCCGTTTTCAGTGATTCTTTTTTCTACGGACTCAGGGGAGTCCAGGCTACACAGGGGTGCAGTCAAATTGTCAGTTTGCCTTCTTGGGCAGCAGTGGTTGTGGCTTAAAGTGGGTTAGTTAAATACTATCTAGAGGCTTCCTGTATTCTGTGGTCTAATGGAGGACACAGAATTGCAAATTTCCTGTTTTATTACATATGGCCTTGTGGGCCTTAGATAATTTTATGTTTTACTACACCTGGCTTTGTGGGCCTAGAATAGTTTCATGTTTTATTAAATCTGGCCATAAGTGGCCTTGCATAGGTGAAATGTTTCTTCTTGGAGTGGCTTGAAGTGACTTATTATGGTATTGCTTAGATTTGGCTGAACATTCTTGTTAGGGGTGTTCACGATTAGACTAACCCCGGTGATACAGAATAGATCAAATTGTTTACCGGGGTGCTTGTTTGCGTGGGTGTTTGTTTGCGTGGGTGTTTGTTTGCGAGAATTTGAAGACTTATTGTGTGATTTGATTATTAGATTTGGCGGTGGGCATTTGCATACTGACCCTGATTAGGGTTCGGCATCTAGTTGCATCCGGATAGGACGATTGTCTGTTTACATGCCAACGGACTGGAACAATTTACCGTTCCCAGCGGGTACCTCTAGAAGCTTTTGTCTTTACCGTGGACTGGACCGAGATTTGATTCCCGCCCGCTCACATCTTGTCCAGCTTCAAGGTCATACCGGTCATACCGCTCAGTCTCAACTTACGAGTTCACCCGACTCTAGATCTGGCATTACCACTACATATAGATCTAGATCATCTATCTCCTCATCCTCATCCTCTTTGGGGGGAAGATTCGGACAGACTCCCTAGATATCTGGGATCTAAATCTACCACCTTTGCTTTTTCCTTTGAGCGAAAATATACACACTAACTCCGATTCCTATTTTGGGGATATGGCCTCGTCTATAGACACCGGAGGAGGTAGAAATCAGTTTTGTTTTTCGGGTCTCAAGGACACTATGTCCCTGTCACATTTTCGAATGCTTTTTGATATCGAGATGCGCGATCTCGCATTCCGGTATCGAGACCGTTATGATTTACGGGTTGCTTTTTTGTTACTTAGGCGATACCTTAGGGGGTCTGCATTATCTCTATATACACGAAAATATGCGGCAATTTGTGCTATGACAAAAATGGCACCCGCATATTCTGGATCTTTAGCCATAACCGACAGTCCAAAAATTATTTTCCAAGATGTTGTACCCGCAATTTATGACTCTGCAGGTGTTGAAATTTCACCTGAAATACCTGAGGTCCCTCATCAGTTCGCCGTTGCGGCTCGGGCTGCAATTCCAGCTCGTCCTGCAATGCTGGTCCCTTTAAGGGACCCAGTATCATTTGTTTTTAGTTTATTACAAGAAACGTACTGAATGAAGAATCCCGATCAGGTTAAAGAACTAATGAATTTCGAACGTCGCCCAGGCGAAACCGCTCCGGCATTGCGAGCACGTATGGAAACATTACGTGAAGCACTACCAGATCTCATGTCAGACGCAGAGGCAGTTCAAAAATTTGTGGGGCAAATTCCCACCCAATCTAGACGTTTCATTCAAAGTCATTTGACTGAGGCATATGGCCTCAAATTCACTTTCGAGCAGGCTGCAGAATATGCTATACGGTATGAAATGCAGACTAGCTGGTGGGATGCTCACGAGCGACCTAAGTCCTCTCCTAATGCAACTCCGAATCGTAATCATAATCCGCGCATCCCGTGGCCCAATCCGAGACCCCCAAGGACTCCTACCATGGGAACATTGCCGACAAACCCTAGTGGTCGTATATGTTTCTGATGTGGTAACTCTGGTCACGACGCACGTGGCTATCTGGATAAGACCGCCACGTGTACTCATTGTAACCAAACAGGTCATTTTGTACACCGATGTCACATTAAGAATCCCGATTTTAGTTATCAAAATCAGATAAAAAACGGCGGTATACCTGCTCGCTCGGCAAAATCGGTCACTCCACCCAAGAGGGTAGAGAAAGACAACCCTCGAAGAATCACTAAGAGAGACCGAGAGAAAGCCGAGATGCAGGCTACGATGGCCGCCATGATGAAGGAGCAGTTTGCCGCGCTTATGGCGCAAGTCAAAATGCAATTAAGTGAAATGGCTCGAACTGTGGTCTTTATGCCCACTTTCGGTGGGCGATCTCTTCGGGAGTCCACTGTCCAACAACGGGCAGCTCAGTTTAAAAGACTCCCGATCATAACCGCGAGTCCAAATCTATTAACACGCGTATTCCATTATCATTCGTGAATGAACCTCTTTCACTTATTCCAGAAACAGCCTCCTACATTACAGTTGAGGCACTAACCATCCTAGAGAAGAGCATCCAAGACACCTATAGGGTCAAGGAACGGTTATCAATACTGTCTACCATGCTTCCCGAGGTGTTGCACGACACCAAATCCGTGGATATAACTCAATATGCACACGCATTGCAGGCCCTTTAGAACAATCAAAACTCACTCTCTCTTCAAGCAATCACTCTTGAAGAGCGTGCCAGTCTCACACCGCACATAAGTTTTTTTGGATAATAAACTAGGGGTATTCACAGTTAATGGGTTTGCTCCGGTATTACCTCTCCTGGACACCGACGCTAAACCGATTATCCTTGGGTCAGATTTTGCAGTCAAAATAGGTCATACAGCGGAGAAATGACAACCTACAACCACATGTTTTTTGACCTCCGCAGCATCACAGAACCGCTCCTTAGAATTACAAAGGAACCAGTCTGTTTTCAGTTTCTGAGTCAGTCAGAGCCAGATTTTGCAAAAATATATCAAAAGCCGTGGTCACCAAGTGCAGTGATTATGAATGCCTTGTCAGCCAAGACGTGATTTTCCACGTAGGGGGGGGGGGTTGATATGTATGATCAGACATTTTCGTACAGACCGAACAACTTTTCGGAACGTAAAATTTGCTTACCCCTTATCTCGGCCCGGCAACCCATGCCTACCACCGCCCATTCGGCGCTGATCTTGCCAGCCTATGCCGTTGTTGGCATAGGTGCAGACATCCTTGAATCTCTAAGAACGGATGAAATCTCACCAGATTCCTCGGGTTTCCCAAAATTATTTAGTACACCCGGATTTACCATTGACTCTTCAGATTTTGACCGATTATATAAATTTACTATACCAATTCCTTTATCTAGTATTCTAGGTCCACCCTCTATTACGACAGATCCGTCTGGGTTCTTGCCCATTAAATGGACACCGGTCAATTTACAACCTCACCAAAACGGTCTCGTTATCTTAGACCTTTTTGCAGGACTAAGGCCTTCACTTCTCTCTTGCCTTCGGAACGATCTTCTAATAAAGCATTACTATTTCGTAGATATTGACCCCTTAGCCAAACGCGCTCAATTGCATCATTGTCAAGTCTTGCACGAACAGTATCCTCATCTCTTACGCCAGTCTGCGTTCCACGATACGATTCGGCTTTGACAGAAGATATCCGGCTAATAGGAAATCATCACTTAATGGAATTAGAACCGATTGATCTCATCTTTGCCGGATGGGAATGTCAAGGTATGTCTCGGGCGGGGAAAGGTTTAGGTCTTGCAGATCTGCGTATTAAGCTGTTCTTCGAGGTGGTTCGTCTAATCCACTTCTTCCAAAAATAGGATTGTCCTTTCGGATACATCTTAGAAAATATCGCAGCTTATAATGATCCCCGACCCACGGTTCTCGCAAATTACAAACGCATTGAATCATTGATTGGACCACCGTAAATTATCGATGTCGCACGACACGGTTCGCCGGCCCACCAGGTTCGTTCCAAGTGGACTAACCTGGTGGAAATGGGTCGGCTCAGAGAAGCTAACCTCGCACTCCGACCACTTAGCCTTTCCATTCAGGATTAGCTTCTTCCATTTCATAAGGTCCAGACATGTATACGGACAGACTATCCTCCTGCATTTGGTCTTAACATCTCGGGCCTGCCACTACTTGCATTGCCTATGAAACTCTGAGACATCCATAAGTCCTCAGAGTATCAGCTCACCTAAGCCTCTACGATAACCTTGACCCCTTTGTGTTTCAGCAAGAACAACTGCCACCCTGGCAGACAAAAACCTGACCACTTTCACCCGTGTAAAGGCAAGACTCCCCTGAGTCGATAGCAAAAAGAATCTCTAAATTTGCTCCCCTGAGCAGTAAGTTATGGAGGGTCAAAGTTGACCTTTTGTACAGAAGCTCTCATGGAGAGAGGGTCTTATCTCTTAATTTTTCTAAGTCCTATCTCTCTCACAGAATCTATCTACTGATGTACGGAGCTAATTAGAATACAGTTCCGTACACAAAAGTACAACTGCCGGTGTACTTTCTGTACGGACATTGTACGACATGGCCTAAATGTCGACACATGTCATATCCGGATTCGGTGTAGTAATCTCTAGAGATATCACCATCCAATGTAATTTCACCACCTGTCACCCGATGTGGCGATTACCACAAACCGCCGAAATTCTCTTCCGCGATCTGGGCGTTAATTTTGGCCGTCGGATTAAATTCACATTAAATCATAGCCGTAATAAATACATGCGCGGTATTCGTTTCGCTTAAGAAATAAATGCGCGGTATTCGTTTCTTATCCGTACCGTAATCCGTACTTTTACATTACTGGATCTATGTCTCCTATAAAACTGTTTCAGTTAAATGAACTATCCTACGTATTAATGTTTAAATAATTATCAAATCTTATGATACATAACACTATGTCTAGACTTAACGGTTAAGGCTACCGGCTACCGACAGCTTACCATCCGGCAGGTACCAAGATCAAATCCAAGGGAAATTACATATTATTTTAGTAAATAACCCAACGGTAAATAAACTAATATATATATTTCCCGTAAACCTCTGGATAGCCTAGGTAGCCATGGCTCTAGCTTCCTCTCCAACTTCTCAGTGACTGCAACAAGTTTGAGAGTGGGAGAGAGAAGTTAGAGATAGACTACCTCTATATCTTTCTATATTTCTATTTATACCTAGAAATTACTTAAAAACAGACCATTAATTTCTACCCTCCCTTTATTTTCTAGCCAATCTTTAATTTCAGACCACACTTCTCCCTGTAGAAAATTACCTTAGGGGAAGGCACAGGTTTGGTCATCATATCTGCTACCATCTCACTATCTGGTCGGTACTCTAAACTGATTTTTTTTTTTCTACTTTCTCTCTAACAAAGCTGAGTCTGATGTCCATGTGTTTGGCTTTAAAATGATGTTTAGGATTGGCAGAAATAGCGATTGCTGCCTAATTATCACAAAATATTTTCTGCACACCACTCTTAAGGTGACCAAGCTCACCAAGCGAAGACTTGACCCACATCAATTCTTTTACAACAGAGCAAGAGGCCATATACTCAGCCTCCATGGTGGACTGAGCAATAACTTTTTGTTGTTTGCTACTCCAACAGCAAGCCCCATCATCGACATATAATACATATCCAGAAGTGCATCTCCTCATCGGAGCATCATCATAACTAGCATCACTCCAAGTAGTGATGTCAGTATTCTCCCCACCCAAATGCAACCATAGATCCCTAGTTCCTATCAAGTATCTAAGGACTCTCTTAGCTAACTCCCAATCCTTCTTAGTGGGAGCATTTAGACTTCTACTCAGCACTCCTACAGCTGCAGCTAAATCCGGCCGGGTACAATTCATAAAATAGATTAGACTTCCCACTAGTTGCCTGTAAGGAATAGTCTGCATGAACTTCTGTTCTTTAAGAGATAATTCCTCGTCTAAGACTATGACTCCTTCTTCCTCACTCCCCTCACTTCCCTTCTTCAATTCCATTGGAGTTGTACATTTATTAGCTTTATCCATTTGAATTTTTTCAAGCATGTTCCCTATTGCTTCCTTTTGAGTCAATTTTATAATTTTTCTTTTTCGGTCTCTCTCTACTTGAATTCCCAAAATATATTTTGCTTCCCCCATATCCTTCATTTCAAATCTCCCCTTAAGATCGGTTTTCAGTTTATTAATTTTTTCCATTGATTTACTTAAAACAAGCAAATCATCAACATAAATTGCAATATATATAAAACCTTCCTCATCTTCGAAAACATAGATTGAGTGATCTGAGCTGATCCCGATATATCCCAGACCGGTAAGAAACTCATCAAGCTTCTTATTCCACTATCGAGGCGCCTATTTCAAACCATAAAGAGAATTAATCAGCCGGCATACTTTACTCTCCTCTCCTTCCTCCACAAATTCTTCGGGTTGTCGCATGAAGATCTTCTCTTCCAATTCTCCATGCAAGAAGGCAATCTTGATGTCCATCTGGTGCACCTCCATATCTTTCGCTGCTGCCAAAGTGAGAAGTATGCGGACGGAGGGAAATCTGACCACCGGGGCAAAGGTTTCCTCGTAGTCAATTCCCTCCTTTTGTGTAAATCCCTTTGCCACTAATCGCGCCTTGTAGCGCTCAATTGTGTTATCTAGGTTCAGTTATAATTTGAAAACCCACTTACAACTTATTAGTTTTCGGTTAGGTGGACAGTCCACTAGCTCCCAAGTATCGGCTGCCATAATTGAGGCCATCTCCTCATTGATGGCTGTCTTCCACCGGTTCTTTTCTGGACAAGTCATCGCCTCTCCATAAGTCGAAGGTTCATCTCTATGAGATAGTTTTGTTACCTTGTTATTAACCTGTTTTTCTTGCAGTCTTTTACTACTTCTCCTTCCCCCTTCAAAATCTGAGGCCGGAATAGATGGTTCTCGTGGATTCTTTCGAACAAACTCGGTTTCTCCCCTATCCCTTGATTCCGAATATATTTCCACCACGTCTTCCGCTTCGGGTAGAGTTGTCACTGGAGTTTCCACAGCCGAGTCCTTTTCGGTCTGATTTGTTCCTGCAAGAGTGTCATCTTCTCTAAAACCTGGATAGTTAAGAAGCTCAAAGTCATCGGAATTTTCTGACTCAAATCTGATTTTTACTGACTTTGTATATTTGAAGGGATCCACAGACTTTCCTTCATCCATAACTACTAGATACTTTACTAAGATTATATCTTCCATTTTTAGATCATAAACACTATATCCTTTAACATCCTCATCATATCCTAATAAGTATCCTGATTTTCTTTTAGGATCTAGCTTCTAATTAGACCGATCTGTATCTAGACTGAATACTTGACTGCCGAAAAACTTTAAGTGGGATATGTCGTGTTTCCGGCTTGTCCATCTCTCATAAGGTGTTTGATCTTTTATAGCTCAAGTAAGAACTCTATTTTTGAGGTAATTAGCACAGTTTATTGTTTCTGCCCAAAACCTTTTTCCTATATTTTTATCTGACAACATTCTTCTAGCACTATCACTTAGTGTTCTATTTAACCTTTCAGCTATCCTATTCTGTTCCGGGTTTTCTGGAACTGTCTTTTGGTGTTGAACTTCATCTTCCCTTAGAAAATCCTCAAACTGGTTAGAAATATACTCTGCACCATTGTCACTCCTTACTCTCTTAATTGGAGTTTCATGGAGTTTTTTGCTCCATGCTTTATATTGTCTAAAACAATCCTGCGCTTTTGACTTGTTTTTCAATAAATACACCCGAGAATACCGAGACCAATCATCAATGATAGTCATCATAAATCTCTTCCCCTCTGGAATGGGCACTTTAGCCGGTCCCCAAATATCTGTGTGTACTACATCTATAATTTTTTCTCCCTTATAGGTGGTTGTTTTAGGAAAGGGTAATCCGTGTGCTTTACCTTGAGCACATCCACTATAATCACTTATATTATTACTCTCACTGAACTAAATCCCTTCCACCACTCCCATCTTTTTCATCTCTCTTAACTTATCTAGATTCACATGCCTAAGCCTCTTATGCCACATCATAATATCATGAACACCAGTATAATAAAGTTTCTTTGTTTTATCACATAAAATCATTCTAAACATCTTTTGGCTACCTTTCTAAGCAATGAAATAGACCTCCTCAAAACTAGCACTAAAGACTCCTTCCCTAGTGCTAGTGGAAAAAACCCTTATCATCTAATACAGATGTAGAGATGAGGTTTTTGTTCAGCTCCAAAATAAACAATACATCAGAGTATGTTATTATAGATGTCTTTCTTTCTACTATCACTTTCAGATCTACCAATCTTAGAAGAGTAGTAGTGACTATCCTCTCATCCCCGTACTCTATCTCTACGGTGGTAATCTTTCTTATCTTAGTGAACAGAAGCTTATCCTTACACATGTGCATGGAGGCACCTGAATCTATAATCTAGCCTGCTTCACCTTACAATCCACCGTAATCACATTTCTGCCTTCGTGGAATTTTGACCTCGTTTTTCGCCTCCAACTCCTCATCCAATAGGAGCTCATCGTCCTCGTCCTCCGATTCTGCCTCATGCACCTGTGTCACAAGGGCCTTTTTCTTTCCTTTTAGGGTTCCACCGGTCTGCCCCTCCTTTAACCGAAGCTTGGTTAGCTTAGTGCACTCCGCCATATAGTGCCCCGGTTTCTTACAAAAATGATATAAACCTTTGGGAGCCCTTGGTCCGAACTCGTCGGTTTGATTTTTCTACTCCCTCCCCCCATAGTTTCCGACCGATCTTCTGGAATACTTGTTCCTCCAATCGGTCGCTGTTGCCAAGGCTTGCCCACTCTTTCCTCCCCTTCGGATCTTAATCCTATTCTCCCGAACGAGAATCATCCCTACCATTGAGTTCCATATCCACCTTGAGTCCAGGAAGTCTTGCACACGGTTGACTATGTTCTCGACCTCATCGGCTAACTTCATCAGTAAACAGTTAACCTTTTCTTTTTCACTAAAATCTTTTCCAGCACTCTCTAGCTCCATAAAAAGTGTAGCAAGCTCATTGCAAAAATCCAACATCTTCCCCCCTTTATATACATATTCTTTAACTTTCTGATTAGCCAACTATTGTTGCAGAATTGTACCATTTCGGTACATCTCTATGAAAGCCATCCACAGTTCGGATGCCCTTTCTACTAGCAAATCAGGACATGCAAGTCTTTGAGTGAGATGGCGTAGGATGAAGTGCTTTGCCCCCATATTGTTGAAGTCCCAAGTTTCAGTATCATTCTCCTCGTTCCTCGGAATAGGTGACATGAATGCTGAACCAGTTGCTATTGGTGTGGTCGTCTCCTTCTCAGCTCCTTTGTCCACCACCTCTCTTCTTTTGTCTCCTCCGTTGAAAATGGATCTGCTTTCCTTGTGAATCAGCTTCCTCCAAACCCTGGAGGGATTCCAAGACTTGATGGACGCCCCAATCGGCCAGTCACTATCCCCCAAACCTTTTTTCGCATAGAGCTCCTATCATCATACTTTCCTAGTATATGAAGCTAGTTCCATTAAAGATTGGTACCCTAGAGGGTGGGCCCATAACCTGAATCTCTGAGTCCTCCATAGGTCCTTAGAATGAACACCTTACAAGAAGCCTCTAGGATAACCTTGACCCCTTTGTGTTTCAGCAAGAATAAATGCCACCTTGGCAGAAAAAAAGTTTGACCTCCTTCACCTTTGTGAAGGTAAGACTCCCTTGAGTTGATAGCAAAAAGAATCTTTGAATTTGATCCCCTAAGCAGTAAGTTATGGAGGGTCAAAGTTGACCTTTTGTATAGAAGCTCTCTGGGAGAGAGGGTCTTATCTACTAATTTTTCTAAGTCCTATCTCTCTCACAGACTCTATCTACAGATGTACAAAGTGAATTATATTACAATTCCGTACACAAAAGTACAGTTGCCGGTGTACTTTTTGTACGAACACTGTACGGCATGCCCTAAATGTCGACACGTGGTATATCCGGATTTGCTCTCTTAATCCTCGAAGATGCTACGATCCAATGTTATTCTGCCATGTGTCATCCGATGTGGCAATGACCAAAAGCCGCCGAAATCCTCTTTTGGGATCTCGGCATTCATTCCGGCTGTCCGATTAAATGCACATTTAATCGTAGCCGTAATAAATACCTGCGCGGTATTCGTTTCGCTATTGAAACAAATGTGCGGTACATGTTTCTTGTCCGTACCTTGATTTGTACTTTTACATTTTTGGATCTATGTATCCCGTAAACTGTTTCAGTTAAATGAATTATCCTATGTGGTAATGTTTGAGTAAATATCAAACCATATAGTATATATCACTAGTTTTAGACTTAACGGATAAAGCTACCGGCTGCCTACCGACCGGCAGGTTCCAGGATCAAATCCTTGATGCACCATATATCCTTTTAGTAAATAAACCCCTAACGGTAAATAAACTAATATATTTTCCGTAAACCTCTTGAGAGCCTAGGTAGCCATGGCTCTAACTTCCTCTCTAATTTCTCTGTGACTGCCTCAAGTTTGAGAGTGGGAGAGAGAAGTTAGAGATAGACTGCCTCGTTATCTTTCTATATTTCTATTTAGACCTAGAAAATACTTAAAAACAGACCATTAATTTGTATAGAAGGCGTTGTGACCGGAAATTTGGACCCACCGTGTGATAAATGCGGGAACGTCCAGGTGACGACCCAAAAAGTTCAGCAAGTGTCAACGAAGGTTACTTGACTTCGGGCAATCAATTGGATGATCGCCGATTGTCACGCAAATGGAAAGGATCTGCTCATCCCGAGGACTGTCAAGAACTTTCCGCAACATTTTTTGGGGCGGTATCGTACAAGTAAGAGTTGTATCTATTGTCTTTACCTTTATGTAGCAACCCTTAGTTGTTTAATTTGTGTGTCGCTATTTCCCATTGTTTGTAATTGAATTTTACATATTCAATAATTTATAAATTGATTATGTCCCCCTCGTATTGCATGTTTGTCCATGCTATATTTTTCCCCCTATCCATCTCGTGTATTTATGATGGTTTGTTATACAACGTCGTCCAATTGCTCTTTGCTGTGTGTTGAAACGTATGTACCGGTGAAACGTATGAAACGCACGTAAAGCTATGATTCAGTTCGGATTGTTATTAAAGGATGAGAATTAGGAGGAGAGCATGCTCACACCGAATTTACAAATTATCATAGTTAAATGGCGGTGCCATTTCGAAGGCGATGAGGTGCCAATTCCCTCTATAGTGGCACGAGATTTGGTATGAGACATTCAAGATGCCGACACTCGGGAGGATGACGTTGCCGACACTCGGGAGGATGACGTTCCCGATGACACAGACGCTGAATGGCACAGACGTTGAATGGCAGACCGATGATTTTGAGTCATTTCATAGAGAAGTGGTGTAGTGTGTGAAGAGCGGACAAGGTTTATCATAAAATTATAAAACTAGTGTTGATTCGTTATAATTTTTTATTAGTAGTTTTGGATGGTTAGTGTGGTAATTGTATTTAGAGTTTGTCAAAGAATGTTGGGAAAATTTTATCATTGATGATTTCAATATAATCGTATCATTCTTGGTGTTTCATTTTGAAGTTTGTTGCTGATAATGATGTATGGAGAAAGACTTAGATGACTTAACATTTGTCAAAGTATGTCGGATAAATTGTACCCTTTATGAATTGGATATAATCGTGTCATTCTTTGTTTTTTGTTTTGAAGTTTTTTTACTGAAAATGATGTATGGAAAAAGAAATTGATGACACTAGATGTTACACGTGTATTCAATGTGTTTAAGGCTTCATCGATTACACGTAATATTTCCAAGATGGCGACAAATACAATCCATTCCTAGCTCTTTTTTGGCATTCAGACAGTTCTAACGACGACACATTCTCATTGCTGAAGTGCACAAATTCGGCACAGATGTTTGCAATGTGTTTAGGGCTTTGTTGGTTACATGTGAAATTCTACGGATGGCGAAAAAACAGTCTATTATTATGTCAGTCCCGGCTTCAAATTGTTTTAGCGACCACACAGTTTCGTCGCTGAGGTGTAGAAAGTCGACACGATAATCCAGTGACGAGAACGTCTCGTCGCTGAATGGTAATTTTGATGGTAAACTAAATTTTAACATTCAGCGACGAAAATATATCGTGGCTGAATGATAAAACTTTGACTCTACTATAGATTGAAGGTATACATAGTCGCATTAAAAGTTATATCCCATAAATTACTTGTTGTCACGAGCATAACGCGATTTTTTTGACCAAACAAATAAAATGTAATCCCAAGTTATTTTTTTCTTTGTTAATAGTATAAAATTTATACACTTTGACTCTTAAGCGTGGTCCACCGTAATCATAAACAAGAATCATTATTCATTTTTGTTTCTTGTATTTCCTTGTTTTATTTTCTGTCCTGAAATGTTTTTTTATTTTATTTATTTCGTTATCAGAATAACCTCGGATCATAACTTTTTAACAAGAAAAAGCACATTTTATAAACGTAGAGCAAACTAATATATAAGATAAAAAAATCAAAAAACACAAATAATAAATATAAACATAAATATGGATAATATAAATTAAAACCATAAACAATCGATTCTTTTGTTTTATTTGCTTTCACGGGGCACATAAGAATTGTACAAAAGTTGGAACCCTAGACATAAAATATTTCTAAACTGATCAAACGAAATCCTATGTTGGATAATCACCGAATGTATGACTCCAAGAAAACACGAAATATTATTTTTACCTAGATTTCTCTATATTTAAATTATTTTTGTCATTTGTGTACTAAAAAACTAAAGTCAATAAACATCAAAGCAACCCATACCCTACCTCTTTTAAAATCTCTCTTTTTTTCTTTCCCTCCTCTCCTCCCTCACCTCTACTCTCTTCCTTTCCTCGCCTTCCCTCTTTCCTCTCCTCCCTCACTTTTCCCCTATCGTTCAAAATGTATTCTTTTATACTTCAGTAGTATGCCCGTATTCTCCATTTGTAGAAAGAATATTGCATAGGTCACAACTGCAAATTAGACAAACAAAAAAAAGTGAATCAATGAAAAATTAGCGACCACAACCAACATAATTCGAATGACAGCAAAACAAACAAATAAAACAAAATACAACAAAAAGTTAAAAAAAAACAACTACGTAGAAACAAATTCGAAAGATCTACGAAAAGGGAATGGAATAGATTGAGGTCGAAGGGGCGGCATTTGAAGGGGGGGGATGGGGAGGGGGGAGAAGGTAGACACATTGGGAGGGTTGCGATAGACACCTTCACTGTGAAAAGGAGGGAAAGATATAAGAATATAGGGAGAGAGTGGGATTCACGGATAGGGAGAAGCAGATTCAGAGGGAGAGAGGGGGAGAGGGAGAGGGGAGAGGGAGATTGGGAGAGAAAGAGGCAAGGGCAGAGAGGTAGAAGAGAAGGGGGAGAAGGAAAGTGGATAACAATACAAGTGGAGAACATGTAAACAATTAAAGCGACACAACACTGAGAAGGAGAGAGAGGGAGAGGAGAAAATAAAGAGAGTGCAACAGAGGTAGAGAGTGAGGAAAGGGGGTGGGAGGAGGGGGATGCGGAGCAGGGGGAAGGTTAGCGACACACAAACCGGAAGATTGAACGCTATTCACCATAAAGTTAAGAAGATATGGAAGAGACAGGGTGGCTAGACGAGGAAATGGTAGGTTGATAAGGTGGAACCCATGGATGAAATTTGGAGTAGGCGGCGGAGCGTTCGTCTGCTTCGCGGTGAACAAAATAAAATATTTGTCAAAATAATATTTGTCAAAATAACGCCGTACAAATCCCACCAAAAAACGGTTGGTTGTGATTCGCCAAAAACATATTCTTTTTTTTATGGATTGTCATCATTTGGCGTTTTCTATCCCCAAATATCACCAACGCCAAATGATGTTGTTTTATTCTAAAAATACAAATAACAACCTTAATTTAGTATTTTTTGACACATCAACCCCGTATTAACATAAACGTTTACTTTGTTTTGTGTTCGACACCATATTACAATGTGTAAGATATACCACAGAGGTGGTATGCAGCGGAAGCACAAAAGAAATCAAACAAAATGGCCACAAAAGATATATATTTATAACAAAATGGCCGAAGCCTTTTTACAAGGCTTTTTCCCTTTCCCTCACTCTTCCCTCTGCCTATAATATATTAAACTTAAGTTGATCCAAAGCTAAGTCCAGGATATAATATGCAGCTAATCAATCTAACTTAAATAGCTGCCACAATGACGTGTCGTGCACGATAGGAAATACATAGGTGGCGCCTTTCGGAGGAAGGCGCACGGGAAGAAGAACGCACGCAGAAAGTTGCAGACGCGCTTTTCTCCTTCGAGAAGAGAAGAGAAGAAACATTTCGTTTCGTGCGCAGTGTGCTACGAAACTTCGTATAATTCTTTTCGTGCGCTGTACGCCACGATACTTCAAACAATAACTTTCGTGCGCCGTGCGCGCATGAAACGCCAAACGTACATACTACAAATGTATGGTATGGCACATACTTTCAATCATATGGTACAGTACCGTTGACATCCGTACTTAGACCGAATAGTCAACGCAAACCGAAAAGTACCAAAGTATCACAAAGTATTGCGACGTCAACATACATCGCGTAATCATACTTGCGCTACGCGAATCACCATATCGCTCGCTTTCGATTCTCCACATTGAATCGTAACAATCCCCCCCTCAATGTGAGAATTGCCGCGAGGCGTAGACCATCTCCAAATCTGGTCCCCCCCTTAAACATGACGTTCATCGCCGATGTATGTATAGCTGCTTTTAATTTTTAACCGTAATTTACTCCGCGTGATTATCCACGCTGTTGCCACATGGGCACGTCGCCGTATTTGTTCAGCCAACGTCAACCTCATCTCATTTTAAATATTTGACTGGACGTTTTAATTTCTGACTTCGAAATAACAACTCCAAATTTACGCCAAATAATAATTGTCATCAATTCCAATCGTCAACTGACATTGAAATTCCGTACACGGTACTCACTGTACCAAAAGGCCGTTTTAACGGCTTCACCATAAGTCGCCTGTCATTATCAGCGGACGACCAAATCAACCGCCGGTTTTTCCGGCCATTTTCCACCACGGAAACGAAATTAAACGATCAACTTTTATACGGCGATTTTGTAGATAGCCACACCAATTCACAAGAGGCAGTGATTTTAACTCCTCTCGAATTTGTACGGCTTTACTGTACCACTTGAACAGTTTTGCCGTACTCCAACCTGTTCTTCAATTTTGTTTTGAAGTGTGGCACGTCATTCTTGGCCACAAACTTAACTCTCGTTTACCACCGACATTTTTGATGGACGCTTCCAAAATAGCGTGCATTGTAAGGAATCTAATAAAGTTCCTTCTCCAATCACAACTCCATTTTCGTTTAGTATTTGAATAGTGCCGTCGCCATGCGAAATCACACTACAGCCGGTTCGTTGAATTGCGGTACGATTTTGCGGTACCGATAATAAATTTGCCGAACAGTTAGGAATAAATAAGACGTCCGTCAACTTCGTTTCGTTAACTTTTTCGACGCCGTCAATGTCGTACATAATAAATTGCAGCGGTACAGTACCCACTGTACCCACGTGAATAACGTGTCCACTTGCTACGGATATGAGTTTCGGAATTGTCAGTTCGCTCATATTCGAAAATAAAGTAGCGTCAGTGCACACGTGGTGCGACGCACCAGAATCAATCACCCAATCTTTTTCTTTGGAATAAACGTCATCAGACGTAGGAGGAAGATTCATAAGTGAACACATTTGAGCGCCTCCTCTTTCTCCTTCGAAATTTGAAAAGAAATTTCCATGGCCGCCACCGCGTCCCCATTGTCCGCCACCTCGTCCACCATTTCGACCGCCGCTGCGTCCACCTTGACGGTCGCCTCGACCACCACTGCCACCATTGAGTCTAGAGAGACAATGCGTGGAGATGTGACCCAATTTTCCAAAATAGTAGCATTCCTTGTTTTTGTCCGGACATGTGGACGGTCCATGGCCGGTTTGCTTACACCGAAAGCATGTAAAATTTTCAACTTGTGGATTTTGGTTTTCACTATCTTCTTTTTTAAAATCTCCATAATGTCTAGGACCGCTAACTCTACCGCCCCCTTTGCCACGGAGAAAATTAAGCTCCGCGGAACCGGGTGAGGTTACATCCGAAATCTCTACATTCTTAGATCCTCTTGACTCTTTAGCTTCTTCTTCTACAGTTTTCAGATAATTCACTGCATACTCATAGGTGCATTTATCTCGTACTTGTAAAATTTGTTTTAAATGAAGCATTTCGTCCGGTAATGCTTTTAATAATCCTGTGACCTTGTCCTCATCCATGATGACTCTACCATTGTTTAGAAGGTGTTCTATAATAATATTGTAACGTTTTACTGCCTCATCAATTGATTCATTTGGTCTAAGCTTAAATTGCATGAACTCTCCAAAAATCTGTTGTCCCTTATTTTGGGCACCTTTCTCAAATTGATTCTCGAGCGATCTCCAACATTCATGAGCAGATCCGTGAGTAAGGAAGTGATCGTGAATCGATGGAGCACATGACTGCATGAGCCCGACAATAGCCGCAAGGTTCTTTCTCTTCCACGTCCTCCGAGCTTTCCGATCGAAGTCCGGAAGCACCTCCTCGCCAATAACCACCTTCCAAAGATGACGCAACATCAATTGTGTCTTGATGTACTTTTTCCATGAAGCATAATTACTCCCATTAAAAACGACTGTTTTTCCAGGCATAGAGTATAAATTCTCTTGTTCATCCTCGTCATCCAAATCCGAATCATTGTCGACGAAGATTTTCCCTTTTCCGAAATCTTTCTTCAAAGCATCATTGTCGTCCTCTCCATCGGGGTCATCACCATTCGGATCAGGTTCCGGATTTCCTCGAACCGGATTCGATATCTTCCGTTCGATATCCGAGAACCGCTGCTCCATGAGAATGAGGAGCTTATCAAATTGGGAGCTCAATCGTTCCTCGGCGACACCGCTTCCACCACTAGTCTCTTTCTTGGAAGGCACAAGTGGAGGAGGAACATTAAAACCGAAACTGGCCTCGGTCGCAGCCTGAGAGGGATCCGGTGGATCCTCGGTTTCCAATGGAGTGAAGGAAGATGAGGAAGGAGTGAACGGGGAAGACTTATTCTTGTTCCTCCCCATGGCGTCTACACTTGCCACTTTTGAAACTTAAAAAGAGAAGCACTAACCTGCTCCGATACCAATTGTAAGATATACCACAGTGGTGGTATGCAGCGGAAGCACAAAAGAATACACACAATTGGCCACAAAAGATATATATTTATAACAAAATGGCCGAAGCCTTTTTACAAGGCTTTTCCCTTTTCTCTCACTCTTCCCTCTTTCACCCTATCAACTCACAATAGTGGATCCAAAGCTAAGTCCAGGATGTATTCTGCAGCTAAGCAATCTAGCTTATATAGCTGTTCTGATGACGTGCCGTGCACGATAGGTAAAAGCGTAGTAGGCGCCTTCGGAGGAAGGCGCACGGGAAGAAGAAAACACGCAGAAAAATGGCAGGCGCGCTTTTCTCCTTCGAGAAGTGAAGAGAAGAAACATTTCGTTTCGTGGCGTATGCTACGAAACTTCGTATAATTCTTTTCGTGCGCTGTACGCCACGAAACTTCAAACAATAACTTTCGTGCGCCGTACGCGCACGAAACGCCAAACGTACATACTACAAATGTATGGTACGGCACATACTTCAATCGTATGGTATAGTACCGTTGACATCCGTACTTAGACTGAATCGTCAACGCAAACCGAAAAGTACCAAAGTATCACAAAGTATTGCGACGTCAACATACATCGCGTAATCATACTTGCGCTACGCGAATCACCATATCGCGCGCTTTCGATTCTCCACATTGAATCGTAACTTTTTTAACTCGTCCTTTTGTTCTCCGGAATTCTCGCGGCCGAATGTTATCTCTCCACGTGTTGCCAGGTCACGCCACGTCCATAAACCTCGAAGGCGACCATTTCGCAATTTCGGCAGCGATATGTGCCGTCGGATAACAAATCGACATTCAATATTAGCGGTAGAAACAAATGTCCGATTCATTTGTTTCGTGCGAGATAATGTTCACACTATATATCACTTGGTTCTATGTTCTTTCATTCGTCATTCCGTTAAACACAATTTAAATAAGTATCACACGATATGTATTTCAACGAACTTCTAGGACAAACCGGTTAAAGTTGACGGCTACGCCTCGCTCTGCCAGTCAGAGGTTCGAGTCCTGCCGGACTCAACCTTTTGTTGAGAGTGACATGTGTCACTCTTTAGTCCTGCCTGCTGAACTAAGACAGCCATGGCTCAACCACCCTCTCTATCCCTCACTGACTACAACAAGTATGGTGGGTAGAGAGTGGAGGTGGAGGCAGGCTGTCCGCCCTTTTTCTTTTTCTATTGTACTGATCTATTTAGACCCAAAAAATACCATATATATAATAATTTCAACACTCCCCTATTTTCGAGTCTAACTTAAACTTCAGTTTTAGTCCACACTTTTCTCTACAGTATTTTAACTTGGGAGAAGGCACTGGTTTTGTCATCATAACAGCCACCAATTCCTCATCTAATCTATATACAGGATTCACAATCTTATTCTCAACTTTTTCTCTCACAACACAGAACCTTATGTCCATGTGCTTAACTTTGAAATGATGTTTTGGATTAGATGCAATTGCAATGGCAGCTTGATTATCACACAACACTTCATGCATTCCCTTCTTCATATACCCTAGTTCTTGCAACAAGGACTTGACCCACATCAACTCTTTCACAGCAGAACAAGAGGCCATATACTCAGCCTCCATAGTAGCCTGAGCAACCACCTTTTGTTGCTTACTGCTCCAATAGCACACACCTTCCCCCACATAGAACACATAACCAGAAGTGCATCTTCTCATAGGTGCATCCCCATAACTGGCATCACTCCAACTAGTGATATCAGTGTGCTCTCCTTCCAAATGCAACCATAACTCTTTGGTTCCTACCAAATATCTCATGACTCTCTTGGCTGCCTCCCAATCTCTCTTCCTACGATCGTTAAGACTCCTACTGAGGACTTATACTGTTGCCGCTATGTCTGGTCTTGTACAGTTTATAAAATATATCAAACTTCCTACGACGTGTCTATAATGAATTGGCTTCATAAACTCTCTCTCCTCTAAACTCATCTGATCATCTATGATTATCACTCCTTCTACACTCCCATCACTTACTTTCTTCTGGAATTTCTCAAGTATATTACCTATTGCTTCTTTTTGAGTAAGTCTGATAATCCTTTTCCCCATATCTCTCTCCTTTTGGATCCCAAAATACATCTTGCCTCCCATAAATCCTTCATATCAAATCTGCTTCTAAGATCTTTCTTTAACTTATTAATCTTTTCCAAAGATTTACTTAACACAAGCAAATCATCCACATAAATTGCAATAAAAATGACACCATTCTCATCTTCAAACATATAGATAAAATGGTCATAGCTTATCCGGATATATCCCATACCGGTGAGAAACTCATCTAGTTTTTTATTCCACTATCGGGGAGCCTGCTTCATTCCATATAAGGACTTTATGAGACTGCAGACTTTGCTCTCTTCTCTTTCATCCACAAATCCCTCTTGTTGCCTGATGAATTTTTTTTCCTCTAACTCACTATTAAGAAAGGCAGTCTTAATATCCATCTGATGTATTTCCATGTCTTCTGCTACTGCTAGATTGAGGAGAATCATTACTGATAGGAACTGAATAACTGGAGCAAAAGTCTCCTCATAGTCAATCCCCTCTTTTTGGGTGAATCCCTTTGCTACGAATCGAGCCTTATATCTCTTAATGGCATTATCTGGGTTTAGTTTTAGTTTAAACGCCCATTTCCACCCTATAGGTATTCTGTCCGGAGGACACTCCGCTAGTTCCCAAGTATATTTTTCCCTGATGGAGGCTATCTCATTATTTATGGCTCTAATCCATCTGTCTTTCTCACGATTGTTTACTGCCTCCAAGTATGACTGAGGCTCATCTGGGTGAGATAGCTTAGTTACCTTGTGAGCAACTTGTTTTTCTTGATTCATTTTGCTGCTCTTTCTCCCTCCCTCAAACTTCGAAGCTGGGATGTGCAACTATGAGATCTCCATAGATCCTCAGAATAGATAGCTTGCAAGAAGCCTCTGGGATAACCTTGACCCCTTTGTATTTCAACAAGAATTAATGCCACCTTGGATGATAAAAACTCTGACCACCTCCACCCCTGTGAAGCAAGACTCTCTTGAGTCGATAACAAAAATAATTTCTGAATTTGCTCTCTTGAGCAGTAAGTTATGGAGGATCAAAGTTGACCTTTCGTACAGAAGCTCTCTGGGAGAGAGGGTCCTATCTACCAAATTTTTCGAAGTCCTATCTCTCTCTAAAACTCTATCTACTCATGTACGACACCAATCATATTACACTGCCGTACACAAAAGTACAGCTGCCAGTGTACTTTCTTTATGAATATTGTACGACATGGCCTAAATGTCGACGCATGTCATATCCGGATTCGGTACCGTAATTCTCAGAGATGCCGCAATTCAATGTAATTCTGCCACGTGTCATCCGATGTGATCTCGACATTCTTTCCGGCCGTCCGATTGAATGCAGATTTCAATCTTAGCCGTCATAAATACTTGCGCGGTATTTGTTTCGTTTAAAAAAACAAATGCGCGGTACTCGTTCGTTATGCGTTCTGTAATCCGTACTTTTACATAATTGGATCTATGTAACCCCTAAACAGTTGCCGTTAAATGAATGATCCTACGTGGTAACATTATAATATCTAACAAACCCTATAGCATGTAACTCTAGTCCTATAGTTAATGGATAAGTCTACTAGCCATCGGCGGCTTTAACGGACGGCAGGTATTACGATCAAATCTTAGATTCGACATCTCCCTTTTTAGTAAATAAACTACATATCTGTAAACAAACTAATCTATTTCCCGTAAACCTTTGGAAAGCCTAGGTAGCTATGGCTCTAGCTTCCTCTCGAACTTCTCAGTGGTTGCAACAAGTGTGGGAGTTGGAGAGAGAAGTTAGAGGCAGACTGCCTCGGCTTCTTTCTGCATTTCATTTTAGACCTAGAAAATACTAAATGAATCTTCAATTTCTACACTCCCCTTATTTTCTAGTCAAACTTTAATTTCAGACCACACTTCTCCTTGCAAAAAATTAGCTCAGGGGAAGGCACAGGTTTGGTCATCATATCTGCTACCATCGCGCTATGTGGTCGGTACTCTAAACTGATTATTTTGTTTCTATTTTCTCTCTAACAAAGCTTAATCTAATGTCCATGTGTTTGGCTTCAAAATGATGTTTACGATTGGCAGAAATAGCGATTGCTGCCTGAAATCACAAAATTTTTTCTGCACACGACTCTTAAGGTAACCTAGTTCACCAAGCAAAGACTTGACCCACATCAATTATTTTACACCCAAGCAAGAGGCCATATACTCAGCCTCCATGGTGGACTGAGCAATAACCTTTTGCTGTTTGCTACTCCAATAGCAAGCCCCATCACCCACATATAATACATATCAAGAAGTACATCTCCTCATCAGAGCATCACCATAACTGGCATCACTCCAAGTAGTGTTGTCAGTGTTCTCCCCAGCCAAATGCATCCATAGATCCCTAGTTCCTATCAAATATCTAAGGACTCTCTTAGGTGCCTCCCAATCCTTCTTAGTGGGAGCATTTAGACTTCTACTCAGCACTCCTACAGCTGCAGCTAAATCCGGCCGGGTACAATTCATAAAATAGATTAGGCTTCCCACTATTTTCCTGTAAAGAATAGTCTGCATGAACTTGTGTTATTCAAGACTTAATTCCTCGTCTAAGACTATGACTCCTTCATCCTCACTCCCTTCACTTCCCTTTTTTAACTCTATTGGAGGTGTACAACTATTAGCTTTATCCATCTGAAATTTTTCCAACATGTTTTTATTGCTTCCTTTTGAGTCAATCTTATAATCTTTCGTTCTCGGTCTCTTTCTACTTGAATTCCCAAAATATATTTTGCCTTCCCCATATCCTTCATTTCAAATCTCCCCTTAAGATTGGTTTTCAGTTTAATAATTTTTTCATTGATTTACTTAAAAAAAGCAAATCATCAACGTAAATTGCAATAAATATAACACCTTCCTCATCTTCAAAAACATAGATTGAGTGATCTGAGCTGATCCAGAGATATCCCTAGCTGGTAAGAAACTCATCAAGCTTCTTATTCCATTGTCGAGGCGCTTATTTCAAACCATAAAGAGATTTAATCAGCCGACATACTTTACTCTCCTCTCCTTCCTCCACAAATCCTTCGGGTTGTCGCATGAAGATATCCTCTTCCAATTCTCTATGCAAAAAGGCTGTCTTGATGTCCATCTGGTGCACCTCCATGTCTTCCGCTGTTGCCAGACTGAGAAGTATGCGTACGGAGGGAAATCTAACGACCGGGGCAAAGGTTTCCTCGTAGTCGATTATTTCTTTCTGTGTAAATCCTTTTGCCACTAATCATGCTTTGTAACGCTCAATGGTGTTATCCGGGTTCAGTTTTAATTTGAAAACCCACTTACAACCGATTGGTTTTCTGTTAGGTGGACAATCCACCAGCTCCCAAGTAACGTCTACCATAATTGAGGCCATCTCCTCATTGATGGCTGTCTTCCACCGGTTCCTTTCTGGACAAGTCATTGCCTCTCCATAAGTCTGAGGTTCTTCTTGATGAGATAGTTTTGTTACCTTGTTATTTACCTGTTTTTCTTGCAATCTTTTGCTACTTCTCCTTCCTCCTTCAATATTTGTGGTCGGAATAGATGGTTCCCGTGGGTTCTTTTGAACAATCTCGGCTTCTCCCCTGTCCCTTAATTCCGAATCAATTTTCACCACGTCTTCCGCTTTAGGTAGAGTTGTCACTGGAGTTTCCGCAGCTGAGTCATTTTCGGTCTGATTTGTACCTGCAAAAATGTCATCTTCTCTAAAACCTGGATAGTTAGGAAGCTCAAAGTCATCAGAATTTTTGTGACTCCAATCTGATTTTTACTGACTTTGTATACTTGAGGGGATCCACAGACTTTCCTTCATCCATAACTACTAGATGCTTTACTAAGATTATATCTTCCCTTTTTAGATCATAAACTCTATATCTTTTAACATCCTCATCAAATCTTAATAAGTATCTCGGTTTTTCTTTAAGATCTAGCTTCCAATTAGACCGATCTATATCTAGACTGAATACTTGACTGCCGAAAACCTTTAAGTGAGACATGTCTAGTTTCCGGCTAATCCATCTCTCATAAGGTGTTTGACCTTTTATAGCTGAAGTAACAACTCTATTTTTGTGGTAATTAGCACAGTTCATTGCTTCGGCCCAAAACCTTTTTCCTATATTGTTATCCGACAACATACTTATAACACTATCACTTAGTGTCCTATTTAATCTTTCAGCTACCCCATTCTGTTCCAGGTTTTCTGAAACTATCTTTTGGTGTTGGACTCCATCTTCCCTCAAAAAATCCTCAAACAAGTTAGAAGTATACTCTCCACCATTGTCACTCATCACTCTCTTGATTGGAGTTTCATGGAGTTTTTCGCTCCATGCTTTATATTGTCTAAAACAATTATGAGCTTCTGACTTGTTTTTCAAAAATACACCTTTGAATACCGAGACGAATCATCACTGATAGTCAACATAAATCTCTTCCGCTACTGTGAGGGCACTTTGGCCGGTCCCCAAATATCTTTGTGTACTAAATCTAGATTTTTTTCTCCCTTATAGGTGGCTGTTTTGGGAAAGGGTAACCTGTGTGCTTTACCTTCAGCACATCCACTACAATCACTTAGATTCTCACTCTCACCGAATTGAATCCCTTCTAATACTCCCATCTTTTTAATCTCTCTTAACTTATCTAGATTCACATGACCAAGCCTCTTATGCCACAACATTATATCATGAACACCAGAATAATAAAGTTTCTGCTTTTCATTGCTTTAAATTAGCCTAAACATCCCTTGGCTACCTTTTTCAGCAGCAAAATAAACTTCCTCCTCAAAACTAGCAGTAAAGACTCCTTTCCTAGTGCAAGTATCAAAACCCTTATCATCTAATACAAACGTAGAGATGAGGATTTTGTTCAACTTCGAAATAAAGAATACATCGGAGAAAATAACTAAAGATGTCTTTCCTTGTACTAACACTTTAAGATCTACTGATTTTACAAGAGTAGTATTGACTATCCTCCCATCTCGTACTCTATTTCTACGGTGGGAATCTTTTTTATCTTAGTGAACAGGTGTTTATCCTTACACGTGCATGGAGGCACCTGAATATACAATCCAACCTGCTTCACCTTTCAATCCACCGAAAGCACATTTCTGCTTTCGTGGAATTTCTTCCTCGTTTGTCGCTTCCAACTCCTTATCCAATAAGAGCTCATGGTCCTCGTCATCGGATTCCACCTCATGTACTTGTGTCACAAGGGCCTTTTTCTTTCCTCTCAGGGTTCCACCGGTCTGCCCCTCCTTTAATCGAAGCTCTGTTAGCTTAGTGCACTCCGCCATATAGTGCCCTGGTTTTTTACAAAAATGACATAAACCCTTGGGAGCCCTTGGTCCGAACTCGTCAGTCTGATTTTTCTGCTCCCCCTCTCCGTAATTTCCTACCTGTCTCTAAGAATCGTTGTTCCTCGAATCGCTCCCAACTGCCAAGGCCTGCCGACTCTTTCCTCCCCTTCGGATCTCTATCGTATTCTCTCCAATGAGAATCATTCCTACCACTGAGTTCCATATCCACCTTGAGTTCGGCAAGTCCTGCACACAGTTGAATATGTTCTTGAACTCATCGGGTAACTTCGTCAGTAAACAATTAACCTTTTCCTTTTCACTAAATTCTTTTCCAATACTCTCTAGCTCCAAGAAAAGTTTAGCAAGCTCATTGCAAAAATCAAACATCTTCCCCCTTTTGTTTTCATACTCTTTAATTTTTTGATCAGCAAACTGTTGTTGCTCAATCGTACCACTTCAGTACATCTCTATGAGAGCCATCCAAAGACCGGATGCCCTTTCTACCTGCAAATGAGTACATGCAAGCCCTTGAGTAGAATGGCGAAGGATGAAGTGCTTTGCCGCCATATTGTTGAAGTTTGAAGTATCAGTTTCATTCTCCTCGTTCCTCAGAATAGGTGACATAAATGCCAAACCAGTTGTTATTGGTGTGGTCGTCTCCTTCTCCTTTCCTTTTTCCACCACCTCCCTTTCCTTTGTCTCCTCTGTTGAAGATGGATCTGATTTCCTGGTGAATGTGCTTACTCCAAACCTGGAGGGATTCCAAGACCTGATGGACGCCTCACTCGTCCACTCACTATCTTCCAAAACCTTTTCTCGCATAGAGCTTCTATCATCATATTTTCCTAGGATATAAAGCCTGTTCCATTTAAGAGGGGCACCGTAGAGGGTGGGCCTATAACTTGCAACTTTGAGACCTCTATAGATCCTTAGAATGGACAGCTTGCAAGAAGCCTATGGGATAACATTGACCCCTTTGTGTTTCAGCAAGAATAAATGCCACCTAGGCTGACAAAAACTCTAACCACCTTCACCCATGTGAAGGCAAGACTCCCATGAGTCGATAGCAAAACGAATCTCTGAATTTGCTCCCTTGAGTAGTAAATTATAGAGGGTCAAAGTTGACCTTTTGTATAAAAGCTCTCTAGGAGAGAGGGTCATATCTACCAAATTTTTCTAAGTCTTATCTCTCTCTAAAACTCTATCTACTGATGTACGACACCAATCATATTACACTGCCGTACACAAAAGAACAGCTGCCAGTGTACTTTGTGTATGAATATTGTACGACATGGCCTAAATGTCGACGTATGTCATATCCGGATTCGGTCCTGTAATTCTCAAAGATGCCGCAATTGAATGTAATTCTGCCACGTGTCATCCGATGTGGCGATGACCACAAACTGCCAAGATTCTTTTCCGCGATCTCGACATTCTTCCCGGGCGCCCGATTGAATGCAGATTTCAATCGTAGCCGTCATAAATACTTACGCGGTATTTGTTTCGTTTAAAGAAACAAATGCGCGATACTCGTTTCTTATCCGTACTGTAATCCGTACTTTTACATAATTGGATCAATGTATCTCGTAAACAATTGCCTTTAAATGAATTATCCTACGTGGTAACATTTAAATATCTAACAAACCCTATAGCATGTAACTCTAGTCGTATACTTAATGGATAAGTCAACCGGCTACCGGCTGCTTTAACGGACGACAGGTACCAGGATCAAATCTTGGATTGGACTTCTCCCCTTTTAGTAAATAAACTACATATATCTGAAAATAAACTAATTTATTTCCCTTAAACCTCTGGAAAGCCTAGGTAGCCATGGCTCTAGCTTCCTCTCCAACTTCTCAGTGGTTGCAACAATTGTGGGAGTTGGAGGGAGAAGTTAGAGGCACACTGCCTCGACTTCTTTCTGCATTTCATTTTAGACCTAGAAAATACTAAATGAACCATCAATTTGTACACTCACTTATTTTCTAGTCAAACTTTAATTTCAAACCACACTTCTCTTTCCAAAAATTTAGCTTAGGGGAAGGCACAGGTTTGGTCATCATATCTGCTACCATCGCACTATCTGGTCGGTTCTCTTAACTGATTATTTTGTTTCTACTTTCTCTCTAACAAAGTTTAATCTAATGTTCATGTGTTTGGCTTCAAAATGATGTTTAGGATTGGCAAAAATAGCGATTGCTGCCTGATTATCACAAAAATTATCTTCCATACCACTCTTAAGGTAACTAAGCTGACCAAGCAAAGACTTAACCCACATCAATTATTTTACAGCCAAGCAAAAGGCCATATACTCAGCCTCCATGGTGGATTGGGCAATAACATTTTGCTGTTTGCTACTCTAGTAGCAAGCCCCATCACCCACATATAATACATATCAAGAAGTACATCTCCTCATTGGAGCATCACCATAACTGGCATCACTCCAAGTAGTGTTTTCAGTGTTCACCCCAGCCAAATGCAACCATAGATCTATAGTTCCTATCAAATATCTAAGGACTCTCTTAGGTGCCTCCCAATCCTTCTTAGTGGGAGCATTTAGACTTCTACTTAGCACTCCTACAGCTGCAGCTAAATCCGGCCGGGTACAATTCATAAAATAGATTAGACTTCCCACTACTTGCCTGTAAGGAATAGTCTGCATGAACTTCTGTTCTTCAGGAGATAATTCCTCGTCTAAGACTATGACTCCTTCTTCCTCACTCCCCTCACTTCCCTTCTTCAATTCCATTGGAGTTGTACAACTATTAGCTTTATCCATTTGAAATTTTTCAAGCATGTTCCCTATTGCTTCCTTTTGAGTCAATCTTATAATTTTTCTTTTTCGGTCTCTCTCTACTTGAATTCCCAAAATATATTTTGCTTCCCCCATATCCTTCATTTCAAATCTCCCCTTAAGATCGGTTTTCAGTTTATTAATTTTTTCCATTGATTTACTTAAAACAAGCAAATCATCAACATAAATTGCAATAAATATAAAACCTTCCTCATCTTCGAAAACATAGATTGAGTGATCTGAGCTGATCCGAATATATCCTAGACCGGTAAGAAACTCATCAAGCTTCTTATTCCACTGTCGGGGCGCCTGTTTCAAACCATAAAGAGATTTAATCAGCCGGCATACCTTACTCTCCTCTCCTTTTTCCACAAACCCTTCGGGTTGTCGCATGAAGATCTCCTCTTCTAATTCTCCATGCAAAAAGGCTGTTTTGATGTCCATCTGGTGCACTTCCATGTCTTCCGCCGCTGCTAAACTGAGAAGTATGCGGACGGAGGGAAATCTGACCACCGGGGCAAAGGTTTCCTCGTAGTCAATTCCTTCCTTTTGTGTAAATCCCTTTGCCACTAATCTGGCCATGTAGCGCTCGATTGTGTTATCTGGGTTCAGTTTTAGTTTGAAAACCCACTTACAACCGATTGGTTTTCGGTTAGGTGGACAGTCCACCAGCTCCCAAGTATCGGCTGCCATGATTGAAGCCATCTCCTCATTGATGGCTGTCTTCCACCGGTTTCTTTCTGGACAAGTCATCGCCTCTCGATAAGTTTGAGGTTCATCTTGATGAGATAGTTTAGTTACCTTGTTATTAACCTGTTTTTCTTGCAGTCTTTTGCTACTTCTCCTCCATCCCTCAAAATCTGAGGCCGGAATAGATGGTTCTCGTGGATTCTTTCGAACAAACTCCGCTTCTCCCCTATCCCTTGATTCCGAATCAATTTCCACCACGTCTTTCGCTTCGAGTAGAGTTGTCACTGGAGTTTCCACAGCCGAGTCCTTTTCGGTCTAATTTGTTCCTTCAAGAATGTCATCGTCTCTAAAACCTGGATAGTTAGGAAGCTCAAAGTCATCAGAATTTTCTGACTCAAATCTGATTTTTACTGACGTTGTATATTTGAAGGGATCCACAGACTTTCCTTCATCCATAACTACTAGATGCTTTACTAAGATTATATCTTCTCTTTTTAGATCATAAACTCTATATCCTTTAACATCCTCATCATATCCTAATAAGTATCCCGGTTTTCCTTTAGGATCTAGCTTCCAATTGGACCGATCAGTATCTAGACTGAATACTTGACTGCCGAAAACCTTTAAATGAGATAAGTCTGGTTTCCGGCCTGTCCATCTCTCATAAGGTGTTTGATCTTTTATAGCTGAAGTAAGAACTCTATTTTTGAGGTAATTAGCACAGTTCATTGCTTCTGCCCAAAACCTTTTTCCTATCTTCTTATCCGACAACATACTTCTAGCACTATCACTTAGTGTTCTATTTAACCTTTCAGCTACCGCATTCTGTTCAGGATTTTCTGGCACTGTCTTTTGGTGTTGAACCCCATCTTCCCTCAAAAAATCCTCAAACTGGTTAGAAGTATACTCTCCACCATTGTCACTCCTTACTCTCTTGATTGGAGTTTCATGGAGTTTTTCGCTCCATGCTTTATATTGTCTAAAACAGTCCTCAGCCTCTGACTTGTTTTTCAAAAAATATACTCGGGAATACCGAGACCAATCATCAGTTATAGTCATCATAAATCTCTTCCCCCCCGGTGAGGGCACTCTAGCTGGTCCCCAAATATCTGTGTGTACTAGATCTAGAAGTTTTTCTCCCTTGTAGGTGGCTTTTTTTGGAAAGGGTAATCTGTGTGCTTTACCTTGAGCACACCCACTACAATCACTTATATCATCACTCTCACTGAACTGAATCCCTTCCACTACTCCCATCTTTTTCATCTCTCTTAACTTATCTAGATTCACATGCCCAAGCCTCTTATGCCACATCATAATATCATGAACACCAGCATAATAAAGTTTCTTCGTTTCATTACTTAAGATCAGCCTAAACATCCCATGGCTACCTTTCTCAGCAATGAAATAGACATCCTCCTCAAAACTAGCAGTAAAGACTCCTTCCCTAGTGCTAGTGAAAAAACCCTTATCATCTAATACTGATGTAGAGATAAGGTTTTTGTTCAGCTCCGGAATAAACAATACATCGGAGAATGTTAATATGGATGTCTTTCCTTCTACTAACACTTTCAGATCTACCGATCCTACAAGAGTAGTGGTGACTATCCTCCCATCCCCATACTCTATCTCTACCGTGGGAATCTTTCTTATCTTAGTGAACAGGTGTCTATCCTTACACATGTGCATTGAGGCACCTGAATCTATAATCCAGCCTGCTTCACCTTTCAATCCACCGTAAGCACATTTCTGCCTTCGTGGAATTTCAACCTCAGTTTTCGCCTCCAACTCCTCATCCAAAAGGAGCTCATCGTCCTCGTCCTCGGATTCCGCCTCAAGTACCTGTGTGACAAGGGCCTTTTTCTTTCCTCTCGGGGTACCACCGGTCTGCCCCTCCTTTAACCGAAGCTCGGTTAGCTTGGTGCACTCTGCCATATAGTGCCCCGGTTTCTTACAAAAATGACATAAACCTTTGGGAGCCCTTGGTTCGAACTCGCCAACCTGTTTTTTCTGCTCCCTACCCCCATAGTTTCCGACTGGTTTCCGGGAATCCTTGTTCCTCCAATCGGTCGCTGTTGCCAAGGCTTGGCCACTCTTTCCTCCCCTTCGGATCTCAATCGTATTCTCTCGAACGAGAATCATCCCTACCACTGAGTTCCATATCCACCTTGAGTCCGGCAAGTCCTGCACACGGTTGACTATGTTCTCGAACTCATCAGGTAACTTCATTAGTAAACAGTTAACTTTTTCTTTTTCACTAAAAACTTTACCCGCACTCTCTAGCTCCATGAAGAGTGTAGCAAGCTCATTGCAAAAATCCAACATATTTCCCCCTTTGTATACATACTCCTTAACTTTCTGATCAGCCAACTGTTGTTGCTGAATTGTACCACTTCGGTACATCTCTATGAGAGCCATCCAAAGATCGGATGCCCTCTCTACCTGCAAATGAGGACATGCAAGTCCTTGAGTGAGATGGCGTAGGATGAAGTGCTTTGCCGCCATATTGTTGAAGTCCCAGGTTTCAGTATCATTCTCCTCGTTCCTCGGAATAGGTGACATGAATGCTAAACCAGTTGCTATTGGTGTGGTCGCCTCCTTCTCCTTTCCTTTGTCCACCACCTCTCTTTCCTTTGTTTCCTCCGTTGAAGGTGAATCCTCTTTCCTGATGAATCTGCTTCCTCCAAACCCTGGAGGAATTCCAAGACTTGATGGACGCCCCAATCGTCCACTCACTATCCCCCAAAACCTTTTTTCGCATAGAGCTCCTATCATCATACTTTCCCAGTATATGAAGCCAGTTCCATTAAAGATTGGTACCCTAGAGGGTGGGCCCATAACCTGAAACTCTGAGACCTCCATAAGTCCTCAGAGTGGACAGCTTCCAAGAAGCCTCTAGGATAATCCTGACCCCTTTGTGTTTAAGCAAAAATAACTGCCACCCTAGCAGACAAAAACTCTGACCAACTTCACCCCTGTGAAGACAAGACTCCCCTGAGTCGATAGCAAAAAGAATCTCTGAATTTGCTCCCCTGAGCAGTAAGTTATGGAGGGTCAAAGTTGACCTTTTGTACAGAAGCTCTCTGGGAGAGAGGGTCCTATCTTCTAATTTTTCTAAGTCCTATCTCTCTCACAGACTCTATCTACTGATGTACGGAACCAATCAGAATTGAGTTCCATACGCAAAAGTACAGCTGCCGGTGTACTTTATGTACGGACATTGTACGACATGGCCAAAATGTCGACACATGTCAAATCCAGATTCGGTGCCATAATCTCCGGAGATTCCACAATCCAACGTAATTTCGCCACGCGTCATCCGATGTGGCGATGGCCACAAACCGCCGAAATCTTCCTCCGCGATCTCGGCGCTAATCCCGGCCGTCCGATTAAATTCGGCTTTAATCGTAGCCGTAATAAATACATGCGCAGTATTTGTTTCATTTACGAAACAAATGCGCGGTACTGATTTTTGTCCGTACCGTAAGTCATACATTATATATTACTGGATCTATGTATCCCGTAATTCATTTCAGTTAAATGGTTTATCGCTAATATAGATATGTAAATAATTATCAAACTATATGCTAGGTAACACTACCGCTAGACTAAACGGCTAAGGCTACCGGCTACTTCGTGTCTGCCGGCCGGCAGGTACAAGGATCAAATCCTGCCGCCGGCACATACCTTTTAATTAAATATATAAACCCTAATATAAATTTCCCGTAAACCTCAGGATAGCCAAGGTAGCCATGGCTCTAGCTTCCTCTCCAATTTCTCAGTGACTGCGACAAGTTTGAGAGTTGGAGAGAGAAGTTAGAGATAGACTGCCTCGACTTCTATATTTCTTTTCAGACCTAGAAAATACTAATAAAACCATTAGTTTCTACAGTTAAATGAATTATCCTACGTGGTAACATTTAAATATCTAACAAACCCTATAGCATGTAACTCTAGTCTTATACTTAATGGATAAGTCTTCCGGCTACCGACGTCTTTGACGGACGACAGGTACCATGATTAAATCCTGGATTCGACATCTCCCCTTTTAGTAAATAAACTACCTATCCGTAAATCAACTTATCTTTTTCTCGTAAATCTTTGGATAGCCTAGGTAGCCAGGGCTCTAACTTCCTCTCCAACTACTCAGTGACTGTAACAAGTGTGGGAGTTGGAGAGAGAAGTTAGAGGTAGACTACCTCGGCTTTCTTCTGCATTTCATTTTAGACCTAGAAAATACTAAAATAACCATCGATTTCTAAAGGATGGAGGGAAGTCTTGGATTTTTCCTTACTGTCTTATTGGCTTTTTTATTAATGGAAGTCCGTTCTAGTTCCTCCTCTTCTGTCTCCTCGAAGTCCATAGGAATATGTGAGGTTTGTAGAGAATTTCTTGTGTCTTACATCTCCCTTGAATATTCAATCACTGTTTCACTCATGTCTCTTTCGGGAAGGACGGTGTCCTCCTCACCTTCAGACTCAAATATGATTTTTGTCTTCTTGGTATATTTAAAGGGGTCAAATGACTTCCCTTCATCCATGACAACAAGGTGTTTCACCAGAATGATATCTCTCTTTGCTAAGTCATAGACTCTATATCCCTTGATATCCTCATCATATCCTACAAAGTATCCAGGTTTTCCCTTAGTATCTAGTTTCCAGTTTTTCCTATCCCTACTGAATACTTAAGGGTGAGAGATATTTGGTTTCCTTCCAACCCATCTCTCAGAAGGTGTCATTCCTTTTACAGCTTTGGTAAGGACTCTATTCTTAATGTAGTTGGCACAGTTCATGACCTCTGCCCAAAACCTCTTTCCTATTTTTTTCTCGGCCAACATACTATATGCACTATCTCCCAGTGTTCGGTTCAACCTCTCAGCTACCCCATTTTGTTCCGGGTTATATGGTATGGTTTTATGGTGCTGAACTCCCTCATCTCTCAAGTATTCCTCAAACTCGTTAGAGGTATATTCCCCCCCATTATAACTTTTTATTCTCTTAATGGGGGTTCCATGCAACTTCTCACTCCAGACTATATATTATTTGAAGTAAGTTGATGTTTCAAACTTTGTTTTTGGGAAGTAGACTCTAGAGTATGTAGACCAGTTATTGGTTATTGTCAACATAAACCTCTTCCCTCCGACCGAAGGTACTTTTGCAGGTCCCGAGATATCTATGTGGACCCGATCTAGTACTTTCTCACCTCTATATGTGGCGGCTTTGGGAAAGGGAAGTTTGTGAGCCTGACCTTGAGCAAAGCCACTATAATCATTCATCATTTCATTATCCCTAAAGTGAATGCCTTCTACTACCCCAAGATTTTTCATTTCCCTCAACCTATCAAAATGCACATGCCCCAATCGCTTATGCCAAATCATCAACTTAGGAACACCAACATAGTAAGCATTCTTCTTTTCATTACTCAGGTTAAGCCTAAACATTTCTTAGCTACCCTTATCTGCCGTGAAGTAAACTTCATCCCCATACTTAGCTGTAAAGACTCCCTTTCTAGTTAAGGTATCAAACTCTTTGTCATCTAACATAGACGTAAAGACAAGATTTTTACTCAGCTGAGGAATGTGGAGTACATCTGAGAAGGTGAGTATGGAAGTCTTTCCTTCCAAAATGACTTGCAGATCTACCAATCCCACTAGATCTGTTGTAACCACTCTCCCATCCTTATACTATATCTCTACAGTAGGGATTTTACTTAGCTTAGTAAAGAGATGCTTATCACGACACATATGCATTGATGCACCTGAGTCGATAATCCATCCTTCCCGAGGAGCTTCCCGAATTTCTCCGAGAGCACACTTTTGTTTCCGAGGGATCTCCTTCTCCTCCAGACTGTCGTGAATAAGAAGCTCCCCATCCTCCTCCTCTGATGACTCGTCCTCGATTTCTCTTTTTAATTTTGTGACCACAAGTGATTTCTTCTTTCCTTCGGAAGAACCCCCTCCACGGTTCTCTTGGAGCTTTAGCTCTAATAGCTTGACACAATCTGCTATGAAGTGTCTCGGATTTTTGCAAAAATGACAAAGACCTTTTGGAGGCCTTCGTCCTCCAAACTGATCTATTTTCACTTTGTAATGTTTCTTCGGGTTCTCCCCCCATCGGTCCCCTCTTGCAGCTAGAGCTTGAATGATCTTTCCTCCTCTCCCAATCTCCATTGTGTTTTTCTGCACAAGTATCATCTGGACTACTGTGTTCAATTTCCGTGAACTATCAGGCATTTTTTGTACTCGCTACGCTATGTTTTCATACTTGTCTGGTAACTTCATGATAAGAGTGTTAACTTTCATCTTCATTGTACCTCTCCACCCGACACTTTCCATCTCCATATACAAACAAGAAATATCATTATTATAATCTCACATCTTTCCTCATTTTTAAGTGTAATTTAATAGCTTTTGCTTAGCTAACTGAAGCTCTTGAATAGTACCAATTCTATATATCTCCACAAAACTCAATCAAAACTTCTCGGCCTTGTAAATGTGAAGGTGAAGGGTGGCCAAAGCTTGAGTGAGGTGCCTTAGAATGAAGTTCTTGGCAGCCATGTTTAAGTCTTCCCACATTTGAGTATCGTTCCCCGCGGTCTTCATGGTCGCCGCTCTCGTTGTCGTGGCAATAGGAGTGAGGGGTGTCTCGATCCCTTTCCCCTTTTCGGACACAGTGTTGTCCCCATCATCTGCCTCCTCCGCTGAAGCAGTAGCTGTTGTAGGAAACCTGACTCCAAATCCTGGTGGAGTTCCCGAAGGTGGACGTTTCAATTTTCCACTGACAATACCCCAGTATCGATTTTCGCACAAAGCCCCTATCATCATGGCTTCTTATTAAAGGATCTTAGATCCATTGAAGGTGGGCACCTTAGAGGGTGGGCCCATAACCTGCAATTCTATGTCCTCCATTGGACTACAGAATTGAGGAAGCCTCTAGATAGTATTTAACTAACCCACTTCAAGCCACAACCACTGCTGCCCAAGAAGGCAAACGGACAATGTTAGTGCACCCTTCTGCAGCCTGGACTCCTTTGAGTCCGAAAGAAAAAGAGTCAAAGAAAACGACCAACGAGCTGATTAATTATGAAGTGGCAAAGATGCCAAGTTTATACAAAACTCTTTAAAGGAGAGAGGTCACTACCTACCAAATTATCTAAGTCCTAAACCCCTCTCACAACCCCTATCTACTGACGTAGGAAACAATCAAATGACTGTAGGGTACAAAAAGGTACTACGACCGATGTACTTTTTGTACGGCCTGTGTACCACAAGGTTATTGAGTGGACGCGTGTCCACTTTTAACTCGTCCTTCTGTTCTCCGGAATTCCCGCAGCCGAATGTTATCTCTCCACGTGTTGCCAGGTCACGCCACGTGCACAAACCACGAAGGCGACCATTCCGCGATTTCGGTAGCGATATGTGCCGTCGGATAACAAATCGACATTCAATATTAGCAGTAGAAACAAATGTCCGATTCATTTGTTTCGTGCGAGATAATGTTTGCACTATATATCACTTGGTTCTATGTTCTTTCATTTGTCATTCTATTAATCGGAATCATGGTCAAAACACAGTTTAAATAAATATCACACTATATGTATTTCAAAGAATTTATACCATAGACTGGTTAAAGTTGACGGCTACGCCTCGCTCTGCCAGTTGGAGGTTCGGGTCCTGCCGGACTCAACCTTTTGTTGAGAGTGACATGTGTCACTTTTTAATCCTGCCTACTGAACTTGGACAGCCATGGCTCAACCATTCTCTCTATCCCTCAGTGACTACAACAAGTATGGTGGGTAGAGAGAGGAGGTGGAGGGAGGCTGTCCGCCCTTTTTCTTTTCCTACTATACAGATGTATTAAGACCTAGAAACTACCATATAAATCTAAAAATTCAACCTACACATCATTGTAGTACTACATCGCGAATTGTAATTAGACTTATGTATGCTAATTTCGTCTGTAATAGTAACAGAGGATCAAAATTGTTCGTAAATGGGTATTTAATTTTTACGAATATAGAGTTTTAAATTTGATAGCAACCGCTAAAGAATCACACGATTTGGAGTTCTATTTTAAAATATATAGTGATTGGTGTATTTAGATGACATCACGATGTCAAAATAACAAGTGGGTGTTCATTGTTACCGGTTAAGGGTCAAACTAGCCGTGAAATTTAGGCGCACGTTTGAAAGTACCAAATGCATCAATATTTTGTTTGGTACGTAGGCTGGTTCGTTTCGTACAATTTTTAGTACGAAATGTCACTTTCACTTTATGGAATTTCGTAGGTAGTTTTACGTGTGAAATTTGCGACGTACGTCTGTGCGAAGTCAGGTTTTGTTTGGCGCGCAATTTTTTACGTAAATATTACGTAGAGAAATGTAGAGTTTGATTAGTTAGTAAATCCTACGTAGTTAGTAAGAGATTTCACAAGCTTTTGCATTGGTCAATCTGAGTTCTTTCTGATCAATGATTGGACTTGGTAAAACTTGTTCAACAAAGCGTTGACTCAAGCCTAGCTAGTCCAGGGCGATGATGGATAAATAGTGAAGTCTTAGTGAAAAGTAGACATCTTTTCTTTAGGGAAAAGTTTGAGGAAATTCTGGTTGATCTTGGTCCTAAGCAGTTAAAACCAAATTGGAGCAATAACATTTTTGCACTGAAATCTCTTACAAACAAAGTAGTGTTTTAGTAGTGAAGAGATAGAATTATTAAGAGTGGAGAGTAGTGGAAACACTTTCAAAGAAGGGTTGAGCCACGAAGGCAAGAGACCAAACTAATGTTATGTGGACAGAAGCTTATTCTAATTTAAAGTTTATCCTTATGTGATTCCTTTCCAAAGTGAATGTGTAATTTTCCAATGTGTGGAATATGTGGTTGAAATTGGTTGTAGTAATGGGATTTTGTGAGTGGTAGGAAATCCTATTACTATTGGAGCTTTGGTTAGAAAATAAAGAGAAGCTTCCTCACCCGAAAATTGACTGTCGTGATCGGTGAGGGTGTACTGACGTGTGTCGGTGGAACCATAATGTGAGTGGTAGGGGGTTGAAGGGAAACTAAGTGACCACACTGCTAGCGGCTGCTGGTTAGATGTGGGGCGTACTTAGGTCCTAAGAACTTAGGGGGGGTGGGTTGTGTAGCCATCGCTGAAGCTCACTCCAATTACCTAGAGGCCAAACAAACTTACATTCTCATAGCAATGATTCATGTGTAGAGGGAGGGCTTAAGCCATGAAGGGTGAGGATCTGAGGATTAGTGAGTAAAAGATCGTGATAAAGTGGGAAACGACAAATTTGCTAATGGTGGAGAAGAAAAATGGAGAACTTTACTTCTTCAAGAGCAAAGGAGTCCAGAAATGACTTAAAACTTTTCAAACCCTAAATTGTTACCTTTGATTGCTTTCAATTTTGCTGTTGCAAAATTTGTGGTTGAATTTTACCTTTGAAAGCTTTGAATGTTGTTGTTGCAAAATTTGTGGGGAAACATTTTACCTTTTCTTTTCAATGTTTGGGAAAATTGAATTTTCCCTAACTTACTTTTAATGTTTATTTGATTTTTCAGATTTTGATATCTTTCAAAAGATTTGTTAAGGAAAGGAAGTCTTGGATTGGAGAAATCTGAGGACTTTAAATCTAATGCAAACTCTTTTGGATAATTGTATTCTACCTTTTTTTTATTGCTTAATTTCATTGTGTGCTTATGGGAAATTCTACATGGAAACGTGAAATGGGAAATGCCTTGAATGTGTTAAAGAAACGTAGTGTGAAATTGGTCAAAAGATTTAATAATCATGTTGCTGCTGTGGATGAAACAATTTGTGAGTTGAAAATTGAATTGAAAGACGTTAAGGAAACTGAATATACTTCAAATTAGAAATTGGATGAGCTAATTAATTTAATTCAGTCCTGAAATGACGTTTATGACCAAAAAGGTGAGAGTGGTAAAAGGAATGCCAGTTTTAGAGAGGATGATCACGATAGACCTAAAAAGATAAGAGATCTGAAATTGTTTATCAGTGGAGCACCATCCTTCGATGGTAGGAAGATTGATGAGTTGGATGCTAAGATTTTTCATATGGAGTATTATTTGGAATCTAGAAATTGTGATCGTGATGATTACACTTGTCTTGCTGTTAGCTGTCTGAAAGGTGATGCTCATATTTGGTATTACATTTGGAGAAGGTCAAATTTGATTCTTGATAATGCTAATTGGGAAGTGTTTAAGACCGCGATCAAATCACGTTTCTTGTCTGTCATTTATAAATCCAAAATGGAAGAAAAGTTGTTGAATTGTAGGCAGATTGGATCTCTGAAAGAATATATTGTGGAATTTGACTCATCTAGCATTCATGTCATAGGTTTGACTGATGAAATGGCTAAGTTGCATTTCTTGAACTATCTGTATCCTATACTGAAATCAAAACTGAAACATCAAAAGTTTAATAATTTGAAGAAATTACAAGATAAGTTATTTGAATTAGAAGATCAGTTGAGGAATAATTGGGAAAATCACTCAAGGGTAATTTGAATGAAGTATCAAAGTGGGGTGAGAAGGAATTAGCGGAAGAGGGCTTGAATGTGGGTCTTGTAAATAGGCAGAATATCTTCAGGGGTAATCATAGAGGTAGACAGATTGTCAATCCAGGAAACATATTTCAAAATAGAAGGGGGTACATTAATAGTCATAAACCAAGTATTAATGCTCAGGAACCCAATCTTAGCATTCCCACGTGCAATATCTGTCAAAAATAGGTTATAGGGCATTTGAGTGTGCACAACTGAAGAAAAATAACTGTTATAACTATAGAGAGGAGGGACATTTCAGCAAATAGTGCACAAAACCAAAAAAGAAAGTCACTTGTTTCAAATGTGGATGTTTAGATCATTACTCTAAAGACTTTGCATATAAAGGATCTCTTAATACAGTTGAAGTCAATTAAGGTTTTCAGGAAGATATTGCATTATACCTAGGTGAGCAGGAAACCCAAGAGGTGGGAAATGGAAAGGACTAGCTGAAAGTCCTCAGTTGAGTCGACCAGATCCAGAGGTGAAAGTCATCAGTTAAGACGACCAGATCTAGAGGTTAAGGAGTTAACTCTGGAGGGCAAGCTAATGAATGGAAAGGCTAGGATAGCTGAATTTATTATGATGCTACCACACCCTATAGTTTGAACAATCCTTCTGATGCAACTCTTAACAACAGACTTATGTTATGACAGTTAAGTAACGATGACACTAGGCACAGTTTGATCAGAATTGAGTCATTGATGGAAAGGAAACCATTAAGAGTTATGGTAGATTCAGGCGCTACACATAATTTTTATTCACATAAGTTTGTAGAGGAAGATAAAATTTCTATAATCATAAGGGAAAAACCTTTGCATGTTTAGGTGACAAATGGTAATATGTCCACATTAGATTTACAAATTGACATAATAGAAGTTGATATCCAAGGTCATAAAATAAAAATTGTGTGTGAAATAATGAATTTAGGTGGTGAGGAGCTAATATTCGGAAAACTGTAGTTAACAGAACACTACCCTCAAATTAATTGGGAAACCAACACCTTGAGAGTGAAGTTTGACAATGGCTGGAAGGTTTTGCAAGCATTACCTTTGTAGAAATTGCATATGAATCATATATATATCATAATCAAATTAGAAGTGGAAAGTTTGATTCTTGCTAAACAATTTAAAAAGCATTTAAAAGATAAGACAAATTATGCTTTCTTGTTATTAGTAACATAGGCAGTTACTGATGAATGGGGGGGAGAAAACATTAACATTGATGTTATTCCTAAATCAAACAGGACTAAAAATCTTGAAAAATACAAATCTTATTTTGTAATTGACATTAATACATCCGATTCGGGCTAAAGATTTAATTAATTTAGAGATGTTTTCCCAAGTGACTTAACGTTAAGGAGGCCACCTTCCCGAGATGTGGAACATGTTATTAACCTTAAACCTGGATGTAGCCCATGTTATAGGGATGTATAAGCACAATTTCTTTGAGCAGGAGGAGTTAAAGAAACAGATCACGGAGCTTCTGGAGAAAGGACATTTTCAGCCCAGCAAATCACCCTACCAACACCAGTTGTCTTCGTCAAAAAGAAAGACAGAACGTTGAAAATGTGTGTTGACTATCATAGTCTGACCAAGATTACCGTGAAGGATAAGTATCCGTTACCTTTAATTTTTGATTTGATAAATTGTTTGAAAGGCGCTATTTTTTTTTTTTTTGATTGATCTGCGTAGTGGCTTTAATCAGGTCCAATTACAACCGAAGATGTTGACAAAACTGCTTTTAGAACTAGATTCAGTTATTTTGAATAGATAGTGATGCCATTTAGTTTGACGAATGCACCGCATACTTATCAAAGATTAATGAACCAAACCTTTTCAGATTATATAGATGAGTTTGTTCAGGTGTTCATAGATAATATTATAATTTACAACGAATCTAAAAAACAACATGTAATTCATTTAAGGAAAGTGTTGGAAAGGTTAATGGAAAGAAACTATATGGAAAATTGTCATAATCTAGTTTTAAAAGTGAACAATTATTTTTGGGACATATAGTTAGTGAGGAAGGTGTTAAAACAGATCCATCCAAATTTCCAAAATTGGATGCAACCCACTAATGTCACAAAAGTTAGATCATTTTTGGGATTGGCCACTTATTACAGGAAATTTATCAGAAACTTTAGTATGATTAGACATAATTACTTCAAGAGAAGGAGACGTTTGTGTGGGGAGCCGATCAGGAGAGAGCTTTCGAGGAACTAAAAGGTGACAAGGTTTGGCTTTCAACAACTCATTACATGTGCAAGATCGAATGACAATCGGATCCTACGGGGAAATTTGCTCCTAATTACATCGGACCATTTACTGTAATCGCGCTGATATCGTCAGTTGTTGCCAAATTGGACTTTCCGCCTTCAACAAAAATTAATCTAGTGATACACATCAGTCAGTTTAAACTAGCAAATCTTCGACCAATAGAAGGAGAATTTGA
>JBBHKE010001850.1:0-12483 GCA_037447655.1 Zygnema cylindricum | reverse complement strand
GAAACTTAATTGTAATAATTGTTCGTTTTTCGACTTCGTCGTACGAAAGAAACGTAATTAGAGTTAAGAGTCTTTATTAAAGTAAATTTACTCTAATATAAGCTCCAAAGCGCGACACTATTAGAGTTTAAAAGTACATTGTCAAATGAAAATGAAAAAAACATAACGGGAATACTGTATACTTACGAATTATATTGGTAATCCGTCGCTAATAACTGTTGGTAATTAATTACGCATATGCGTATAATTTTCATGTAACTATTGCCGGTTTGTCAGACGGAACTGACATCTAGCGCTACAAATTAGACAACGTCACATTGACGTTGAAATAAACAGACTGACAAATTTTGTACGTCTACGTAAGTTAGTGTTGACAATTAGCGCACACTTAATTATCACCTACATAACCCAATATAGAATCATTATAAAAATTAGAGTAAAGTTCATTGTTGAAAAAGGTCTATGACATCAATTAGCGTCCATTACTCTAATTTATTTTTTTGGTTTTTTTACTCTAAACTACTCTAATTACGATTCGCGGTGTACACCTTGAATCGTTATTAGACTTATGTACTCTATATCGGCGCCCCAAAATTTTGACATTGATATCTTAAATAGAATAAATTATACTATTTAAGGACGTGGACCATAATCTGCCACGTCTCCGACACTAAATTAGCATCAATGACACTAGTGCTGTGTATCGGTAAGGATTTACCAATAACCTATATGGACCTTTTTTCGGGTTCCCGATAATCGATATATTGGTACGTTATAACGACATCGGTCTTATCGTTGATAAGTAGCCGATAATATCGGGTACTTATCGGCGATAATGCCGATAACGATAACTGTACGGACCGTACAGATAAATGTACGACATATACACGCAACTGTACGTCGTATTCCCAAGACGCGCAGCGGACCCCCTTACTCCCGATTCCGGTAAAAAATAGCGAATTTTCCATCATTATTCCTAATTTAAGGGGTTTTTCAAAATTCGTGCTGCCAGAATTTTCAAAATATGGCGTCTGGGAATGGCGGCAGTCTGACAGGTGTGTTCGTCTGCTTCTTTCAGTCTGTTCGTCTTTTTTTGGAAAAAGTTTGATTCAATAATTTTACAATGTATTGTATTTTTTTCGTTTCGATGGTATAGTTTTATAACAATAAAGTATTAACTTATATTTGTCTACGTTTATGTGCAGCGCTGTCCATAAAGATTTTCAGTTAAATAGATACGCGGAACAGATTCTTATACATGGCATGCCACGCTAAATAATGAAAATCATATAATACAGTATGCTATATAGTACTATTGTATGCATACTATATTTATAAAAAGTAATTGCCGATATGGAATTTGTTTCCCAGACCGATATAAGGACCTCGACGTTCGATAACCGATAACTATCGGTATGGTGTTATCTTGATAAGTTTTAGATGCAACACAAATGACACTAATTAATTTTAACATAATATTTCTTTACTTAATAGCGATTGACGGTGTACAGTCCTATTGTGTACAGACTACAGAGAAATATCGCACGTTTTGCGATAAGAGATGGAATAAATACGAATGTTTTCATCATTTCGTGCGTCTGGCCTGAACTTTTTTGGGAATTCCATTTGGATTCCGTGCGATCGATCGTATCCAGACGCTTTAAGGCGGCGGAATCTGCAACTTTCCAACCCAATCTCCCTGTTGTGCTGACACGTGGCTATATTCCTTTTCTCCTCAATTTACGGCTGTCCGTCCACGTTTGCGTGTAGACATTGGTATCCAGTGCACGCGAATATTGGAAACGTGGGAGATCCCAAATGCAGGGAATCTGGATCAACTGCTGCCGTTCATTTCCGCGTACCGGGCGGAGAATTCTGTAGCCAGATGAGAGACCGTACATATTTACCATTGTATTTCTCAGAGGCTATCCTGACCGTCCGATCATGTATTCCGGCGTGAATAAAGTACACTGGTACAATGTACTTTGAGGATTTGCACTTAGCTATAAACCTGCAGAAGGCCAGAGTAGCATCTTTGGCTCTTCAAATTTTGACCTTTGGAGTTTTTTTTTAGGGTTTGCAGAGGTAAGGAAAGCTCGAAAGAAAACATCAAAGTTTCTTCTTTTTCGGCCATTTCAAAAAATAAAAGAAAGAGAAACTCTTACACATTTTGATCCAAGTAGAAAGTAAAAAAAAAAAGTTTTAAAGAAAATAGCCTAATATAGGTTAAAAATCAGTTGACTCTAAACCTTTGTTCTTCGTCTGCATATGTCTGCCTCCTCTGCCGTACGACTGTACGGACATGCACCGACCATTGCTGCTGCGGCAGCAGCCGCCATGGCTACAGCTGCCGCCAACACTGACCGTACAGATCGTACGGACCGGCTAGATCGTACGGATTTTCTGTCGAAAGGCTCATCTCAGAAGACCCAGTCGATTGTGAAATATTCTGCTATCTCGCCAAACCCTAATTCTTTTATATCTGAAAGTTTACCAAACAAAACCGCTCCTCTCCCTCCCTCTCTCCCTCTCCCTCTCCCTCTCCCTCTCCTACCTGTTTCCAGTCAAATGGCGTTGACTTTTCCCTCTTCCCTATTGAAAAATCAAATAGGTCCATTGGTAGTTTTATCTCAAAGGAGTTTTACCACTACACTAAATGGTTCCAATAGGGCTTTATCTTTCTCACCTTATTCTCATTTCTCTCCTCTCTCTTTTTCTTTGTTGATGAAATCGGATCTCCCTGGATCCTTGCCATCAACATCGCCCATAATTTTGGCCTCTCAAAACCCTAATTTTAATTTTCCAACCAGTAATTTTTCTTCATCGAATCCTTTCAAAAACCCTAACACTCCCTTCCCTGCCTTCTCCAAATCCCTCCATTCATGGCATTTTTCTTTACCGGTTCAGAAGTCGGAGTCATCCTCATATGAGGGCAAGAGTGGGCATATGAGTGAGAAGGAGAGAGAGGAGAGGGAGAGGGCGGAGAGGGGGGAGAAGCCTGCTGCCACTGTTGTACTTTTAGGGTGGTTGGGGGCCAAACAGAGACATATGAAAAAATACGCTGAATTTTACAACCGCCATGGATTGAATGCACTCACTTTTGTTGTTCCCATGAAGGATCTCATCGGTGTGCAGAGAAAGGTAAGCTCTCTCTCTCTCTCTCTCTCTCTCTCTCTCTCTCCCCCCCCCCCTCGTCCTCTCTAGTTTGCACTGTTTTTCTCCCTTCTAAATGGAACATTTTGCAAACAATTAGTCTGACTAGACAGACTTTTCTATATTGGGAACACGCCCTTTTCCTTTTATTTTCCTTGTCTCCTCTTTCTCCTCCTCTATCGCTCTCTCTCCCTGGACTCCTTGTGGATATTCAGGAAACTCTTGGAGTATTTGACCCTTCTTCCTTTGCTTTTTTTTTTGGTTTGTTTTACTACCAGTTTGGAGAAAAAGCAGAGGAGCATCTGGAATCTTTGGTGGGGGAGTTAGAAAGGTGGCTGGAGTTGGAATCTCCTTCTCCCTCTCCCTCTCTCTCTCCCTCTCCCTCCTCTCTCTCTCTTTCACAAGGCGGCCATGGATTGGACAAGAAGATGGAGGACAAAGGGGCACAAAATAAAGTGTTGATGTTTCATACCTTCAGTAATACAGGCTGGCTTCTGTACGGACTCTTTATCCCTTTTGATTTTTTTGTTATTTTACTTTTGGAGACAGTTTTTGTTCTTGTATATTGTTTGTGACTTTTGTGCAATAAATTCGTCTCGCATAAAAAGAAAACACTGTTTTTTTTTGATGAATTCTGGTCAACCCAATATGAATTTACATTGACATTGCTAAAAGAAGTACCTTAAAAAGAGGGGTTTATGTCGACTAATAACAAAGAAAGGGCCCTTATCTGTATTTTGAAATCCTCGCATTTTATTTTTTGTGGTAACCGTTATGGTCTCAACACCAACATATGTGGATTGAGTAAAATTGTCGCTCAAAAATTTGTGGCCCAAACTAATTATGGCGACTAAGTTTTTTTTGCTAGGATTATTTTGAATGCAAATAAATGAATTAAAATCTGTGTTTGTGGAGTTTCTAGCTTTTAAGTCACTTTTATAGAAATACTTATTTTGAGAGTGGTTTTTTTTTTTTTATTGTACTATATTGTATATTGAATTGTTTAGCGTATAATAATTAAATAAAAAAACGGTCGTTATTTTTTTGGGTGCAATCAACACCAAACAGTAAATAGGTTAATTGTAATACCGGAAAATGGTCAAATTAAATTTGTATATTTCACCATATTTTCAATGGAAGGAAGAGAAAATACCAAATGTTTTCACAGTTTTTAAAGAAAAATTTTGGACCTTTATTTGACTGTGAAAGTTATTTACTAAGCGATTGTTTTTTCCAAGCGTAATATGTATTTTTCCAATACGTTTCTCAGAGAATAGGGTTTTTTTCTCCTGTTGTTTGCTTTTTTTTGAGAAACGAAACACAAAAAGAAGTTTTTGCCCATACAATTAGTTTTCATTCTGATTTTCTGATATTAAAGCAATCCAGAGTAAAATTGAAACTTCACAGAGATTTTATGAAAAATCACCGTATTCGTCATGAATCTCTTTCAAATTTCATTTCTCATTCACCACTTTAAAACAAAATTTAAGTCTTTTTTAGTCAACTTTTCAACATAACTCAACTCTTCTTCTCTTCTCTTCACAACTCTTTGACTCTCCTGTCAGCTCTTCTCTTTCAACTCTTTCTTTCAACTCGGAGAAAAATTGAAGATGAGAAAAACACTTTGGCAACACATAATAAAACCCTTAAAACTGTTCGATCCTTGTCCGTGTCCTTCCCTGGAAAAAAAGGAAAAAATAAGGGAAACATAATTGGTTTATGGAAACTGGAGTAGAAACTCAAACTCAAACTGGAACTGACACTGAAAATGAAACTGCAACTGAAACTGAAATTTTCCACCTTGCGTTCGTCCTTGTGTTCCACCTAGAAAAAGAGGGTATAGAAAAACTGAAATATCTGAAAATCACTGAAACCGAAACAAAAACCTGGAACTGAAACTGAAACCTTTTAATGTTATATTTTATTTGCAGTTATGGAGCAATACTGAAACGCTTACAAGAAAAACACGGAAAAGAAGTTGTCGAAAGTCGAATTCGAGGATGTGTGGTGGACTCAGCGCGGGCCCCTCAGCCTACTCCCCAAGTAAACTCCTTTTCACAGGAATCAGTGTGGCAAAATTAGAGTTATCTACTTGTAATATGTACTTTTTTGCACCCCGTGGATAATCTGGGGTATGAACTCTTATATGTATCTAGTTCTTAAGTTGTGGATAAAAGTTGTGGATTTATAATATGCATGTAGTTCACACGAATTAGTGTGAAAGAAGTTTCCTTCTTCCTCCCCTTCCACCTCCCTGTACTCCTCTTCCTCTTACGTATTTTCCCTCTTGTTTCACTTTCTCTTCCTCTCCCTCTCCCTTTCTTTCCCATACTTTTTCCCTCTCCCTCGCCGTCTCCTTCTTCTCTTCCTCTCCCTCTCCCTCTCCCTCGCCGTCTCCTTCTTCTCTTCCTCTCCCTCTCCCTCTCCCTCTCCCTCTCCTACTTCAGGTTTGGGCTTCTGGATTTTCTGCGGCGTTTCTGAAAAAAAGGAGCATTGCGGCATCCATGGGGGAGGGGAAAAAGACGAAAGCGGCCATGGATAATGCGACAGGAGCCGAAGGGGGATTGGCTGGAGATTCTCTCCCTCCTCCTCCACCCGAATTAGGTCCCAGTACAGTAGAAAAGGCTCTTTTGACTCTCCTCGAAAAGTTTTTCGCCGTGTTCCTGCATCTGCCCGAAGTGAAACGGTACGAAAAGGAAAAAAACGGGCAAACTTTATTTATTTTTGTTTGTTTTCTTTTTCGCTTGTTTTTCTATTATTTTTAATGTACTTTGCCTTATTTGGTTTTTTTTTTTTGTGACAGGAAAATTGTAGTATTTTATGTTTTTTATGTTACGCGGTTCTTTATCTTATTTCTTAGTCCTTCTTTAACCTTTCTGTCGTTTTCACTCTCTCTCTTTCTTTCTTTGCTTCTCTCTTGCTTCTTTTGTCCCAACCTTCCTTCTCACCTTCCTGCCCTCCCTCCCTCCCTCCCTCCCTCGCTCCCTCCCTCCCTCCCTCCCTCCCCCCCCCCCCCCCCCCCTTTCCCCCTTCCTGCCACCCTTCTCCTATCCCCCGCGCTCCCCGCCCCTCCCTCCCGCCCTTACTCTCCTTCCTTTGCCTTTTTTTTTCTGTTCTTCGTTTCTTTTTTCTTTCTTAGTATTATTATTCTCTTCTGACATACCTGTTTTTAAGTGTTCCTTTATTATTCATTCACCTTTTTTTCACTTCTTTTTTGACCTTTCTTTACATTATCCTTTCACTTTTTTATACCTTTTAATACTCCTTATGCGCATAATAATTTCTTAACAATTTCTTTATTTTCGTTTTATTTTTGCAGAAAATTGAGTGAGGTGACGACGGTTCTTTCCAAAAGTCAACCTTCCTGTCCTCAACTTTATATTTACAGTTCCTCCGATAAAGTAATTCCTTATTCCGAAGTCGAATCTTTTATTGAACTTCAAAAAAAAAATGGAAAAGTGGTTTTGTCTCACCGATTGGAGGAGTCGCCTCATGTCGACCATTTTCGAACTTTTCCGGAAATTTATTCCGGGCAGCTTAAAAACTTTTTGAGGGAATGTTTACCCCATTGGAATATTGCTCCAGAACTCGTTTCCGGAGAACCTCCGAGAAAAACTCAGGCTGTTTGAAAAAGGAAAAGACTTACTTTTTTCCATTTTTTTGCTTTATTTGTTACTATTTAATACTCGGGATTTCCTTCTCCGACACATTTTTCGTTCCGAATAAGATGTATTATTGTTCTTTTTAAATGTTTGGGTTCTTTTTTGGTATTTTTTTTCCCTTGATTGGTGGACGCGAAATTTCGATATGGGGAAGGATTATTCGTTTATTTGTGAATATTTTTATGGCGGGTTTAATCGGGTTTATTTTAAGGGGAGCCAGAAAAAAAAAACATTCTTTGCCTTCATATCCACATTGGATTTTGAAGAGCTTTACATTCTCCATTAATTTCGTATTTTTATGATCTCTTAATTTTCGGTATTTTTCTTTACTTTTTTCAATGGCATTTTTACGTTTATATCTATCATGCAGATTTTAATGATAGAATTTTGTACAACATTTTTTTTTGGGGGGGGGATAGCTAGGGAGGAAAAGTGTCAGGAAAATCCTCTTTTGTTTTTACTCGAAAATTACGATAGATAAAGGTGACTAAAAGTTGGGATATTTTAAACTTTTGGAATACGGAATTGGGAATACGGAAATTTTTGGGATACGGAAACTTTTGGAATAAAAGGTCGATAGCAATTTGTTATGGATGACCTGAAAAATTCCATGCTTTTTGTTTTTTTTTTTTCTTTTTCTTTTTCCCTTTTTGTTTCGTTTGTTTTTTTTATTTCTTCTCCTTTTTCTTCTTTGATTGTCTTAGATCCCATGGGTTTCTATGAAAATTGTATACTGATTTGAATTTTCAGTTGAATATCTTGCAACCTATCCCAATGAGAGTATATATAAACTACTATTTTTTAATAAACTACCTAAAATCCTGTCGAGAGTGTTTAAAAATTACATCTTTATAATGTTTGAAATCTTATAAAATTACATCTTTAAACTACTTCTCTTAACAGACGGACCCATGTGGATCCATTTTTTATAACTTAGTTTCTGATGTTATAATTTTTTCACGGACCACTTAGGATAGCTTAAACTTTTGGTTCAACCTATGAACTTAGTAAAAGAAAAACTTAATCGTTCTATTTAGCCTTCTATAAGTGTTGCTTGGTCACCTTTTCTACCCCCCTCCATCTTTCACTGCCCCTCACGGTATATTTACTCCCACTTTATCCTAGAGGTGTTTGTTTTGTTACGGTTCCCATTGGGGTCGAGTGTTTCCCCTCCCTCTCTTTCCTTTTTCACCCAAATCTCCCTTCCCTCTCTTTCCTTTCTCACCCAAATTTCCCCTCCCTCTCCTTCCTTTCTCTGACTGCCTTTGATGATGGTAGTATCAAACATCCACCGCCATTTAATGTTGCCGGTTATTTTATTTTGATGGGGAGTCGCAAGAAAATGAACACGGACAGTAAGGGCTAAACTATGGGCGTTTAACCCCAAACCTCAAACTTTATTAATAGTAACTTGCCGAATACACATATCCATACCCAATTAAATAGCATCCTGACGAGCTCTATTTTAGCTTGATTCGGCGCTATTTGTCCAATATAACTTTAACTAAGCTTACACCAAGCCCAAAATTAGTGCAGATAAACTAGTGTTATGTATGTTAATTAGTATTAATGTTTTGAAAGCTTTAGGTCATTGAACCCAAAATTGCGTCAATTAGACTCTTCTTTCCCCACCAATTATTTTCTTTCACGAATAATGATTCATGGTGTGCCTTCCCACTGCCACTTTGAATCGGTGGATGAAAAGTTTATGCTCAAAATAGAGTACGACGTTGTTCTTAAAATATATTTAATGGACGTCATACTTTCGGAAAATACTAAGTTAAAAAATACGAACGCAGAAAAAAAAAGCGTCCCCGGCTGTTTTATGCATTACAATTTTAATTTTGGGGGCCAACTCCCAAATTGGACGAATCAATTTCCTTTATTTGACAGCAAAAAAGTTCGGTAGAATTTCAGAGATTGCGTTTATTTAGGGAGTCTCAACTAATGTTGCGTATCGGGTAAAAATATATCGCGATAAATCCGATATTGGATGCATCGATTATAGATCGGTCAAAGACCTCGATATGGTACGGAAAGCCGTATGAAAATGGTACAAAAAAATCGTACGACCCCCCCCCCCCCCCCCCCCCCTCCCCCCCCTTCCCCCCCTTGACTGAGGGCGCGCCACGGGGGGGTGGGGGGGGGGCTTTTGAATATTATTTGACCTAGCGTCAGAGGTCGCAAAATTCAAGATTTTAGATACCCGAAACCGACAGTTTTTTCCTTTTCAAAATCTGAACACCCGATACCCGACCGGGTTATGGCACGCTCCTAAATTGTTAGCCGTTACCCGATACGCGTTTACGAAAAGAAAAGTTAATCGAAACTCGATTTCTCGCGACTACTTGTACCTGCCCGTACCCGAATATGTATAAAATTAATGGTACATCTCTCTCATACCTTCCACGATACCAAGAGTAGAAAGTACAATAATTTTGGATAGTATGGACAGTACAAAACCTTCATTTTTTTTTCCGTTTTTGGCTTACCCGACCGTACCCGATATATTTTTTTTTTTGTGAATCACCTACCCGAATCGACCGGCCCCCAAAATTTGGCACCCGAATCCGTTCCGGATCCGACGCGGACGGTCGGGTAACGGTCGGGTACGGATTCGGGTACCCGATTGCGACCTCTTCGATGTATCGCAGTGGAATATATATCGAATGATCGGCCGATATACCACAAAAATATCGCGATATTACATTTCTCGATATATCGAAGATGATTATTGGGTACCCAAAATCAGGTACATATTGAATATCGGAACACGGCTTTCGATAAAACACGTGTAATTGGTCCGCACAAGTTCTCGCGGCCGTGCTATTTCAAGGTTTTTTGCGGATCGCATTTTTCAAAAAGTGCGTTTCACCTCAAAAAGTACGTTTATGAGCTAATGGAGCCGAGCTCTAAGGGTAACCTTCCATCAGGCGTTCCCAGTAATCGTACGAACACGTTTACTGGCACTAATATTTGTAACACCCTTCCATCAGGTCGTGCCAGTGAACGAGGTGTTAGATTGCGATTGGTACCACGTAGGACCTGTTGAGCCGCCGGGAATAATCATCATTTGCAAAAGGACAAAATTACAGTTGCGTATGTGTACGGGCAGACGCCGATATAAATATCTAGTAGCGTCACGCTAATGTACAATCTGAACGTTCTTACGGTTGTTGTGGTATGAACGGCCACGAAAACCGTTACAAAATTAAAGTTTGTACAAATGTCCAAGAATGTACCATTTGTACGTGAATCGTTGTATCGCACATTTATGAAGGAGACGTCACAGGATGTCTTACAACCAAGTTTTTTTTGTCGTCGAACAGGCTGGCTATACAACCAAGATTTATTTGTCGTCGAACAGGCTGGCTTTTATGTCACACGGTACACTCCAATTGCCACATGTAAGTTTATTGCTTCACGTCTGTCGTGGATCGACTCTGACTTTACAAGTGGACCAAAACACGCGTCCAGTAATCACAAACTCTCCTCCCGAGGACAGTAGGAGGAGACTAGCTACGTACTGGAAACATGAAGCGTTTGCGTCGAAAATTGAAAATCGGACGGTGGTATTTTTCTCCAGGAAGTCTGGAGAATCTCAACAAATTTTTAGTAAACATCTTTTGAAAAAAAAAAAAAAAACACAGTACGGCCTAGTACGGAAGGGTACTTTTTCCAGTAAACAACCCCACTTTTCGCCTGATGGAAGGTTACCCTAAGTGAACGAATGAACTTATAGTACAGCATTTGTATGTACTTTTTACGGGTGAAATGCTCATTTCAGCGTTCTATGTAGTATTATGTTAAGTTTGATATTGGTTTCTCAAACAAATAGTCGAGGATGGTCCACGTGGACGAGTACTCCTTTTTTTTTTTTTTTACTCCTGCTTTGAATAAGTTTTCTTTCTTTTTTGCCATGAAAGGCAATCTTTGTTGAGGACTTTTATTGCCACGTGGATAGCTTCGACGTCTGAAATCGATTGGTTCATTCATTTTAGCCAATTCCAATTGTTTGTACGTTATTTTTTGCAAGAATAGAGTACGAATTCTACTAATAAAATGCGATTTAAACACTTTTTTAGTTTTTTATTAAGATAAATGCGTTCTAATATATTTTTAAATACCGCATGTTAAAACTAAGGTTACATACATTGCCCTATTTCTGACAGAAACTGAAAAGTACGATCACGACAAAATTAAAATTAGGTGAACCAATGAAAAGTCCGGTGACGCCAGCTGTTCGTGACAAATATTTGTCGTTTCCTTTCTCTGTTCTTGTGATGTGAAACAAAGGGGCGGGCTCCGTCCCCAAGGAAGCATCCTAAAAGTACAGAGTACTGTACTTTAGAGCTTCCAGGTATCCGTATGACAGCTTGTACGGACCTATGACTGGACGTTTTCCGAGACGCCGAGCTGTTCGTACGGTAAGCCAAAACAAGCTGCGCCTTGCCACTTGGCAATCTAGAATATCGTCAAAGATCCAACCACGGCGGATGACAATTTTGTTTTTTCGCAAAGAACCAGCTATAAAAAAACGACACGTCGGTACATCACGTGCCTGTACGATTCTCTACTTTCGATCCAACGGCTATCAGCGGCTGAGATTTCATTAGGTTGTAATAGTGACATGTACGGTCGGTCATTAACGCTTGTTTTGTACGGAAGGTGAAATAGTGTTCGTTTGGATGCTGCCAAGTGGCATGAGACTGACACGCATTTAAGTGTATATTTATTGGCTGAGAACTTGGAGTCAGTGAATTCTTGTCGGTGGACGTCACACTATGCTAACATTGTGCCGTCCATAGGCTGAGCTGTATTTGACACGTGACAATCTAGTCGCTTACTGGCTGTTGTTTGCGACATGTACGGATGAGTCTAGAATGATGACGATGGATCTCTGGTTTGGAACACGTTGTGTGTCTGCGAAGTAAATAAAATATGAATTTAGTGTGGTTATTTTCCAGTTTAAGTTTTAGCTCGCTAAACGACAGACGTAGTTTCCTATGTCACAAGGGTTTTTTAACTGGAAAACAGCGACCACGGCTACATAGAAACGAGTCATCTGTCTAAAAATTGAACCAGCAAAAAACAAGAAATGGATACGGCAGCATTTATTAACTGCATGTCGGCGTAGGCAACACAACCGACAAAACTTATAATAATAAAAAAAAAAAAGGGAGGACGCAGCAAATCGACAGGCTCCGTAATTTCCGGAGAAATGATCTGACGGCAAAAGAATTTTATTTCAGCTTTGAACATTTTTGGCTTTGCTGGAGCGTTAGCAAATTGTTTCGAAAAAACCGGAGAAAAAGTACGACCGTACGTTATAACGAAAAATGTACGGCGGGTCAATTAACAATCTGCTCCGTAATCTTTGGAAGCGGCGATGGCCGTCCGATCGTGTTTTTCCATTCTAGAAAGCTCTAACTGTTACGTTACTGAGACATAGAACATGAGATACAGTTCGGTAATGTACGGTAGAAGTTTGTCCGTACATCATATGAGACATCAGAAATTACAAGGTACGTTCGTACACTCATTTGACAAGACGAAAAATTCAGGGCTACAGTACAGTACTGTACTGTACTTACTCCACGTCACGTCACGCTATTTGACGTCAGATTTCTTGACACGTGGCGACTTTGGAGTGAAGGTATAATAATTA
>JBBHKE010001849.1:0-13766 GCA_037447655.1 Zygnema cylindricum | reverse complement strand
TATATATATATATATATATATATATATATATATATATATATATATATATATATATATATATATATATATATATATATATATATATATATATATATATATATATATATATATATATATATATATTAATGAACTATAATACTATTTAAGCACTATTATGGCCCTATTTAGTGTAAAGATATATTATAAAGAACTATGGCACCATATGTGTCCCGAATGCTCCCATTTACCCTTGGCAAACTGAAATAACAGGTGAAAATATGACATGGTAGGCTTGAGGAATGACCCGGTTATTATTCTGACCCTCTTTGTTTTCCTATTTGTCACAGGTACTTTCAAACAGCAAGTTTCTGCTTCTACCGGAAACACACCTTCAGGGGTGCAATTAATGGCTACCAAATTTCCAAGTCATCCCTCTGCCTCTCTTCCAAGTCCCGAATTTCTCCAGACAGAGCATTTACCTCCCAATTCTCACCAAATGGAGAATTTACATTCTACTTCCTCTGAAGGACAACCGATGTATTGTACGGATTTCAAAGGCCAGCCTTCTACTTCTCATCAAATAGACCATTTCTTACATTCAAATAATTCTTCCCAACAAGGCCCACATATGGTTCAATCTACCCCAGTAGAACATAATGACCCTATTTTATCTTCAGATTCTGTCCCAAGGAAGGAGAAGAATAATTTGGAAACTGCGAAGCCTCCTCGAGTCAGTAGAAAAGGGCGACAAGTGGGTATAAAAGGAGGAAATGGATCAAAAAACCAAAGCTGTCAAAGGAGTCAAAAAGGGGGTACGGAATCTCCTTCCTTGCTATTGGAGACAGGACATGGTGAAAACAGGAAAGGTGGAACGAATTTAACAATCGAAACAGGAAATTCACAAATGCCAAATAGTTTTTCATCTGGACCCCCATTAGTATTGGCAGAAGAAGCAGCCGGATGGAGTGTATCTACAAAAATTGGGCAAGTGAGAATATCCAGGAAAAAAAATAATGGCACTGTCACAGACGACCGTAAAATAGAAAATCAGGAATTGTATGCTTCGCAACAAATGCAATCATCTTCTTGTTCGCCAGAAACAGAGAAAGGCGACAAAACTATACGGAGGAGTGCAGAAGCGCTGATTATGAGAGAAGATGAAGGAGAGGGCGAGGGAGAGGGAGAGGATTTTACCCTTGTTGTGTCAGGAAAAGAAGGAAATGAAGGAAAAGAAGAGGAAAATGAGAGAGGTGACAACAATGAAAGTGGGGAATTACATATTTTATCCAATCAAAGTCATTGTTTTGTTCATAAATCTCCTTTACAAGAGCCAAACGGAGATGAGGTTTTCCAAGCCTCTTCCAGAATGACTTCGGATATTCATCTTCTGGACGGCCAATTTTCGGGTTCCAATAGCAGAAGGGGTAATAATTCGATTCAAGGAGTGCTGACGTCAGCAAGTATGGGAAAACAGCTCAACAAACAGCCCAGTCCTACGACGAGAAATTTGCTTCCCTCCTTTGAGGAGAACGGGGGAGGAGGAGAAAGAGGGGTAGGACGAGGATCGTCATCGACAATTATGCAAAAAAGACAAATACAGGATCAAGGACAAGAACAGGCGCAACAAAAGACAAAAGAGGAAATTGAAACATGGAAGGAAGAATCTTGGGAGGGACAGTCCATAACACCAAAAAAACGCTCTCAGGGCTCAGGGGAAGGAGATGGTGGGGAAGGAGAGGGAAAGGAAATTACCCATCGTGAATACACTAGCGAACTAATACACAGGTCACCGAGAAAACTGTCAAATCCCAGAAAACGAGGGAGTCCATTTCCTCCTCCTCCAGAAATGGTTTCTCCTTTTAAGGAGGCAAAAACCCTTTTGGGAAGAGGAATTACAACTTTCACTTTGACTGGAACTGAAACTGGAACAGTAACACCCTTACATGGAAACTCTCCGGCAAGATCTCAAAACCTGACTATGGGTTTTAGTTCACGAGGAGTAAGTCCCCAAAAAGGTTTTATGGCTATGTTACTTAGTCCAGGAAAAGAGCAAATTCCCGGTTTCTCATCCTATCTCAGTCCTCGAAAAAAGGAGGAGGAGATTTCTTCATTTGGAGTTCTTGTCCGGAGTCCCATGGGATTGAAAGGGTCTAAAAGAATAAGTCCTGCGAAAGGAAGATCGAGAGCTCCAAGGTTTCTAGAAAAATGTGATCGTGTCTCCTTTTTTCCCAATTATACAAAAGAATCGTCCTCGGTTTCTTTTACTGGAGACACAGAGAATATCGGAGACTCTAAAAATTTTGAGACGGATTTGGATTTGCCATTGGATGGTCTTTTGGAGGGATTTGAGCCTGTTCCTTCAAATGGATTTTTCACAATCATGAGTGATATTTTGACCCCTCGAGAGATGACTATTCCCACCCAAAATGCGGAACACATGGATTCAAGAGGAGGAGAATTGGACGAGTGTGAAAGACGAGGAGGACGAGAAGGAAGAGAAGGAGAAGAAAGTGGAGGAAGAAGTGAAAGTGGAGGTAGAGGCAGGAGGGACAGCAACGAAAGTGAAGAAAGTAACAGAATGTGGGAAGGACCAGTAGATGCTGAGGGATTCTGTACAGCAGAAGAAAACAACTCCAAAAGAAGAGAGAGAAATGGGTTGTGGGGAGAGAGAAATGGAAATCAGTGTGTAGGAAAATCTATGAAGATGGAAACAGAATCTGGAGTAGGAGAGTTTATGGGAGGACTTTGTGGAAATTTTGACCAAAGTTGCGACATGACAACTGGGTAAGTAAATTCCCGCCCCTGAAAAACCCTAACGAATCAAATGTGAAATATGTAATGACTTTGAAAAAACATACGATCGCATTTAAGTTTTTGAAAATCATTGATTTATTCTTTTAGAATGTCCATATACCAAGCCTAGTTTTTTATGGTTTTCAGAAAACTCATGACTTTCATCCGCCTTGAAGAGCTTTCTGTCGGTTTTCTAACAACCTTCAAAGCAAAACAAAGCATCAAATTCAAAATATGTTTCTAAGATCATCGAATTTTAATCAGTAAAATTTGAAATACTTATTAAGAGCGTTGAATTTTTACTCTTTTTGGGTTTTCTTGGTGGCAGGTTGCAAATCACAGATAGTATGGACAGACAAGCAGAATTAGCGAATTTTGACGAGGATACTGATCAAAGATTTGGAGATATGTTGTTAAATATGCAAGAAGAGGTTGGGCTACTCGATGTTCTCGCTTGTCGATCTCTTCCGTTCTCCAATGCAGGTAAATTTCTCACAAACAAAAATCCTATGATACTCTAAAAAGTACTTTTTGGTGCTTTGCTTTTATTTGGAAAACTGACAGACTGATGTTTGGCATGTTTTTGGGCCGTTCCGTTTTAGTTTGGCAAGAATGTCTTATATTTTTGTTTGTGTCACCTGATGTGACAGTTGAGAGATAGAGATTGGCGTCAGAAACGGATGTTAAGTGTTTGGTTTGGATACAAATTTAAGATCTTGCTTGTGGTTTTGATGACAAATTTAAGCTTGTGGTTTTTGTTCTTATAGGGCATGAGGAAGGAAGGAACGATGTGTAACAAGAGGCTGATGGATATCACAAAGACAATAAATATGAGGTGAGATACAAAAACAACCTCATTATGAATTTTATTGCAAGATGGAAGAGGGATTGCTGTTGATAAAGATAAATGACAAGATGATTTGAGAAACGGACAAACTAGGATAAAATCTAGTCCTTTGTACGTACGTTGTGATATTCTTTCAGTTGAATCGTTGTGATATTCTTTCAGTTGAATTGCCGTCACTTTGAACTTTTCTGGAAGTAAATTGATTTGCAAAGATGGTAGATTTCTTATTCATTTTTCCGTTTGTTTGTACAGATGAAAGTCCCTGCAACGTTGAATAATTTTTTGATACGAAGACCTATTGAAGATCTTATTGTACATTTTCCTCTGGAGAATCAAAAGTTGATTCTGTTAGACTATTTCTTCTTTTAGGGATATTCAGTGTTTTTTATCTGCCTAATAGTACAGTGAGAAAGCTTTTTTGATTTATGTTGCTCTTAAATGATAATAATTTTGTACGTAAAAGGGTCTTCCAGAACCTTTTTTCTTTTGCGGTTTGAAATGTAAACCATAAAAGATCCTGAAAACTACGATTGGTAACAAAGTCTGGTCGAATAGGAAATCCAACACCTACCTAAGGAGCAAGTTTATCCAGTTTCCAGTGATCGAGTTTTCGGCAATACTGTGTACAAAAGTTTCTCCTTGTATTCCAGAAATTTGAGGACCAAAAAGTGTATCAAAGCCTGGTTTGAGTGACTTTTGAAATAAACAGAATTCAAATGAAAGATTAAATGATGAGAATATTGTCCTTTTTGGATTTAAGTGTTTATCGCATCGATTTTTCTTATTTTCATTTAGAAAGTTTTCTAAGTAAAGGTCGATTATTATTGTACACCTTTCCAAACAACTTTCCAAAACTCTTTTTTTGGGCTGCAAGTGCACAAATATTTGTTAGATGAAATACAAAATAGTGCAGTTAACGAACTTTTGCGCCTAAAAATGAGGAGGAAATTCCATGAATCATAAGATATAAATGTTTGAAATGTTATATAGAGACGCTTCTTTTGTTGACCCTGAAAGCCAAAAATAGTACACAAATATATATAGAAATAAAGAAAAGGTAAAAGTATGAAGTAAAAGTAAAAGTAAATGCATGATGCATAATGATTGCACTTTACTGCAGATGTTGCATAAAAAGTAAAACTAATGAAAAGACTGTATATGAAAGTATTCTCTCAGTATAACTGCAGTATTCTTAATAAGTACTGCAGTATACTGTATGCTGCTGCATAGCGTTTGCAATATGTTGTCTGCTGTATGTTGTTTTGTTGTATGTTTTGTACGTATGCCTAAAAAAACGCATGCCTTTTTCCGCAATATTTCACATCGCGAAACTGTAAATGTAGATATTGCCGATATGCGGTAACCGATGTATGTCCCATCATGCCTTAAAAACCAATATCTCGGTCAGAGGTCGCAAAAGTCAAAAATTTACATAACCGAAACCGACCGTTTTTTTTTTCAAAATCTGAGTAACCGACGCCCGACCGGGTTATGTCACGCTCCAAAATTGTTAACCGTTAACCGACCGACGTTTACGAAAATAAAAGTTAACCGAAACTCGGTTTCTCACGACTAACCGTGCCTGCCCGTAACCGAAAAAGTACAAAATTATCTAATGTACGACGTATGAATAAGCCAATAATTATGATTTGTCGCGTTCCCTTAGATTTGCGAAATGAATAGTTTACTAACGTGTCAGATTTGCGACGCGTTGTCGCGTTCCCTAAGATTTGTGAAATGAATAGACTACATCGTGAATCGTTATTAGCCTTATGTACTCTATATCGGCACCCCAAAATTTTGACATTGATACCTTAAAGAGAACAAATTACACTATTTAAGGAGATGGACCACAATCAGCCACGTCTCCTAACACAAAATTTGAATGAATGACGCTATTTTTTTCTATACTCTAATAACTTCTATAGTCTAATAACGATTCGCGGTGTACCGTGTCAGATTTGCGACGCTTTGTCGCGTTCCCTAAGATGTGCGAACAAAATAGTGTTACTACCGTGTCAAATTTGCGACGCTAATCATGATGTCACGTACTTCCACGATTCCAAAGACTACAAAGTACAATAATGTTGGATTGTATGGACAGTACAAAATTTGTATTTTTTTTTGTTTTTTGGTTGACCGACCGTAACCGACCGTTTTTCTTTTCTGGAGAATCAACCGACCGCAACCACCCGGCCCTCAAAATTTGGCAACCGAATCCGTTCCGGATCCGGCGCGGGCGGTCGGTTAACGGTCCGTCACGGTTTCGGTTGACCGTTTGCGACCTCTAATCTCAGTTATCTACCTAGAAATTTCGATAAACTATCACAACAGTAACATCACATGCAATTTTATGCGATTTAAAAAAGGTAAGGTTAATCAATATCCATATCGCGATCTGATATCGAGATATTATACTGTACCATGTTAATCGAGACTGCTCCTCGAGATTGAAAATCCAAAATCGAAAGTCGGTCCAGCAGGCATCAGTACAAAGCAGAGGTTGCAACGGTCAACCGAAACCGTGACCGACCGTTAACCAACCGCCCGCGCCGGATCTGAAACTGATTCGGTTGCCAAATTTTGGGGGCCTCGCAGTTGCGGTCGGTTGATTCACCAAAAAAAAAAAGTCGGTTACGGTCGGTTAACCAAAAAACCAAGAAAAAAGAAAATTTTGTACTGTCCGTACAATCCAACATTATTGTACCTTGTACTCTTTGATATCGTGGAAGTACGTGACATCATGATTAGCGTCGCAAATCTGACACAGTAGTAACACTATTCATTTCGCAAATCTTAGGGACACGACAAAGCGTTGCAAATCTGACACGGTAGTAACACTAATCATTTCGCAAATATTAGGGAACGCGACAAATCGTAACTATTGGCTTATTTACACTTCGTACATTATTGCAAAGTACATTAATGTTAATAACAATGAGCATTGTAATTTTGTAGGTTTTCGGTTACATGCGGGCACGGTTAGTCGCGAGAAATCGAGTTTCGGTTAACTTTTATTTTTGTAAACGCCAGTCGGTTAAGTGTTAACAATTTTGGAGCGTGACATAACCAGGTCGGGCGTCGGTTACTCAGATTTTGAAAAAAAAAACCGGTCGGTTTCGGTTATGTAAAATTTTGACTTTTGCGACCTCTGGTACATAGTACAAACTACAGTCCAAAGTTCTACGTGGAAATGTTCTATACTTGTCAGAGGTCGCAAAAGTCTGAATTTTAGATAACAGAAATCGACTGTTATTTTTTTTTCCAAAATTTGAGTACCCGACGCCCGACGGGGTTATGTCACGCTCCTAAATTGTTACCCGTTAAGCGAAACGCTTTAACGAAAATAAAAGTTAACTGAAACTTGATTTCTCGTGACTACCCGTACCCGCCCGTACCTAAATAAGTACAAAATTAATGGTACATTTCCCTTATACCTTCCACGATACAAAGAGTACAAAGTACAATAATGTCGGGTAGTATGGACAGGACAAAAATTTCAATTTTTTCGTTTTTTGCTTACGGTACTTTCACATGTGGTAAAGTTACAGTTATTTTCTGTCGTTTTCCTCTATAACTTAGAAAAAAACTTGAAAATCCGCAGCCGTACCAAAAAATTGAAATTACCACCATACAAGTTGCGTTACCTTAAAACTTTATATCTACTACAGTTTTTTGTCTAGCTCGATGTAGCTTGTCCTTTAGCGTGTTTCGACCCAATTTCGCTTCCCTTCAGCTCATCTTCAAACTTTATATAAAATCACGTGTCAAAAGTTTTTGACAATTTTTGTTCGCGAAGTACCAAAAAAAAAACCCACTGCACGTTTTTAGCATGTGCGTGACTTTTTTCCGTGCCCTTTTTTCCGTACAGTGGCCGTGGAGGGGGTTTCGTCCAACAGACGCCATTTCGCAAAAGCGAAGTCCGTGAAAGCGCCTCTCTCTCTCTCTCCCTCTCCCACTAACGCGTCTATCTCACAATTCTTGCAATGAAAAAAGGCAAGAAAGGTATCAAATGAAAGAACAATAAAAAATATTTCTTTTGGTTGTCTTTTAGCTTATTTTGGTGGCAAGTAGAGTGAGAACGGACGAAAAAACAAAATCGGGAAACCATGGCGGAATGTTTTAGAATTAGTGACGTCGACGCTATCATAAGTACGCGTGACATCAAAATGTCACAAACCCTAAACATCTACAATGTTACAAGTAGCTAGATGTCTACCACCGTCTCTATTTTGTAAACGTCATCAATTGTCGCGAGTTTTGTACGCGTCGACAATCGTCACAAATTACACCCAAGCCTACATCTGTCACAATCTAAAGTTATAATTTCATTTCTTTACATACGAATGCTCTGAAAGCTGTACGGAGAATCTTCGCTAAAAAACAAAATAACACTATAGTTTCGGTTACATGCGAAAGTACCCTTACCCGACCGTAACCGATTTTTTGTTTTTTCATGTGAATCAACCGCCCGAATCCGCCCGGCCCCCCAAATTTGGCACCCGAATCCGTTCCGGATCCGACGCGGGCGGTCGGTTAACGGTCGGTTGCGGTTTCGGTTAACCTTGTGCGACCTCTGATACTTGTTCAAGAGTAGCAATTTTTGGCTCGATTCCGTTATACGATTCCGTTTCACTACCGCAATATCGAAGTTAAAACATAGAGCTGCACGAAGCCAGGTTCAAATCCCGCAAGACTCAGCTGTTTAAAGTTTAACTTTATTAGGCGTAGTTCAATTTAATTCAGTTCACAATGATTGTGCTGAACAGGATGGTTTGTACGGTATGATTACAATTGACACATGCATACATGATACATCAAGTCAGCCACACATCCAAATCTAGACCTAATAAATGAAATGAGCAATCAACCAAGGCAAGCAATCAATCAATCATGGTAGCCATTTAATATTTTAAATGCGTACTTTACTTCAATACAGAAAACTAATTAGAGCAAAATTACCTTCTGAATGATAGAAAGGAAATGAAGCAAAACATTAGGTTCTTTACTATTTTTTTGCACGTTTTGAGCCAACCGTACTAAAACCAGCTGAAAGAAAGGAAATGAAGCAGAAGTGTAGAACATTAGACTCCGCACGGAATTTTCGCACTTTTTGAACATATGTTTCAGACTATTTACAGAATCTTGTCAATTTGCAGACACACACAGTCTAACACGGAATGAAACCCTAACCCTAAATTTTTTCACATCAAAATGGATTTAAATATGGAAAAAGAGACAAGTTTTGGCCGAAGAGATGACACGTGTCTACAAGGACCTGATATTGTTGAACTCAAAAATGATCGCTTGGCGAAAATCTGTCGTGATTTTGTGTCACAAAAGCTCCACCAAACTCTTATAGGTAACTATTTATTTGTAGATAATCACATTAACTCACTCCTTTTGTTGTGGATTTATGAGCAAATTCATAAGCATGTGAACTACTTTAAGTTAGATTATGCCCTATACTCACTAGTCATATGTTCCACATTAACACATCTTTTAGAATAGATAAGTTCTATACTAAAATTTCTGAAACAAGTTATAAATGGCTATGTTTGTTTTTAATTTTTGCTTGGAGTTATGTGGCCACATTGATGGTGATGTTGTTGTACACCAATTTCATTTTTTTCAACTTTTTTTCTGGTTTTTTTAGGGTTTTTTCAACATCATTACAAAGTTGCTGTCGTCTCATCTATATTGTTGGAATATGCAAATAAAGTTAAAGTTATTATGAAGAGTAAAGTGAGCACCATACATAATTTAGAAATGGTTTGAAAACCAATCTTAGTTTCAAGAAGTTTTTTTTTTGATGGAGCTTTTTGAGGAATTAAGTAATTAAGTAATAATGTTGCACACAAAAGGTTGAGATTGAGTGTAAACACATGAATGTATTTAGAAGGTTTGCAAAACTGTAACCATTTCTTATATATAAGAAGGCTGCTTTTCATTGAGCTTTATGTGGTAAAATTTGACATTTGAACATACTGTTCGAAACATTTGAGTTTTCATTAAGTTTGAAATTCCAATTTCTTTAACTCGAGGAATCAATAATTTGAAATGAGTTTACAAATAGTGAAAAACTTTGGATTTAAATAGCACAAATGTCTATCATGAAAATCTTCAAAGGATTCGGCTCATTATAACAAAGGCTATAAATGCTCAAAACACACAAAACTAGGAAAATCTAAGGCAATTAAAGTTTTCAATAAGTATCAATAAACTTACGAATAGTGAGAAAGTTTGGATTTGAATAACACTAACGTCTACCATGAAAATCCTTAAGGAGGATACGGCTCGTTAACCTAACACAACAAAGGCCAGAAAATATTAAAAACTCAAAATTAATAAAAACCAAGTTGGAAACTTGAAATTTTGTGAAATAATTTCTCTAATTCGAAGTAAATTTACGAATAATGAGGATTTTTGGATATAAATAACACTAATATCTTCCGCAAAAAAGATTCGGCTCGTTAACCCTAATAGATCGAAGGTTAGAAGAACTCAAAATAATCAAAATAAACAAAAAACCAAACTGAAAACAACAAACTTTGCAAAATCTTTTCTATAATTTGAAACAAGTTTACAAATCGTAAGAAACTTTGGCTATAACTAATACAGTCCAAAAGATCTTTATAAATTTTATACTTTAGGGTTTGAGGTTTTGAGGGGTAATTGGGTAGCTAGGTTGTTCATTTTTTTTTTAATACAACGTAAGTTTGTGATGCCCCTTTTCCTTTAATTTGAAGCATATGCTAGTTTTTTGTTAAGCAGTTGATAACAAATATAATGAGTTAATAGTTAATATAGTTAATAGTTAATGAGGATAGTTCATCCTATCCTTCTTCAAGGTTAATCCTATCAATTCTTATTATTAAAACGAGAAATATTTGTTTTAAGATTGTAGTTTATTTGCTTCTTGTAATTTTATTTTGTATTTGGTTTGACTTCTCAAGCAGACGAAATCTGACTTTGGACAGAAACCTAGAAAACAAAAAAATAGCTCTTTTAATCGCAATATTTTCCTATCCTCTCTTGTTTACTTTTTCTCTTTTTGTACTTATTGGTCCCTTCTTTTTTATTGCAGGAAAGGAGAAAGTACCCACTTCCTTCCAGACTTCATCCCAACCGTCAGATTTTCAATTTCAGAAAAAGTCCGAGTTTGACTTTCTTTCCAAAGAGTTGACCGATCAGATCCAGATGCACCTGGACCAATTTTTTGAATGTCTCTGCGAAAATGAGAGCCTTAACAATATACCAATTCTTCGTCAATTAGACAAAGATTTACACCCCTTTTCTCAAAATACCTTTCATAATTCATCTGAGAAATCCTTACAAAATTTACAAAATGTACAAAATTTACAAAACTCACAAAATTTACGAACTTTAAAAGGTTCCTCTCACCCTCATGCTTCTCTTCCACAAAATCCCTTAGAGAAAAACCAAACCTCTACTAAATTTTTTCAAGAAAAACCAGAATTATTATCTAAAGAAATACTATCTAACGAAACGTTATCCGAAACTCCTCTTCTCTCGAAAGAAAATACTTTATCTGAAACAAAAATTTTGATGGAGACAGTAGAAATTGGTTTAATTTGTGGGAGTTATAGAAAGGCCGGAGAGCTATTAGCGAAGTATACAATAGGGGGAAAAAATGGTAAGAAAGAAAAGGAAGAGGTTACAGAGAGCGAGAGGGAGAGGGAGAGCAAGAGGGAGAGGGAAAGCGAGGGGGAGAGGGAGAGCAAGAGGGCAAGGGGGAGCGAGAGGGAGAGCGAGAGTGAGGGGGAGAGGGAGAGGGAGAGGGAGAGGGAGAGGGAGTGGGAGAGGGAGAGAAGGAGACTACCGTTGGTCAAAAGGATGATGGAGGCTCTGGTTCAATGGGGAAATGGAGAATATTTGATGGAGATTTGGGGTCAACGATTTATCGAATTTTTACAATTGAGTGGGGAAGATGAGGTACTGAAGAAAAACCTCTATCGTTAATGAAAATTCATTTAACATATTTTTTTATCTCATCCTTTTCTACTCTCTCAAACTCTCTCCGTCTCTCTCTTGGTCTTCGCTCTCTCTCCCCCGTCTTCGCTCTCTCTTTCTCCCTCTACCTCTATCTCCCTCTCAATCTCACTCTATCTCCCTCTCTCACTCTTTCTTCCTCTCTCTCTATCTCTCTCTCTCTCTATCTCCCTCTCTTTCTCTCTTTCTCTCTCAATCTCCACCTCTCTTTCCCTCTCAATCTCCGCCTCTCTTTCCCTCTCTCTCTCTATCTCCCCCCCTCTCTCCCTCTCTCCCTCGCTTCTCTATCTCCCTCTCTCTCCCTCTATGTCTGTCCCTCTCTCTCTATCTCTCCCTCTCTCTCCTGTATCTCTATCTCTCCATTGTTATGTCATCATATATGTAAATATATGCATATGCATATCTTTCATTGCATATATCATGCTTTCGTCCTTTGTGTAAGATATTTAATATTTGTGTCCCTATATTCAAATCTGATTTTCTACAAAATGTAATGGGTGGGCAGAAGTATGTCTAGTTGGGTTTTCACTCTGTCCTTTTAACACTCTTGTCTGGAAAACTAGATTGCTATTGAATCTTTTAACTTTTTTGTTTTTCCTCATTTCTTGTTTTTTTGTTATTGTCTGTATCCTTTATATCATCTCCTTTTAAGCCACCCCCCTGGTCCTGTCCTTCTCTCTATTGCTCCTCTCTCTGTCCCCTCTCTCTCTCTCTCTCTCTCTCTCTCTCTCTCTCTCTCTCTCTCTCTCTCTCTCTCTCTCTCTCTCTCTCTCGTCTACATGTATTTGCAGGTTTTCCAAAGAGTTCAAGCAGCTGATTGGTTATTATCTTCTCTTCAAAACTCGTCCTCCTATTCTTCTCTCCCTTCTTACGATAATTTTGGAAAAGAAGAAAAACAAAAAGAGGTTTTTGATAAAAATGTTTCCAATATTGTTTCAAAAAATTTGGTGTCAGAATTGGTTTTGAGTTATATGGAGGAAATTTTGGACAAAAATTGGTTAAATCTACTGAAACTGCAACATAGAGAAGGCGATTGGGATCTTCGATTAAAAGTTTTGGAAATTCTTTTAAAACTTTGTAAACGGAAACAGAGTTCTATGAATCCTCCGTTTTACCGAGAGAGGCTACAGGTATTTCATATGTACACACACACACACACATATATATATATATATATATATATATATATATATTTTATATTTACGGTCATAGGAGGTGTTCTTTTTGTTTTTTTACTGTTATGTTTGTTTTTCTTTTTTCGATGGGGATGGAGGGTTATTTTTCTGGGTTTTTCTTGTTTTCATTTATTTGTTTATTTATTTATTTTTCTGCATGTCATGCAATTAAGGGATTTTTCTTTTTTTTCATTTTTATTGAATATACCCACAAGTATAATATTTATACACATTTTTCTTCAATTGTATATCTACTTTTCCGTTGTTTATGTTTCCCTTCTTTTTTGCCGTTTTTGTTTATTTTTATTTTTTTATTATTATTAATATTTTTTATTTTTTTGTACGACTTTGGGCATTGAATCAAACAACATTTTTTTATTTTTCCATCGCAATTTTTTTTGTTTTTTTCAAAAAGAAACTTTTCTTAACATTTTATTTTTCTTCTACAATTTAATTTCATAAAATTTGATTATTTTTTTCCAAAAAAAAACATCTTTGTATTACTGCATATGATAAGATACAAATACGATTTTTTTTCTTTTTTTCTGTTTTTTTTTCTCTCTCTCTCTCTCTCTCTCTCGTTCTCTTTCTCCCTCTCTCTCTCTCGTTCTCTTTCTCCCTCTCTCTCTCGTCCCCCCTCCCTCCCTCCCCTCTCAATCTCTTCCTCTCTCCCTTTCTCCTATTTTTTCCTCTTTCTTACTCACTCTCCTTTTTTTTAATTTTGTTATTGTTATTATTTATTTGTGTTTTGTTTGTTACTTATTTGTTCTGTTTTGTTATTTTTTTTTTGCTTCATCAATTTTTTTTTTTTTTGCAGGCTGCCCTTGGACTTTTTTTTTTTTGTTTGGTTGAAATTACGGATCCCCATCAAAAAATTCCCCTTCTTTTTTTTTTTTTTAAGGAAATAATTTTGAAAAAAACAAAAAAGGCAACGGAAAAAGTTGGAAGATAAAAAAAAA
>JBBHKE010001847.1:42917-197281 GCA_037447655.1 Zygnema cylindricum | reverse complement strand
TTTACGTCTACAAAAAACAAACGCCATAAATTACGAACAATAAAAAAAAAATCCAAACAACAAATTAAATCTTCAATTTCCTAAATTTTGTCCCCCAAATCGAACAAATCGTCCAAATTCAATGGAAACTCTAGGTAAAAGGACATTTTTTTTTAAAGACAGCATTTCATCTACAATGTCACGTGAACGCATTAAACGTGAGAGAGAGAGGGAGGGAGAGTGGGAGAAAGAGGAGGGAGAGATGCAAAGAGAGAGAGAGCGGGAGAAAGAGAGAGAGAGAGAGAGAGAGAGAGAGAGAGAGAGAGAGAGAGAGAGAGAGAGAGAGAGAGAGAGAGATTAACATATCTAATTCCTTTGTTAAAACCAAGGTATTTAACAGTGAAATTGAGTAATCTACAGAACGTATTATTCGCTGGTGACATTTAAATTGACCACAAGAATATTACATTGCTAATTGTAACTATCATTCACCATTATTGTGAATTCCAATTAAAAATGCTCCACACTATTTCATGTAATGCCCTAAAATGGGCATATGTGGATATCTATAGTCCAAATTCCAGCTTAGAATCCAGAAATTATTCACCGGATAATTAAAAAAATGATGGTGAGAGGACACTGTCATAATTTTTTTTAAAAATGAACTTTTGTGACTTTTTTTCAAAGCTTTGAATCTGCCCTGAAATTTAAATCAGAAAACAAGTTTAATGACCGAATGAAAATAAAATTGCAATTTTCATCAGTTCGTCCTCCTGTTGAATTTACAAAATTAAAATAGTAATACAAGTACATAATAAAAATAGCATTTAGCCCATAGTATACCTATGGGCAAAATGAAACGATTCTCCCCATCCATATTCATAGAAACTCGTCGCCAAATCATAATATTTGTTGACCTGTGAAAAAAAAAAAAAACATCAAACGTCGTCTGTTTTGCTAGAAAAGAGCAATTAGCAAACAAAGAAGCCATAAAACAAAAAACAAATGCTTTGAGCCTCCGTAATCTCTTTTCGGTAATGCAAGAAAAATGACGAAAATTAAAATGCAGAATCCTGCTACAAAAAATATAAAAGGTAAATTAAAAAACTAATGATGACATATCAATATTTTCAACAGAAAATGCACTAGTCTTCCCCTCCCCCTTTCCCCTCCCCCTTCCCCTCCCCCTCCCCGTCTAAAACTCTTCTGATTACCATTTTTGATACTAAATGCAATCCTCGTCATTTAAGAGATTTAAAAAGAACACATTATCAATTTGCTTTCTTGTTGACCTTTCTATTCATAGTTGTAAAATTGTAACTTTATATTCATCCTAACATGAACATGAACATTATTCTCCACATGAACATAATTGTTCAAATTATCGTTCAAGATTGTGGATTCAAGACCGAGATTTGCCCAAAGAAAGATAAAGATTTCTAGATAAAGATTACTTAACTTTTATTCGAGCCATCTTTTCCATTTCTTTTCCAGCGGTTAAAAAGTGTGTGGATCCTCTTTCTTACACCTTTATGACTCTGTCTTGCAAACCAAACTTTCAAGATTCCTTCGTTAAGACCTACATTGACAAGTTTTGATATTATGTATAATATACGTATACATGTAAATATATTTATTGACACACACGATATACGTACAGATATACACATTTGTTTATAAATAATATACGTACTATTATCTTTTCTTTCTTTAAAATGCCTTAAAATTTTCACAAATCTTATCACATTGAAAGAGAGAGAAAGAGAGAGATGGAGAGAGAGGAAAGAAAAAGATCGCACCATGTCCGTATAGTTAAGGAGACGAGATTCCGATTTCCCTCCATGGCTACTGTGATATTTTTCATAACTGCAAAAAAAAAAAAAATCCTCAATATTGCACAAACCAGGTCAGTCACTCAAAATATTCACAATTTTTCCATCTCACAAAAACCTAAAAAATACCTTAACCTTTACCTTTCTTGCAGATTGAAAATGGATCCAAAACCAAAGCCTTTTTAAACCGAAAATGAATCTAAGAAAAAAGAAAGACAGCAATAATCCTGACCTCTCGACAGATTTTCCGACTTCCGTCTTCTTAATGTTGCCTCCTAAAGCTGATGCAAACTTCACTTCGTCAGCCATTGCTGCAAGAAAGTTTCAAAACGAGCAGCAGCAATACACACGGAAAGAAATGAATAAATCTTGAAACTTTCTGGCAATGTACAGTACAATATAGTACAGTATAATGTAGTACAGTACAATATAGTACAATACAATGTATTACAGAACAATATAATACAGTACAATGTAGTACGGTACAATCAGACGGAAAGAAATGTGAAACTTGAAAACTTTCTGGCCATGTACAGTACAATACAATGTAGCACAGTACAGTACGGTACGGTTATAAACTTCTAAATTCACGCTTTCCGCACTAAAAAACCATTGTCTTGTTAACCGTTAACGTCAACTAAACCGTCTTGACAGTTGACACAAACTCACAAAGCCTATAAATAGCGATGTCAGATTTACGCCTGTCGCGATTCGTCCTCGATTTCTGACGCTACGTAACACTATTCAAGTTGACAACGTACGGCCGATGTGTGGGAATCCTGGTTGGCGTCCGTTACATCCTCGCTACACGTGTCCCTTTCCTCGTACTCTGACGCCCAAAAAAAATACTCTGACGCTATGTACCTGACACCATGTCTGCTTCTGAATCTTGCGTTTTTTCGGGCTCTGTGAACCAGTTCAAAAGTAGGCTTTTTTATGGTAGGCCTTTGGTAGGCGCACAAAACTTTGCACAAAACTCTCGCAACGTAGGCATACTGTATGTGTGTGCTTCGTGCACACTCCTGTACGAACGTCCGAATCTGACGTAAGATCAAAGTACAGCGCACGCCGCCGGACGGAATTTTTCAGCGAACTGACACGGCGTAGGATGACACATTCCGTGGGAAAAAAAACCGGGAAAAAAAAAAACCGGGAAAATTCTCAAATAGCGTAGTTTACTCTATATTTTTCATTACTCTAATTAGGGTTAATTTCCAAGTACCGTAAAAAATGAAAGTACGTTGTCTCTTAAATAGAGTGGTGTACGGTCAGTGTCATATCGTACATAAATGTACCTTTTTAAGTTAAAAAGTACAATAAATTAGATTTAGTAACCGCGGACGCATGAGAATGTGCGTTCTAAAAAGGGGAAAAAACCATGTCGTAAAAAATCCCGCTCACACACATTCGTCTGACAGCCGCGTTTCGACCGTGTGAACGCCAACGGGGTTGGTCCGTAGGTTTTGGTAATTTTTTTGGCAGTGTGGTATTTTATTTTTTTTATCGTCCCATACTGCCTGGTTGGTCAATTTGAGTCTTTATTTAGTGTGGCCCTCAAAATTGAAGACGCTAATATGACAGATTGTCCTTTCGTAAATTGTGTTATGGGCTTTTCATGTGATCTTTTTAAAATCGCCTACTTTGATCAGTGACCGTCCGATCGTCCAAATCTGACGGTTTAAATAAAAAGTCCCTCAAAACTCACAGAAATATTTGTTTTTGTCCGATTTTTTTTCAAAATTTAGACATGTCGCTTAATTCTCTATCGATCGATGTGCAACTCAACCCTGTCCCTATTTTATTTCATTTTGCGGCCAATACAATATGGGTCTTAAGGGCATATTGTATGTTTTGAGTACAATAGGCATATTGTATGGGCGTACGGTCACCTACTTTTGAACTATGCTGTGAACCTCCGAGGTCGGTTTCGCGCATTGTGAGAGATCCACGTCGGCCCCCCCGTGCGAAACATCTGGTTTGGTGGCGTGCCAGGCTTCGTACGGGGTAACAGGAAGCACGGAAGTTGGACAACGATTTCGAATATAATTTGCCGTAGAGACTGATTCTACCCAAAATGTGGTGGGCAGACCAGCGTAATGCAACATGGAACGTGCCATGTTGAGGAGAGTGCGATTATAACGTTTTGAAACCCCATTCTGTTGAGGAGTATGGGGGGTTGTTGATTGGTGAGATATTCTGTTAGCCGCAAGAAAAGAGGAAAATTCGTTAGAGAAGTATTCACCTCCGTTATCCGTACGGAGGGTTTTAATGCGACTGCATAATGAGTTCTCAACGAGGGTTTTATACCATAGATGTCCCGTGCGCATATTACGCAAGGTATAAACTAACGAATACTACGCACGGCACGCATTAAACGATTTTGAAAAGTTAATAAAATGCGTACCATACTTGACTTTTCAAATTCAAATATTCAAAAACCTAAAATGCGGAAAAGTGAAAAAAACCAGCGCAGTTAGCGGCGAGGCAGTCTCGTCGCTGAACCAGCAACCTGACTGCCTCGAGCTACACAGCAACCAGACTGCCTCAAGCAACACAGGCACCTCACTGCGAAGAGTCCTATCATATTTTTTAACCAGCAATCAGGTTTCTTTATTTTTGGTAAAACATCGCCTTGTTAAAACATGTTCACGATGGAAAAAATCAAGTTTACATTAAAGCAGAAAAAAACCAACTTTGTATTAATTTGGAAAAAATGGTTTAATTTTCACATCAAATTATCAAAAATATATTAACTCACTGCACATTACGAATATATTTCTCTCCTCTAACTCTCATTACTCCAAATCTAGGTCAAACATCTCTGCATCAAACTCATCTTCTCCTACCTCCCCTTCCTTTTCCTCCCATGCTATCATATCCTCTTCAGAAGTAATATCTCTGGTGTTCTGAAATTACCTGAGATTGCTAAAAACCCAGACCAAATCATTAGCTCATTTAGGTGTCAGCCTATTCCTTTTCTTAGAGTGAATATGGTCATAGGTTCACCAATTCCTCTCACATGAGCTAGCAACTGAGCACTGAGCAAGAATCCTAATTGCTACCTTCTGCAAGGTAGGGGTGACAACCCCAAACTGTTGCCACCACTTCCACCCTGGCATCTTTCTGGCACAAGCTTTTGTTACCTCCCTCCCAAAGACACCCTCGAAACCTCTATGCTTAGAAAGCTCAATGTAGGCCTCAGCTTGGTCCCCCACATTTGGTAACATCTTCTTGAGCATTATCTGAAAACCTTCCATTACTTTCAAGTTTGAATGCTGGCCATAGGTGTAACTTTGGTACTCGCGATCGAGTACAAAGCCGACATCATATATGGGGCTATGTGCCATCTCCCATCTGGCAAACCAAGATGCTTTGAGCTCCTCCAAAATTTGCAAGCCTTCGTAACTTCTTTCTCCTCCATTGCTGGATAACTTATGTAAAAACTGCCCAATACTATAAAAACCATAATAAACCTTTCCCACATTTGGGGGCCCTTTGTCACACTCCCTCGTTAGCCGCACCACATGCTCTGAAACTGTCACTGCCTCCGTCACTTTGATCCAAAACTCCGGACTCAAAATATGGCCTTTAATCTTAGCACCCTCAAACCTGTATGTAGACTTGCTTATCCATTGCTTATAACCATCATCAAACATTAAGATCTACAGTTTTTCCTTCACTTGTAAAAACCTTTGTAGCATGATAAAATTTGTTGCAAACCTAGTCTCTCCCGGTTTCAAAAGCCTAAGAGGTGAGATTTTATTGAACAATGCTGCACTGATATGATGATTCGTGGTGAATTATTATACCTCTTTTGACTGTCGAACTGGTGTAGAAATAAATGTCAATTTGCCCCAATCCTCCAACATTTGATCCGATACGTGGGCAGAGCATGGTGTCCACGTGATGGAAGGGTACTTCATCACGAGCAACGAGGCTGCAGCCTTTTTTACAGCAGCAGAATCTGTCACAACTTGCACCACTTGCTCGATCCCCACCACAAGAACTCCCTTCTCCAACACCTTACACAACACGTATTCAGCATCCTTGATTTGCCCACTAGTGTCTTTTGCCGTGACAAACATGTCGCCCTTGGGGGTGACAGCTAAAATGTTCAAGAGAGGCGTTTCATCAACGGCTGTCCAACCGTCTGACGTGATCGAGGCATCGGTGACTTCCATCGTCTCCACGTAACTCGCCAAATCCCTAGTGACAGTCGCCTTCGTCTCAGATAGGAGACGAGTTATCATAGTAATTCGATGAGGTATCTTGTAAGACGCCTCTATCTCCCCGTTTTTCCTCACTGCTTCTTTAAAATATGGGTGATTAAGTAGTTGAAACGGCAAACCATTAGCGAAAAAAGCCCTTGCCCATGTTGCATCGACCTCTTTCTTGTTATACTTATTAAAAATATTTGTTATTTTCGTTTGCACACCTTGTATTTTATTGCTCTGGCTAGACCCAAGACTTTTTGTGAGTTCATCCAAATCGGAAATTACATGTTTCTGCGAGCCATGAGAAGATTTTTCGTTTCCTGATGCATTTAGCTCCGCCTTCACCTCTTCCGCACATAAAATGCAAGCTCTAATACCCCCACTCTTCACATTTCGAAGAAGGTGGTTTCTAATCCTAGTGGCTTGACCATTATATTCGAATTCGCAGTAAACACAGACGCATATTTTGTTGTTCCCAACCACCTCTCCGTTTGGAGACCTAACATGCTCCCACTCGATTCCTCGAGGCCTAGGCATGGATAATTCTCGCGAGGTTCGTGGAAGATTGAAGGGCGGTTTCAATGACAGGTTTAGTAGCGGATTATATGGGAGCTTCAATGGCGGCTTCCTTCTTAAAGAGGATCGTATGTATCACATTCAAAAATCATCCGCGTAAATTACGCAACGTCTTTTTTTTTTTTAAACGACCGTACTATTTTCCGTACAGCGAAATCTACACGAACTTTACGAAAAGTATAGAATCAACGAATACTACGTAGTTTTCGTAAAATAGTTGAAATCTGTACGAATTGGACATCAACGGTGTGGGTTGTGCACACTCTTGTACGAACGCACGAATCTGATGTATCATCATAGTACAGCGCACGTCGCCGGACGAAATTTTTTACCGAGCTGACACGTAGGATAACATTTCGCGAAAAAAAAAACAAGGAAAAAAAAAACGCGGACGTATGTCTTATCGTGAGTTGTGTTATGGGCTTTTCATGTGATCTTCTTAGACCGCTACTTTGATCAGCGAACGTCCGATCGTCCAAATCTGACGGTTTAAATAAGAAATACCTCAAAACTCACGGAAAAATAAAAATTTCTTCGAATGTTTTTCAAAATTTAGACATGACATTTAATCCTCTATCGATCGATGTTAACCTAACCCTGTTACTATTATTTTTCATTTTGCGACCAATACAATATGGGTCTTAAGGCCATATTGTATGTTTTGCGTACAATAGACATATTCTATGGGCCTACTTTCACCTACTTTTTAACTATGATCTTGTCAGTGGTGAACTTACAGCGCATTTTGCACGGTGAACTGCGGGTTCACACGGTTCACCACACCGGGGAAACTTGTAAGATACCTAGACACCATGTCTGCTTCTGTATCAGTATAGCAAACATGTCGCCGACTATGTAGTGTGCATATAGTCACTTTTATCATACACTTACTATACGTGTTTAATAAAATATGAAGTTTACGTTTCGGTAGCACAGAAAATGCGGTACTTTTGATGTTTGTTGCATAGTTGTTCAAAACGCATTTTACGCAAATTCAAACGCGCGTACAATACGTAGAAACTGGGAGGTCGATTTGAAAAAAACGTAAAAATCGATAATAAAGATATTTTTCTGTACAATTCCGTACATGTTAAACAAAATTGAATTGAACATGTACCGCAGTTTGTACGCTTGTCGTTAAATAAGCGGTATAAAATTTTAATGATAAATAATTTATCACATTTAACGTTTGTGTCGGAACATTTACATTAACTGGTTACGGACAACAAACCAGTTTGTCAAATGAATAATCTTTGTGTCCAGATTCAAATCGTGGACGACGTCTAATTTTTGTTAGAATAACGACGCCTCATTTTTTTAAAAATAATATTGACTTTTTGACAGGCAGCCATGACCTTCTCTCTCTACATCTTAACTGTTCAAGTTTTCATGGCGGCTTCTTTTCAAAAATTTGAAAAAGACATTCGTACAAATTTTGAACTTATGGCGCGCAAATAGTGTGACGCTGCAACGTCTCTTTTTAAAATCATCCATAGATGTACGATAAAATTGCGTACATATTCGTGAACATTTTGTTTAGTTTACAGAATAGAAAGTACCGATACGTGCATTGTATCTTTCCGTTAACTTTTGTACAATTGTCGTAAAACATCATACATTTACCGTAATTTGTCTGTACGTTTCCCGTAAATTGTCTGTTCAGTTTACAGCTGACGTTTTTTTGCGATTTTTTCAAAAGTCACGTACAATACGTAGAAACTTTGGAAAAAATGAAAAATTCGCGCGATTTGAACAACTAGGGTTTGTTGACATCAGATGTCAGCTTTGGACACTGTATTGTAGCGTCAAGGCAGTTGCTGCGTCAGGTCCGCCATATCCATGTCTATCTTCGTTGTCTTACGCGACATCTTTATACCGAACGGTTCCTGTACAGTTTTCCGGGCTATTTAGGATGGAAATTCATTCGCCATTTCGCCCAGGTTTTTTAGGGTAAAAACTCATTCGCCAAGTTCTCGTTAATGTCATCTACCGAGTTTTCTCAACTGAGCTCGGTTCTCTCCAAAAACCATTTAGCTTTACCAGCCCAAGGGGGAGCTAGCGGCGCTCGTGAGACAAACAGTTTGGTGTCGCTTTGTTAGTGTCGATTGGGAGTCTTTGCAACAAGAGCACACATACCAAATACTTAGTATTTTTGTGTCTATTCGTCGACGTTACTGTTGTCCATAGCCGATTTCAGCCATGGATTACTCACGGAAGACACCCACAGACTACCCCGAAACAGCTGTGTTTCAGACAACACAGATTACTCCACAGTAAACAAAACCACCTCAAACTGCACCAATATTCAGTATACCATAGACACTATAAACTCCCAAAGTTCCAGCCAAATCCACAAAGGAATCTAGAAGATATAAGCTCCAAAGTTTCCCAAAAACAACTGACAACTTTTCATGATAACCAGGTAAACTTCCCACAGAAATCTACATAACTGACAAAACAGAATGAAACTACACACACATATAGTTTCTAGGTCAACAAATCGGTATGTAAATAAGGGAACATTGTTCGCCCCTCCGCGAAACCTTATATAGGCGGTAGGCGATGTGTCTGTCTTCGATATTTTCCGCCCGTCTGTAGTACGGACAGCCGTACGGCTGGCACAATGTAACGCTGCCGTGCGACCGTCCGCAGTACGGACCATCGTACCGCTAGCACAATGCAACGGTGCCGCCCGTACCGCCGTACGGATGGCATAATTTTACATTGCCAGTTATTGGTGTGCCGACCACCGTACGGCTAGCGAAACCTAACATTGCCACCCGTCGGTGTGCAGACCGCCGTACGGTTGGCGTAATCTAACATTACCAACCGTCGATGTGCAGACCGTAGTACGGTTGGCGTAACCTAACATTGCCACCCGTCAGTGTGCAAACCGCCGTACAAATGGCATAATGTAACATTACCAACCGTGGGTGTGCAGACCGTCGTACGGTTGGCGTAATCTAACAATGCCAACCGTCGGTGTGCAGACCGCCGTACGGATGGTGTATTTTAACGTTGTCGTGCGTCGTTGTGCAGGTCGCCGTACAGATGGCGTAATGTAACATTGTCGTGCGTCGCTATACAGACTGCTGTACGGATGGCGTAATTTAACGTTGTCGTGCGTCGTTGTGTAGACTGTCGTATAGATGGCGTAATGTAACATTGTCGTGCGTCGCTGTGCAGACCGCCGTACGAATGGCGTAATTTAACTGTAACAGCAATAGCGGATCGAACTTGTTTATAAAGGGATATTTAGGTGTTATGATTATAGAGTACTAAATTTGGTAGACGTCCGCAAAAGAATCACGCTATTTGGAGTTATATTTTAAAAGTTGTCGTGCGTTGCTGTGTAGACCGCATTACGGATAGCGTACTGTATCATTAATTTGGGTTCTTGAAATTTTGATTTTTTTTCTTAAATAGGATACATGATTTTAATTTTTCCTTTACTTTAATTAAGGTAGCGTACAAAATAGCGTAAAGAACGAAAGTATAATAAGATCTAAATAGTGTGGTGTACGGTCTATGCCAGACCGTACATAAATGAACCTTTTGAAGTGAAAATTTTACAAAAAATGAATTAAAGTAGACGGGCACGCATAAGAACGTGCGCTAAAAAAACGGGATTATTTTGACACATAAATTAGTCTGACATGTATGGATATTTAATTTCACGACGGCGTACGATTTCTAATATTTTGTACGGATACACATATTAATGTATATAATCGTACGGCGAATAATCCATTTTTGTTGTTCCAAAATTAGCATAATGCCGAAATTATAATATATTATTACAAATTAGAAGAAAAAAATCAAATTCTTATTTAGCATCAATTACGTCAAATTTTCTTCAACACTATTTAAACTTTGACACTAATAACAATTCGCGGTGTAGCGTTGGCGTGCGTCCGTAGTACGGACACGATAAACTAGACAGGGTACATGTCCGTGTAACAGGCGTTGATTTACTAGTATCTCTACAAAGTTTCATACAAAAACAGCAATCAGGGTGATCACACCATCAGGTCAAAGTTGCAGAAAAACAGTCTGCCATTACTTTGATAAACTTAACTGTGATTGTAAAAATAATCTAAGTCCTACAAGTTATACTTAATCTACTAAGTCCTACACTAATCCTAGAGCTACACCTGTCACTAACTGAATAGTGAAAAACTATTTTAAACTGCGCTAAACTACAAACATATGTTTCTCAAGTATTTACAAATATATGTCCGTACAAAAAGTGTTACCGATGCTTAGGGTGAAGTTCCATCATTCGTTTCTGTAATTGTACAGCAAACTCTACAGACCAGGTTGATTGAGCCGAAGTTCCATCACGTAGGGTTTGTAAGCCACGTGTTTTATATTGATTGGCGCCACGCAAGCTACGATCCGATATTGAATATCTTTCAGATTTTTAGCACCGACAAACTTAACTTCAAATCTTGACTTGCGTACCGTGTACCTGCGTACGAAGTAATAATACGCTAAAACTTTTGCAGACGCCAGTCTGCACGCCAGCTCATTTTTTAGGGTTTCAGCTTTCGAACAAAACAAAAGTCCTTTGAGAGAAATAGTGTGACGAACAAAAGTTACCGAAAATAGCGTGACGAGGGAGTGTTACGAAATTTCGTTTTTATTTTCGGTTATATTTTGGAAACCGCGTGTCATGTGCAAATCTTTAGATTTTTCGTTGGTTTTCCATCATGACACGTAGCTTAATTGTCCACCGTGTCACAAATTTTTTTTTTCTGTGTATGCCAACCCACCTCGTCGAGGTGGGTTGAGTCTAACAGAGAAAATTGAAGCGAACTCATCGCAGATGAACATCCGACGGCCGGTATTACCTCCAAGACCTCCGGAGAGTCTCCGCAAGATTCTCTGTAATGTTGGTTTTCATATAAAAACAAAATAGGCGATACGATCTGGTACGGAGAGTCGCGGATTTCTGTTAGAAACGCCACTTTTCGCTTGATGGAACTTCACCCTTAGTCAGCATCGGTCATATAAGTCCAGCTAACAGTGGTTGTACAGTGCGAAAACTCTTGAGTATGTGTCGGTGATAAAGTAAACGACACGTCGTGCTTAAGTCATTTGTGGTCCCCGCGTGAATCGCGTCCTTAAAATAGTGTGAACCTCCAAATATATCGGCGGACGCCGTCCTCACTTCAAATGTACCATGAAGCATTTTGTCGAAGTGAAATCGTGCCACTTCAATCGTGTCCGTACCAAGAATTCGTCCTTTATCATAAATGCCGGTAAGTGATTTATTGTCCACTTGCAAAATATGATTTTTCGTACGGATGACTTACTTTTCCATAAATTATATTTGTCTTATTAGATTACAATATTACATATTAAATATTTTGTAATGTTTCACGTCATATTGCTTCGCGATCTGCCGTCCATTTCGAATGCTTGTACGTCACTTTAATATTATCCGTACAACTACTCCTCCAATCCACAAATACATTCGAACCTCCACGTTAAATTAATTTAGTACTTACGCATTAAAAAAACTCGCGTCATATCCGCATGAAACGTCGCGTGCGCACAAAATGCTGCGCACGAAACTATCTTTTAAAAACAATAGTTACGCCCCGTTATCAAGCTCCGCCTATAGTCTAATGGGCTATCCTCCTTGGTCGATTGGGTGAATTTTCTCTGGCTGCACGAGCTCTTTGCCCTTTCAGGTCCTATCCGTTATCGTAAGAACCTCTTAAAGCTTTGGGTTGGGTACACCCTCCAACACATGAAGATATCCTCTCATCTGTTAAGTGGCATGCTCCTATTGAATCGTTTGATTTCGATCTTAAATTTTTTTACCAATGCGCTCATCCGATCCCCTCACCTTTCAGCGAGCGGTCCGTCTTGAATGGTTAATAAACTTCTTTCATATATATTTCCTCCTAAAACTCTAACCGAAGGCTTCAACCTTTTATTTAAAGTGATGTTCGAGATGGTTCGTGTGCACATTCCTCGTAATGATATACTGTTTTTTTTTGCTACCACACTTATGGTTATTTTTAAGCTAGATGGAGGAATCCGTCCAATCATGATTAGCAAGAACTGTAATGTTTCGTTGGGCGCGCTATGTGCATCCGACTCCAAGGAGCACTTCATGACCATTCCTCACCGAATCAATTTGGTGTTCTTGTGAAATAAGGTTGCCAAGCAATTATTGTTAAAAATCGATCAAGTGCTGCAATAGATGTTCATAAATAACAAGCTCATTAACACAGCAGAAGCTTTGAACAAACATTCTTACACATAAAACACTCACAGCTCACAGAAATCATAAAGGCCAAATATCAATATATTAAACCTTAGCTTTTCAATACAACCTCTCCCTCTCTCACTTCTTAATGTGTCTCCCTGCAGACACATGATGCATCTCTTCCTAAAGAATGCATGATGCATCTCCCGAGACTGCATACTAACTTGATGAAAACACTCACTAATATACCTTCTTAACACCGACAACTAATGACCACTTACTCCACTAACTGAAAACAGACGAGGGCGCCGAAGTCCACATGCGGACGTGCGTCTAAAAAGTATTCAAGCGCCGAAGTAAAGTGACACGCACTAAAACGTACTAGACACGTACTGCACACTAAAAAGCATTGTCACCGTTCAAGACAACACGAACAAAACAGAATGAAACTAACTGAACCATGATACATAAATAATCTATGTACCGGCTGGTACTGAACAACCGTACATTGAACGAACTCAAGGTACTCTGATGCAAATCGCGAAACCACACTCAAGATCGAATCGCGCCACGCGAACCAAAACATCAACGAACTCGCGGATGACTAATTCTCCACACATCAACTGCCGATTCTTCCAATAATCCTAACAATTATGTATGGCCTACGAGCTGTTTTAGATCTTCACCTGGATTGGGTGGTCTTTACAGTGCATGTGGCTAACGTGACCGTATAGTGGTTTTTTTTTTAAGCCTAACTCCCTAGTTTTTCCTTTTGCGGGTCCAATGGGTGAGGTTTCCACTTTACAATCTGCAAATGGCACTAGACACTGTGATACTTTTGGGGCACCTCTTTCTTTTTTAGCTCACCTTCAAGCTTTACGGGCATCATCTATAGCCTGTCTCGCTTTTTGATTCCTTTTAATTGCAAATGATATGCATATAATGGGTCCATGCAATCACGTTTTTTTTTTGTTTTTTCTCATTTTGTGGAGCAACTTTGTGGGATCGAGCTATTTGTTAAACCATCTAAGTGTACATCTTGGTACCCACAAGGTTTCCCTCCGGACTTCCTCTTTCCAAAGAGCTTTCATGCTCCATCTTAAAACAGGGCTAAGGGTTTTAGGTTGCCTTGTCAAAGCCCCTTTTTTGTCAACGAAGTTGTTGGTGATGCGTTGTTCAATAATCCTTCCCATAATGATGACCTTCTCAAGATTTCAGACTCGCACATGGCTTTTATGATCTTAACCAATTGTTTTGCTCAACCCTCTTTATCTTGCGTGAATTTCGTCACTAACGACTATTTTTTCATCATCTATTAAGGATTTTTACAACAAGTTCATTATTGCCTTCCATCTTCTAATCGGTCATGGGATTTTCGATCATGCGAATGTAACGTTAAATAGCCTCCAAATTGAATTATGTTTGATTTTTGTCACCATCGTTGTGTGAACAATATATCAATTTAGGTGGGCTTTGGTGGCGCTGCCGTTAACTCCTATTTTATTGTTGATAATGTCTGTATTTTAGCTATGGTTGCCTATTAGGTGGAGGAAGGTTTCTTACCTTTTCAACAAGCCTTTGTTTTTGCTTGTGCATAGTGCCCCCTAACGCTCAAAATCAAGTTCCACCTTTTCCAATCTCTAATTAATAACAATATGATTCAACTACAACAATCCACATATGACCAAGTAACCGCCGTTTAATTCCAAAACCTCCTAGAGGCTCTAACTTTTCCTCAATAACATATTCATTTACGTTCATGTTCCGGTCATCGGGCCGGTACGTGGCTACAAGCCACACTAATTCTCTCAAGACGTTTTTTATCGTTTGACCAATTTCCATTTGCTTTGCGCATGCGTTTAGTTTCGCCTCACCCTCCTCTTTTAGAAGGACCCTTTAATGTTTATAACCAACATATTGATGCTGGAAGAATACATTTATTATGTTGCTCACTTAGTGGGGAACAAGCTGTTTGGTGCAGGATGAAATTGTTGTCGTTGACGTTGACGCGTGCTACACCATAAAATGAGAGGTGTCTCATATACCCCCTCCCCGTCCCCATCTAAAGGCTTTCGAAGCCCTCGAGTTGACTTGGTTTTCCTCCATGGTGTTGGGAAGACCCCTAGTGATGTGGTCCTCACGGATCGAATAGGATACACGTATCATCTAACGCGACATTGTATGCAGTTGTGGCGGCTCGAGACGCAACGATTACGAAGGATAGAGACTACGCTCACAGAGACTCGTCGGATCAGTTTGTTCCATTGTCGTTGGAGAATTTCGGATTTTTGGGCAAGTCCCTTGACGACTTCCTCCGCAAGTGTGCGAAAAAAACGTTTGAATCCAAATATTTGGGGATTCTTCCATAAAGCCTTTTAACTACCTTTTAACGTCAACGTGTATCAATTGTCCTTTAGCGAGCGTAAGCTACGACCCTCCTTCGATGAAGTACAATGGCTATGACATGTGGGGTCTTTCGATTATTCCACCAAAAGATCTTTCCCACATGCATGATCTACGTGGTCGTGGGCCTTAGCTTGTGTTTGGGTAGATTCTTCCGTGGGATTATTCTTTTTGTAGGTGGTCATCTTTGGTAGTTTTGTTTTATTCATTTTGTAGGCGGTCATCTTTGGTACTTTTGTTTTGAATATTTGTTTTTGCTAGCGCTGCTTTGTTTGTTTTAATCCTTTAAACATGGCTTACTTTCTTGAACTGTTGTAGACTTTATATGTTTTTTCAATTTTACCCCTTTTGTACAAAGGTGGTTTTACCATCTCAATTTTTTTCAAGAAAGATTTTCCCTTCTTTGGGATTTTATTTTTTTTAAATGATTGGAGCCAATGTCATGGCTGCAACATTCAAAACAGTGGAGGTTTAGTTTTGTGTCCAAATATTAAAATAACCTGAACAACTTAGCCTGATGAAACATGTAGTAAGATGTTGCTAAGGTCAGTTATGAATATGACCATTCGTCTTCTGCAGTACACTGAGTATGGCTTTTAGCGTTAATGTTATTTTCTCCACTAAAAACATATCTTCTCGGTGCACACTCGTCGGATTGTTAATTCGACGGTAAGCTATTGAAATTCAAAATCCTTAACCTCCCACTGGCGTTTTCCAAACCGAAAATTGGACATTTGTGCACGGAGAAAGATGTTTTAAAATCATTGTTCCGTACACACTCGATGCATTGCTAATCGTACGGCCTCGATTGAACGATTAGATTATATTCCGATTGGCGGTGTCCAATAAAAAATTGGAGATGTGTACAAGGGAAATAGATGTTTAAAGTGGCGAAGAAAGCGTTAACACCAATAGTGATAAACGGTGTACTTTGGTGTGATGTTTTGTACTTTACTGTATGATAGGCTTGCACGAGTTCAGAGCTACACCGTGTATCACTATTAGTAGTGTTGTGTATCGGTAAGGATTTGCCGATAACCGATATGGGCCTTTTTTCGAGTATCCGATAATCGATATATTGGTACGATATATCGACATCGGACTTATCGCCGATAAGTAGCCGATAATATCGGGTACTTATCGGCGATAATGCCGATAACGATAATTATCGGCGATAACTGTACGGACCGTACAGATAAATGTATGGTCTGCACACTCAACTGTTCGTCATATTCTCCGGACGTGTACAAGCATAGAAAGTACCGTAGCCTGTTGGCGTACATGAAACGTGCGCTCGATATCCGAAATTGTGGTAAAATCCACACCCAAAACCTATATAAAAATGGACCCACCAGCGTAACATCCGAGCTGGTGGCACAGTGGTAGTGCGTTCGCAGCTTAAGTGAAAGGTCCCAGGTTCATATCCTGGCCGGCTCATCAATCCCTTTATTGGGATCGTCCATTCTATCCCCCGATTCTAGGAATCTTAACATGGTATCAAAGCCAGGGGGACCAGGTTTACATGGACTATTATGACCGGCTACCTCTCGAGGGGGGGTGTTGGCGTACATGAAACATGCGCTCGATATCCGGAATTGTGGTAAAATCCACACCCAAAACATATATAAAAATGGACCCACCAGCGTAACATCCGAGCTGGTGGCACAGTGGCAGTGCGTTCGCAGCTTAAGTGAAAGGTCCCAGGTTCATATCCTGGCCGGCTCATCAATCCCTTTATTGGGATCGTCCATTCTATCCCGCGATTCTAGGAATCTTAACATAGCCGCCATGAAATATGTACGATTTTGATACGGATCCAGTAAAAACGATGTACCTTTCACATCCGACGCCATGGCTTTGTCCCTTAATTCCTTGAGATACACTAGGGACCTGCCACGTGTCAATATGTCGGCTATTTTGGCAAAAGCTGCCAAAAGAGCCATTCCGGGATGCCGGCGCTCACGCTGGCTCGTCCGTTCGTATTTTCTCATTCCAAGTCGTCCGTTCGATTCCGGCGGTGCGCAGAATGTTATTTTGCGTCCGTTGTACTTTTGTGTCCGCCGTCCTTTTCCAGTTCCATGTTCACCAATTTTTTAGTAAATTTCCGTACGTCGCCGTAAATTTTTTGTTCAGTTAACCGGCCAACGTTTATGTGCCGCGTTTACCGGGAAAAATTGCAGTTAAACTGTAACGGAACAGATTTTTATACGTGGCATGCCACGCTATATAAAATCAATAAAATAATACAGTATGTTATATAGTACTATTGTACGCATACTATATATTTTTTAAGTTATCGCCGATATGGAATTTGTTGGTCCCAGACCGATATATCGGAAGCTCTGACCGTTCGTTAACCGATAACTATCGGTATCGGTGTGATCGCGATAAGTTTTTTACCGATACACAATACTAACTATTAGTGTTAATCATTTTGTTGCTGCTTAAAACATCTTTTCTCCGTGCACAATTGTCCGATTTTAGATTTGAGACAGCCAATCGGAAGCTGAGAATCTTACCTTTCCATCGCCACCGTCAGATCCACAATCCGACATGTGTGCACGGAGAAAAGATGTATTAAGTGGCAAAGAAAACATTAACACTAATAGCGATTCGCGGTGTACTGTACAGTAGTACGAAAAGGCTGATAATGCATGGCCAAGCTGTGTTTAATCACATCATCCCCTTGAAAATCTGCAAGTGTTGGAAAATTTAGCAAGGAAATGTGGAAATGAAATTCCTCGAAAGAGGAAGCAGAAATGCCATCGAAATACTAACCAACCAGTAAGCTCGGATTAAACCACTTAACAATACCATCGAATCCAATCATATTCGGTGCCTCTGTCTTGCAAGCTGCTGATTCTCAGCCTTGTTTCTCTTCTGCTTGTATTCTTTCAATACATACGTTTTGCAAGTCTCTGCGCCGTACAGAAGTAAGGAATCTTGTAAGGAATTGGCAAGATTGAGCCCTAGCAAGAATTGAACCGCTGCAAGAATGTCATTGGCCAGTAGTAAGCAGAAGAAGAATCGAACGGCTATAAAGCCAGCTTATGAAGATGGAGGCCAGCCTAAACACGTGTCCGTTATTGTTGTCACAGCAGTTGCGGCAGGCGTCTGTTTGTTTCCTTTGGTCTCATATTTTCTAAAGAGAGGTCGAGGTAAGTAGCAAACAGCATTCTATATACATTAAATCTCCAAAATCTGCTTATAAATAATGCAAGTACAAAGAACTTGGAGAATATATTTTAAAGAGATGTCGGAAAGACCAGCAACAGCATTCTAAAAAATGCATGATAATATTTTTAAATCTGCTTAGGAGTTTCAAAAACGCAAATACAAAGAACTTGGAGAAAGTAGTGAGAAAGGTAATCCAAGGTTTGAATTTTTCAACATCATTTACGATTGGCTTAAAATTTTCTTAATTGATATGGCTCCTAGGTTTATCAAGGTTGGCCTATGCTTAACAGTGAACAATAACAGTACAAGCGATAGTGACAATTACTGTAGCAATTCTTATGTACAGTTCTCAAGTTTTGTTTTCCATTGTTAAAGCTATTTCTCAGTTGGTTTTCTCGGGATATTTCTAGCTGTTGGGTTTTTTGTTCCTTTGTTGACTGGTGGATGTTCTTTTGTCAAGTTTTACTTCAGCATTGAGGTGAACACATTGTTTCGCATTCGACTTTTATAATTGTCACTTTATATTCTGCCTATGAATTTCGTTTGGAAGCTTGAAACAGCTGATGCTCATATTGAAAGTTCACGCCTATGTCATGTGGATATGAACTTTTCGGATACGGTTTTATCTTATTTGTATCGCTATTATTTTGTCCGACTGATTTTTTCTTGTCATATTGTTATTAATTCATGCCATGAGTGAAAACTCTAGAGGATGTGTCAATCACTACGTAAAATTTCACTTAGGAACCATTCATTTCCACAAAAAATGACACATGTAAAGGCTCATGCATGCATTTAGCTTTTCACACATGACTGTGTTTGTAATGTATGGGCATATGTTAATTTTTACTGATCATCTTAGCATAAATTATCACCTCATTGCTACATGAACTAATTGAGAGTTTGTGTGCATAAACAGTTACTATATTGCTTATCACCGTCAGTATGGGTTGTATTGGCCAACTTTCTAGGTATTTAGAGTTTGTAATCACAGTTGGTCCAACAGGTTCTTTGTGCTCTATGCTAAATCACATTTTGTATTCAATAAATTTTCTGTACAAAACCCTTGAAAATAACCTTAGTTCATAAATAGCCACACAAAATGGTGGTGAGTTGTTTAACTTTACGTCTGTGAAAATGACGTGTACATTTCCGTCAGATTCATGTTGCATCAGCTTTATGCTAAACCTATTTTGCATTAAGTATAATTTGTATTTTAAAGCCTCCAAACACTCTATTAATTCATCTATAGCCACATGAACTGGTGGTATACATGTCCTCAGGCTTATGTTGTATCAGCTTTATGCTAATTCTAATTTTACATTAATTAGATTCTTACATAAAAGCCCTGTAAATACATAATAATAAATAAATTCGTTCATATATAGCCACATGAAACGGTGTTGAGCTGTGTAGCTTTTCGTGTGTGAAAACTTCATGTAGGGAAAGCTTCATGTACAGAAAACGTCATATCCATGTCCTCGGATTCATATTGATCAGCTTTATGTTTAACTCATATTTTGCATGGAATATATATTTTTGTATAATCTAGCCACATAAAATGGTGATGAGCTCTCTAGCTTTACGTGTGTGAAAACTGTGTACCAGAAAAATTTCATATACATGTCCTTAGATTTATATTGTATCTGACTGGACAGGCCGTACTCCTTCCAGCAATGATGGAAGTACACCTTCCGGACGCCTTCCAGCACCACAGAGAAGACAACAGGGACAGCCTGTCTCTCTTGCCGACCTTCGAGCTATTCGTGCAAAAGCTGCCGAATCAAGATGTGCAGGAGACTCTCCGGAAAATTTGAGCCGGTCAAAGTCAACACTTACTCCTCTTGGACAAGCCATTATGGTTGCAAGGAAGGTAAGCCATTACAGTATCTACCACCGTTTGTGATTTTCTTTGTCAATGTTGTTTGAACCTCTGTTTGAACCTTTCTCATTCCATTTTGATCCTTTTTTTTGTTTTTTCCCTTTTTTTTAACATATGATAAATAAACGACCATTCGTCAGGAATTGTTTTATGGTTGGTTGTTATCTTCAAGGGATGCTATTGTCTTTTTTTTGCTCCACCACGTTATGTCGAATGTTTTAAATGTCTCTATTGTTTCGTCCCCTTTGTTTGTGGATTTTTTTTTGAAATTAGTGCTATCAAAAGAGCTATTTCTTAATAGATTTTATGCAGATGAATTGAAGATGGTTTTTCCAATTTTGGAGGAAAGGGGCTTTTTTTAGGTTGACGTAGTTGAAAAAAAAACGTTATCTGCACTAAAACGTGTAAAATCCGATGATTCGAATCCACCAGAAACAAAGGTGAGTTTTCTTTACATCATCAGGAAAAAGGAATGGATGCAATTTTGTTTTTCCACTCTTTAAAACGTGCATGTGTTGATCACTTTCGAGCAATTAGCCTTTCAATGATTAATTCATACTTGCCTTAGATTGAGTCATGTTAATGTTCCCATATCTTTTTCAGGAAATTGCAATGCTTTTGGAGGAATTGACTCAAGTTCAGCTGGAACTGGACAGTGTGAAGGTAGGAAGAATGACTCCTCAAACTTTTTACCTCGGAATATTATGCAAGAGTTTGGTGGAAGCATTTTTGTGTTTGTGATTTTTTCGTTGTTTTGGTATCGGTATTGAAATTGATGATGATGGATGGTGAAAATTATTCAATTTTTCAATTATTGCTGATTGAAGACATATGTCAATATTTTTCCATCATTTTTTTTTCAAAGAAACATGATTTCTGCTGGTTTCTCACCCTCTTTTTTTTTTTTTTTTAAACCTTTTTTTTTTTTACCCTATTTTTTTCTGGTTGGTTCCAGGGAGAAGAAAATGTTCGACCATTGAAAAAAAGTCAAACGCAACGAATTCAACGCCTAATACAGGCAAACATTTTCTTTTTTCTTTCTATTTTTTTTAATTTTTGGTCAATGGAACAACTGTCCTTTTTCTATGAGAGTTTCCTATGATTATTTGTTCCATTGGGTTTAAGAAGAAGTTGGCACAATATAGAAACAATGCCTTCATACAATCCTTAAAAATGGTTGTTCTTTAGACCTCTGTTTTTTATTAATCTCTAATTCAGTTCCCCAAAAGCTGATAAACAAAACTTGATCTTATTAAGAAAAACGAAGGGTTCTTTTAATGTTTTAAGGTTTTTTAAACCATTTTTTATCCTACCTTTTTTTTATTTTTTTCGTTTTATTCATTCAGCGGTTGGAATCCCTTCTGATCGAAGGTCCGGAAGAGCCTCCCACTGAAGAAGCTGTGACAGAGGTGACGGAAACTTCTAGTGGAGAGAATTAAAACCAAAATATGTCGGTATTGGAACGAGATCCACATTATTGTATCCATCTAAAGGATTTTTAGATTTTTCAAGGATTTTTGGTGTTTTGTAGGGCGTTTTGGAGTTTTTCGGGGTTTGTTTCGTCGACGTCTGTATAAAAGTTAGCTAAGAGTTTCGTTTTCGGCAAACCAGGAAATGGTGTTTCTTTCTCGCTTAGTTTCGATTTTCGGTTTTAAAAAAGGTGTGGAATTAATTTCAGTTTCAGGTTCCCTTTTGTTTTGTTTATAGTAATTTTATTTTATGTTTTAGCATTTGGTTATACCATCTCTCATGAAGATACATCATTTTGTCGGAACTATTTTTAGGTTTTAGATCATGAAATTTCCTTTCGTTGTTTTGATGACTAACAAATGTATGAAAGCGAACATGCTCTCACTCTCTCTCCCTCTCACCCTCCCTCTGGTTGCTCTTTGAGGAGTACAAGCTATGTATCTCTTCGTCATATTTCACCTTCTCTCGATTCTATAACATAATTGCTCCAGATATTCTATGTATTTATATCATTTGAACCTATAACTGATCTAGTTAATTAGCTTATTTATTATGTATCAAGTAATGAATATACGACTTTATTAAGAAATCACGAATGCAAACCATTCGAGTACATGCGAACGAAAAAACCGAAGGCAAAAATGAAACTAATAAAAACAAGCACGGGTGGAAGTAAACTTTGCGAAAGAGATTGACACAAGAATTAGGGCGAGCTGTCAAAAGACTTTGAAAGGAACAATATGCACAAAAATAACAACAAATTTGTGTACCCGAAATCAAGACAAAAAACTACCAAACCAAACCTCGACTGAGATACATCATCGACATCGACAAAGATCTACTAAAAGTAACCCCTTAAATCCCTTAGGTTTGAGTGGACAAAGAGGAAGTTCCGAAACACATAGACGACCCGTAACTAGAGTAGATAGGTGGGTAGAAGCTAGAACTTGCTGTAAAGTCACAGATACACAACCGACAAAACGAAGATGAAATTGTCAATAAATCAAATATGCATGTTGTATGAAAATTAAGGATTGGAGCGGATGGGGCTCTAGAGGAAAATCAGTTTGAAAAAGGAGTCAAGATAAGGTCAATAATGATTTTAGGAATTAATTCATTTCAGTTTAAGCTCGCCAATAAGAGGAAGGGACATGGGTGTAAAGGCAGCAACACGATCCTCATGGTCAACATGGAAACACTGCCAATCACCTCAAAGAAAAGCCATACAATGAGACATAGCCATACAAGCATCGAAAGAGGACGAAGACCTTTAAGAAAACAGAAAGAAGAGGTGCCAAAGATGAACATCCACTGGATCAGAAAAAATGTGGAAAAATAAAAGTAAATACGACTTTATTAAATAGCGCGATGGTAAACCAGCTCAGTAAAGAAGGGCGCTTTGAATACAAGGTTGCTGCTCTACTGAAGGAATTTCTGGACAATAACTGGACACCATAAATCATGATGAGTGTTGGAAAATGGTTCGTTTGGGAATTGATTCAGCATTCTATTTCGAGTCCAAAGAACCAGTAACTTACACATTACTCTGCAATAATAACACCATTTTGTCATTACTTTCTGGTATTATTACTTTTTGTGATTTTCCCAGCCTATCCCTACAGAAAATAATAAAAGTTGAAACAGAAACGAACACTTGCAACTGAACAAGCGAACTGAAAAAACCATTTCCTATTGGCAGCAACCAACTGGCACTAACAAAACTATCTTCATTTAAGATATTTTAGCATTCAACGGTGACATAATCAACTGACATTTAATCATTCACACTAAAGAATCAATAACGAATCAATACGAACCACAAGCTGACACATCAGGTGGCCAGACTTAAAACCTCCAATGTTACAGTAACACTATGTATCTAGACAGAAAAACGGACAGGTACCTCCAGTATTTTACTGTAGGTGCTGTAATGATCACCGCTTCATACTTCCAGTATGTCAACTTTCTGTTGCCTTTTTTATCACAGATAAAAATAACAAATAATTGCAAAACCCTGATTTTCCAAGCATGTGAGTGCACTCACACTTTTTCAAAACAACAAACAGCCGGCAATTTCCGGCAAATCACAGAAGAAACAATAATCAAATGAAAAATAATAGTGTCTATCCTGACACCAAAAACTACCATCAAAACACTTCAGAGATTTCATTCTAATCCGAGAACATCACTTCGAAAAAACTAGTCAAAACGAACACGAACACAATACACGTAAAATCTCTCCCCAAATTCCTCTAAATCGACAATTAGTGACGAGAAAAAAAAAACAGCGATATGAGCTTTCGATTTTTCTTTCTTGTTCTCTCTCTCTTTTCTTTTTCGGTCTCTTTCTTGATCTCGTCCTCTCTCGTTCTCTCTTTTCTCTTTCTCTCTCTCGTTCTCTTCCTATTCGTTTTCTATTTCTCTTTCTCTTCATTTTCTCATTATTGTCCTCTACCTTAAGCCCTAAAAAGTGGACTTACGAGTTACACTATAAACAAAAGGTTAGGCCATTTGGCCAACAAAGAGGCATTGCTTCACAGAAGGCCTATAAACAATGGAAGAAACATTTTCTGTCGAAGGTAAAATCGGCGGAGGATAGATTGTCGATTTATAAACTGAGTCTCGAGGGAGAAACCTCGAATCTGGAAGTGGAACTGGAATCTGAGATGAGTTACTATTAAGAGTTAATCGAATATCTGACGGGAGGATGGTTCCCGTTGGTCCGCAACCATACGTAGGAAGAGAGGACGGAAGAGAGGAAGTCGTAGGAAGAGACGTAGGAAGAGAGGTAGGACGAGAGGTAGGAAGAGCGCTAGGAAGAGAGGTCGGAAGAGTGGTAGAACGAGAGGAAGGAAGAGGGGGAGGAAGAGAGGGAGGTCTAAGAGGGGGAACGGAGGGAACTTCAACATTCTGAAGATTTTGAAAAAGAGATAAACATTGTGTTTGACGGTGTTGGTCCGCGAGGAGAGCTCTTATGGCCGCCTTAAATTGAATATTGGTTTGAAAATTGGTCCACGTGTCAGTTACAGGTACTGAATTGAGTCCAAAAAGGTTGTGGATATCCGATTGGTGGAGGGCAACTTCACCCGAGTTTGTTGGAAAGATTGGACCGGATCGAAGATTTTCCTGTTGGACAGAAAAAAAGAAAAAAAAAAAACACAAAAAAAAGGAACAGATGAGACTCGAAATAAAATCGAGAGGAAGGTCTATACATCAAGACATGGATAAAACCACCATTATCACTACATATAACTGTGTATACGCCACAACTCCATAAGTTCTTTAATACGCAGTCTGCATTTCTGAAAAGAAATAGATTTGGGACATAAAAGGTATGTCCTATAAAGTACATCTTAAAAGTAGGTCATAAAAAGTACATCAAAAGAAGGACATTGTGCAAAACCCTGAAAAAGAAACCAGTTAAATGTCAAACTTGTCAGATTAATACGCAAAAGAAACCAATAACTGCCATAAAACTTACAAAGTAGCTTCATCGAGTATTAAACAAAGCGGCTCAACCTCGAAAATAAGTATAAAACAAGTTACCTTTCAAAAAAAACAAAGTCACTTACCTCTAAAGCAAGTACAAAACGGTCACTTAACAAGTACCAAAAGAAAGTACGTTTACCTTCAGTTTTCTGTAGGGTGGGAGCTCTATCTGAATCGCAGCACTTTCGGCATCATCCGAAAAATTGTTCAAAAAATTGTTGTTCAAAATATTAATAGCTTTGGGGACTTCATTCCTAAACATTGTCAAATTTGCAGTTCCACAATTCGAGGAACTCTCGACATCGGATTCTTCTGAAAGTTTCCTTTTCGAGTCATTTTTTCTCCTAATATTACTGGTTTCAAATTTCCTCCCGACCACACTACATTCGGTACTCCAACTGTCTTCAACAACTTCTCCATACATCTCCCCTCCATCTAAAAAACTCTCTCCTCCTTCCTCTACTTCCTCCTCCATCCTCCTACGGCTACAAACTCTATCATCCCCACTAAAAGCTGTCCCAATCTCCATCAACTTTTTCCTCCCCATTACCACTCCGTATTCTTCCTGAGTCTCCGACACAGTTTCTAAACCTCCCGATCCTCCTCCCATTTCACATCTTTTTCTTTTTTTCACATGCGAATTGAACCAATTTTTCACACAATTGTCCGATCTTCCGTTTAAATGCGAGGCTATAAAAGCCCATTTGTTCCCTGCTTGTTTTTGAAGAAAAAATATCTTTTGTTTCTCCGATTCTGTCAAAGGACCTTGTTGTAATCCGGGCTTCAAATGATTCTCGTATCGTAATCGACAACTTTTCGCGTCTCTCGATAAAAGGTTTCCCATCCTGTTTTGTATTAAACTCCAACAAGGCTTTGGTCCGTGGGATTTAACGTACTCCAGTAGGAGAGCGTCTTCAGAAGCGCTCCATTTTCCTTTTCGGAGGAGAGGAGAGGAAGTCATCTTTCAAATCTGTAGGAAAAGAGGAGGAAAACAAGGTTTATTGGAAAGTGGTGAAGAAAATGAGATCTTTTCCAATCTTTTTGAAAAAAACAAAGGGAGGGAATGTTAAAAAGCGGTTTAATAAGCATCAGGAAGGAAACGTACACATTTGGAGGAAACACATTAACTAATAGAGGGGGGGAGAGAGAGTGGAGAGAGAGAGAGAGAGAGAGAGAGAGAGAGAGAGAGAGAGAGAGAGAGAGAGAGAGAGAGAGAGAGAGTGAAAAAAACTATTTGATAAAAAAAAGGTGAAAAAACCCCCTCTCCCCTTCCCTCCCCCCCCCTCCATCTCTTTCCCCCTACCCTCCCCCTCTCTCCCTCTCACAAACTTCATATCTTACAAAAAGAAACAAAAAAATAAATAGCCAGAAGGGAAAAAAAGAGGTTTCTATATACAAAAATAATCCACAAGAAAATAATCGCCGCAATTCAATTCTGCTTAATAGGAAAATAAAAATAAAAAAACAAAAAGAATAATAACAATAATAAGATAAGAAGAAACTGGAAACTGAAAATAAAGCTGATTTTCAGCTCTATGTAACTAGATTTCAGATACTGTTGGTTAGAAAAAATCAAATAGTCCAGAATAGTACGGAAAAGTATAGAAAAAGTTCTGAAAAATACAAACAGAAACAGTGATGGAAAAAGACAAAAAACAGACAACTTGTGAGGGAAAAAAAACAAAAAAAAAGCAGACAGTTTATGTTCTTATTTCACCGTTAAATTGAGTTGGAAAATGAAAAATGAAAAGAAAAAAGAAAAAGATTAGCTAAAAAGTGTGAAAAAAAATATTCTAGATTTTAGAGGTAAGAAATAGCTAAAAAAAAAAACCAATAGTCTTCATTTCCTTACTTCGGACAATGACTGGATGAAGGAGGCTAAAAAAACAAAAAAAAGCAATAAAAAGATCAGTATAATGATAAAAGAAGTGTGGAGAGTGAGGGAGAGAGAGAGAGAGAGAGGGAGAGTAAAGTTCAGCAGATGTACGGATAGAGTCAATTTTCACAACTTTGTGTTCGATATTTCTGTAATTTTAAATGTTTCTATATTTTTACATTTATATATGAACATATATTTCATGTAATTACGTATTTATAGTGTATATTTTACTTCTGGTTAGAAATAATACCTTTTGTGAGCGTTGAAGCCGAAATTTTAACAATAGAAAGTTTAAACCTGACTAAGGTAAAAAGCTATAGTTAATCCTTTTCAAAACTTTATCTTACAATAATGATTACAAAGTCAAAAAATATATGCCTTCCCTGTCAGGAGATGGATTAACTTTAGTTTTCTACGTGCAATATAGCATAATTTTTCTTTTTTACAATAAAAACTAGACAATTTCTTCTCTCTCTCTCCCTCTCTCCCTTTAACCTCCTCTTCTACAATATACCGACTGAAATATGAAACTACTCTCCACTCTAAACCCTAACCAACAGTTTTATCTCTTCTTGCTGCAAACTCTTTCCTCTTTCTCTCTCTCTCTCTCTTTCTCTCTCTCTCCCTCTCTTCCTCTCCCTCTCTCTCTCTTTCAACACATACTAAAAATATTGTTAAACAAAATAAAGATGAATTTAAAGTAAACTAAGATCCACCGTTTCCTGCAGGACACCATAAATCCATGGAGACTTTGTACTTTCTTCCTTTCCTATCCTCTTTTCCTATACTTTTTTTCCTGTGTCTTTTCCTTATTTTCTTTGTACATGATAAAGACTGGCCATGTATGCAGTAGCCTACATGCTGCTGACACATAATTATGTAATTTTTGTAATTGTTTGTGATATCTTGGGAGATTTAACGTGCGAAACAGTTTTCCGCACTAAAAATAAGGGCTGGCAGCAATATTGCTGCAGCAGCAACAGAGTGTGACGGCCAGCAAGGGCGACAGCAGCCAGCGGCGGCTGAAAAAGATTGACACGTGGCGGAAATCGGCTGCATTTGGTGGGTGACACAGACGGCATCGGAGAGCCCACTGCGAAAAAACGCGGAAATGCCAAGCCGCTGAAGCAAAAATTACACGTGGCGTGAATCGACTGCGGACGATGAATGACACGGACGGCATCGGAAAGCCCACTTTGAAATCACGCGGAAACAGCAGGATGCTGACATCGCGCAGTTTCGTGCCGCGCGATTTTTGAATGAACGGTAACGCCACCGCAGGACTGCTTAATTTTATATAGTGTGGATTAAGACATTTTTCTGGAGCGCTTTATTCAGATTTATGCTGATTTTTTGCATGCGTATTTTGAAATAGTATTGACTTGTCCAGGTTGTGAGTCGGCGTATGTCAGAGAATGTGGTTTGGCATGGGGGTATCCATGGTCGTCACCATGTAACAGAAGTGTGAATTCTGAGGCGAGAGCATATACCGGGTGATGGTGCTAACTGCTAACGGTAATTTTGTTCAACATTATTAAATGTTTCTACACATGGTTATGATGGCATCATTAGTGATGTTTTGTCTGGATGCGGATGTGCCAAACGGAGGATCATGACCAGCCTGTGGCGAATGAATGCCAGGATCAGGTGCGATCCACAGATGGCCATGTATCCCATACATGCGGTCTACATTTGTACCCTAGCCGGATTTCGGTTTTACACGTGTGTTGAAATCGACCGCTAAGATGGTCTCTTGCAAATAGTGTCGACCACCCATTATTCCAGTACAGAGTCTTGTTTAGATTTTTGCACATGGGCCTTGCAGTAATGGCTCACGTAATCCATGAGGCAGACCGGTTTGAATGACGTCATGGTGACATACCTGATCGGCATGCATGTGAACATGGCATGTAGCCAGAGCTGCCCGTAACGGCGGTGGAAGCTCAGCCGTACATGTATGCCACCAGAGTGGTTCTACCGTTTCTATTCAGTAGATCGCGACAGAATCGAAACCGTCAGAAATATTATGGTGAGTTGGAAGTGGGTTTGAAAACGCAGTTTGTTGAGCAACCAATGAGAGCGACTGCTTTTGGCGCGATTGAAGCGAGCCAAAGTTTGACTGTATTTCCGGTTCGATCAGCTGAGCGATAAAGTAGAGCTCCTGACACGCGTGAATTGTGAAAGCGTACGACGAAACCGTACTGCAAAACCGCGCGAGAAACCGCGAGAATTAGGGTAAAAGTTGCTTAAACTTGACAGTCGGACAGACGGGTGGAAAGAATCGGCTATCACCAGCAAGCCGGCCTCGCTTCTCGAGGTGTTTCCTCTTTCGTCCGTCCAAAAACCGCTGTAACCGAAATCGACGGCGACACCCATCCATTTCACTGCTCGAGAATAGTCGACTTCGCCGGCAAACAAACGTCAGAAACTCCTCGTGACCGGTACTTCTCTCCGTCCATCCCCTTTCCTTTGCCGTTCCATGTGACGTCTCGGTCCGTCCGGTCCCGTCAAATTTTACATCCACGATTATTCATTGGTTAAGACAGCTGTGTTCTATAGGGATCGACAGGACTCCCGTTCACGTAAAAAAAATATTGTCGGCGGGAACTACAAAACGTTGACGGCGTGCGATCGATGGAATCCACGATGCGACTAAAATTTTAAATTTGTGTATTGTAGCGACAAACGACGTCAAGACGAAAGGACGGCGTTTGAAACTTGAAAGTGCGAGGCGATCGAAACGACCGGCGGCGGATGACCGTCATGACGGTTATGGTTCGGCGGCATTGAAGCTTGTCTTGACGTAAGTCGGCCGTCACGGAACCAGGGCCAAAACCCACGTCTAGCTGTTCCAGAAGTGAAAGGTCGCGACAAAAGCCCACGTCGAGAAAACGCCGCGCTGGAAGCTTCAAGTTGCTCTAAAAAACGACGAGTCAGGATACTAGGATAGGTGTTAAAAACTCAGTAGCTCCGTACCGATATTGGATTCTTCGGTCTGCTGATTTGGATTCTGTGCTGGTATTCCAATTATTGGCGGAGTCATGACGAACACGAGCCCAGAAAAATCGCCGCTATCTGTACAATTACCGTGCATGGGACGACACTATGTCGTACCTAATCAGTCAAAAAGATGTACGGTAATTGCTGCTATAAATTACTTCGTAGGACTCGATATGTTTTCCATGCGCTTCAGTCCAAAAACTAAAATTCGGTCACCGCAAGTTTGCAACAGCTGTACGTTCGGCAACAAATATTCTGGTACGGCACAACTATGAAATATATTTAGTTATTTAATGGCCGACTGGATCTACTGCACGTTAAAAAAAATAACAAAACACTACAGTACCGTACCGTACACCGTCCACTGGTATAAAAATTAATCCCTCTAATTCCAGGTATTGTTTTATTAACCCGAAACTACGCTTGTAAACATAATTTAGTACTGTGAATGCTCGTAAAGTGGTAGCGCTAATAATTCACCCTCACAGCGATGGGCGGCGCAGCGTTGCTTATCGAACCGATTTTTCTTTGCCGCGCTCCTTGGATTTTGTAGTGTTTAAGTGCTTATTTTTCCTTTCTTTTACCCTTTTTGTACCTTTATGGTTTTTCTTAGTGTTTCTGCAAGCTTCATTCGTACCATTTATTTCTTTTATTAGTTTTGTGTATCGGCAATAAATTTATCGCAATAACACCAATACTGATAGTTATTGGATATCGAACGGTCAGGGATCCCTATGTATCGCTCCGAGACCAGCAAATTTATTATCGGTGATAAGTAGAAAAAATATAGTGAAATATTTAATAGTACTTCATAACATACTGTATTATATTTTTCACTATATATAGTGTGGCGTGTCACGTGTAGCAATCTGTTTCGTACTATGTGTAGCGGAATAACGACGGTTCAGTAGGACGGAATAAACCGTACAATTCTACCGTAAGAACCGTACAATTATCGGTACTAGTGTTACCGCGATAAAAAACCGATAATATCGGTTTTTTATCGACGATAACACCAGTTTCGATATATCGTGCCAATATATGGATTATCGGCAAGCCAAGAAAAGGTACATATCGGTTATCGCCAAAACCTTGCCAACACATAACACTACCTTTTATATCCTACTAAAGAAGTATGAAACTTTATTACAAAATGTGCGACCGCAAACCACATCGAGGTAAAAACACAAGTAAATAAAAAAAAAACATTTAAGTACTACAAAACCCAAAGGCGACTAGTAAAGTGTACCCAAGTGTCAAAGGATCGGTCTTTCCTGGCCGTTCTCCAATTAAATTCAATATGCAACGGGAAAATCTTTTGTTGTACAATAATTTTATAAAAACCACAATAAAGTTGGCGTCCTCTAAAACTTTAAATGTATTTTATTTCAGCGTCTTCCACTTTTTGACCCACAGGCACGTCATTCAAACTCATCTCAAAATTTTCATCAATTTCACCTCGACAATTCATGTAAATAAAAGTATTGTTTCAGCAACGAATAATAAACATTCACGCACATGCCAGATAAATGTGGATTTTTTTGCACGAACGAGATTATTTTTTTTGAGTTTGTCAACGCATGTTAAAAAAATATTTTGTGGGGGTTTAGTACCTCCAATTTATTCTATATGTCATTTGTAACATTTTATGTCATCGCCCTCTCTTCGCACACTCCCGTTATTATCTCACATTTGTTAGATTGAAACACGACCATACATATATGGAATAAAATATCTTCGAAATATAAGTATTTTGACAACGGTTAGACGTGTTTTACTGGCAGGTTTAGCGAGAAAAGGCAAAAAAACAAAATCGGGAATCAATGGCCAAAAATTTCAATGACGTCGAAGTTGTCACAATTAAACACGACGCCACAATGCCACAAAACCCGACATATATACAATATCACAAAAAACTAAATGCATACAAACTTCGCTATTTTTGTAAACGCCACCAATTTTCTTAAGTTTTGTAGTCGTTTGCAAATATCACGATATGTATCGACGTTTATAATTGTGACATTTGAAAGTAACGATTTCATTTTTGCACATTCGAACCATTTGTAAAGTATTACGCATGATATTCACTAAAATACAAGGTAGCACTTTAAAGTATTAGTTCCATAAGAACAGTCTATGAATGGGTGTACCCATCCTATACAATATCAGGTTTTTTCTATATTTTTCCTCTAAAGTCCAACATGCAACGAAAAACCACAATATTATAAACGGCATCTTGATACATATAGTGTACTCCACGTTTTCCGTTTTTTTTATTCAATTTGGCATCTTCCTCTTTCCTAACCACGAGCATATGATTGTAACTCATATGAAAAATTGATTCAAAATCACACCTATTAGTTATCATTTAAACAACAAATAATTAGGTCCATGCACGGGCCACATGAATGATAATTTTTAGCACGGGGGAAAGTACTCGTTGTCTTTTACGTTGCCTCTAATGCGCATGTACGACAAACAAAATTTGCAGGGGTTTTGAACCTCCACTTTGATTCATGGATTATCTGTAAAAGTTTGCACCATCGTCGCCTCTCCCTGTTTTTCTCACACTAATGCTCCAATCTCACATGTCTTAGAAAGGAACACGACAACACTGATACGAAATGAAAGGGTTATACAAACTGTTTTTTTTAACTACCTTTGGGCGTAATTTCATGACAAGTTTAATGAGAAATGACGAGAAAACAAAGTCGTGAAACCATGAAAAAAATGAACATATGAAGTCGACGTTGTCATAAGTGAGCATAACGTCACAACGTCACAAAAAACTAAGCGTCTACACCGTCGCTATTTTTGTACGGCTCCAATTTTCAAGTGTTAGTAATTACCTATAATCGTCACATTTGTACCCACGTCTAATATTTCAAAGTAACGATTCATTTTCGCACATTGGAATGCTCTCCAAATTAATATGTATAATGTTCACTAAGATATAAAGTTAAATATCTCCACAAAGTACCGATTACATGGGCATACCCCCTACGCCAAAGTTTCAACAACATGGGTACACCCCCTAAGGCAAAGAGAACAAACCAAAAAGTCAAACACAAATTGCCTCCACGTATGTGCGTCCATTTTACGCGAAGGAAACCCTTCAAAAAGAAACGTAAGATTCTCTTCTTAAGGCTGTATTTATGTGTGTTAAAGTAAGGGTTCTTGCATGTTGTTTTCCCGTAATATGGGACATACAACTATAAAATCGTAGGTTGTACGAAAAACGTGTGAGAACCAAATTGCATTTCGCGTCCACTTCAAACTTATAATTTACTCTAATTCGGCGTTATTCTCTCTTCCACCCAATGCCATATCACACCAACTTATTTTTCAAAATTCTACTGAAATAGACCCACGAGTCGATTTTATACGCGTTATTTTTTTTCCTACTTGACATGCCTTATACGTAGCAAAATGACAAGCATGTACGAAAAAAATTGTAGGGGTCGCGGACCTAGACATTCATCATTTGGCCTTTGCAAAAGTATGTGTCGTCATTGTCTTTCCACCTCTCTTTCACTCTTCTGCTTTTTTTTTATGACATAGGACACTCTCCTTCTTTTTTAATGACATACGACAACGATGGTCCCAAACGAAAAAGCATTTTTTTTTTTATTAATACCTTTCGTCGTAGTTTGATGGCATATACAATGATAAAAGATGAACAAATTTGTTATGAAACCATGGCGGATTTTTTTGGTACAAACGACGTCACGAGTGAGCATGAATTCCCAATGTCACAAAACCTTATGTACAATTACGTATTTTGTCGATGTTTACAAGTATCCCTATTTTTTTTTGGTGTTTACAACTGTCGCAAGTTTTGTAGACGTTTACAACAATCGCACGTTTTTCAGATGTATACCAATTGTTAATATTTGAAGTAACGAAGGATGAAGTTACGATTTTTTTTTTGGACATACGAACACTCTGAAACGTAATACAAATAAAAAAATCGCTAAAATCTAAAGCTTCATTCCAAAATTCGGGTTACATGGACACATGACACAAGTGTGCGACCCCATGTATTTAAAACTTAGCGTACATACTCTGTATTGTGGCGATTATTCTCCGTACACGGTTTAGAAACATCCATATGCTTGAACAAGATTGTTACTTGAGGATGTGAGAATTGTATATGTCGGCAATGCCTCTGACGGCTATCAATGTCTAGAACATCCTTTGAAGCACCCGATATTCTAAAACTTTTTTGTTACGTCGCAAAAAAGATCCTATTTTTTGGAACGTTTTGGTACGCCGCATGTGTTGGTGTGACATGGTAGACGTAGAGCCTCATTGCTTGTTTTGCTTATGGTTGAAAAATACGCTTTTGCATTTGCCTCTCCCGTCCAATCGCCACAAATAGACATAAAATTATCCAAGACCATACAAAATAGAAAACATATACATTTTACTTTTAGGCACGTTTGTTGATTTTTTTCCAGCGTGACTTGGTTAGCTCACGTGCAATTGCCCTCAACACTGCGCCTACCTCCACTGGTGCCACAAATTAGTGAAGTTCACATTGAAAAAGAGTCAAGGTGAGCAAGGTGGGAGAGGCGTGAGCCGCATTGGTGATTTCACTGATTTTTCACCTTTCCGTCACATGACATTAATGCCTTGACCCCTGCAAAAAAACAATATTTAAAATATGCAAGCAGACAAAAAATATCAACCATGTATTTTTTCCTTTCATCTTAAATCACCTAAAACTTTTGCAAAAAATTGACACATGCGAATTGGTTTTTCTATTTGTGACCTTCAGTGACTACAACAAGTATGGAAGCTAGAGAGCGGAGGTGGAGGCAGGCTGTCCGTCCTTTTACCTTTTATAAAAACATATTTAAACCTAGAAAATACTATAAAAATCTATAAATTTCAACATGGTCCTGGGTCGAAAAACATAAGTTCACTTGAGGTAAATTTTAAGTTGGATTATGGCGTAAGTTGTACTCTACATTTTTGCAATTTTTTCGTACGGTTGCAACTTTAGCAGTACGACGTTAAGTTTTGAGAAAGACGACAAATAATGTTGAATTATTAGTTTGATTAAGTGTTTTCTAGGTTTGAATACCTTAATTGAAAATAGAAAAGAAAAAGCGTAGGCAATCTGCACCCACCTTTTCCCTGTATGCCCTCTACTTGTTGTAGTCACTGAACGAAAGAGAGGGTGGTGGAGCCATGGTAGCCTTGGCTCTTAAAGCAGGTCAGAAGAAGTGACATAAGTCCCTTCTAACAAAAAGGTTGAGTCTGGCATGTCTCGAACCTCCGACCCGCAGAGCGAGGCATAGCCGTCAGCCTTAGCAAGTCTGTCGTTGAAGTCTGTAAGAGTACATGGGGTATGATTAGTATTTAAATGTGTCAGCATTCACTAATCCGATTAACGAAATTACGGAAAAATAACATAAATACAAAATGAAATATAGTGCGAAAGTGAAACCGCACGAAAAAATATTACCAGGCATTGATTTTCAACGACTAGCATTCAAAGCCTATTTGGATCCGACGGCATGCATCATCGCCGAGATCACGGAATGGTTGCTTTGGCGGTTTTCGGGCGTGATATGACATGGAGCCACGTGGCAAGATAACATTGGGTAGCATGAATCGCGGAGAACATGAGGGCGAGTTAAGGGGAGAAAGGCGTCCACTCAATGGTCGAACTCAATGGCCGCGTCGTACACAGACCGTTGTTGAAATTAAAGGTATTTTCTAGGTTATTTAATTAAGTTAAATAGAAGCAGGAAAAAACAGAGGCAGCCTTCTTCTAACTTCTCTCTATAGCCCTCATACTTGTCGTAGTCACTGAAGGCTGGAGAGGAAGCTAGAGCTATGGCTGCCTATGCTTCTTCTTGTCAGAAGGCAGATCATTGGTAAACTTACCAAAAGGATTGACGGACCCAGGATTTGATCCCGGTACCTACCGTCCGTTAATCTAGCCGTTAGTCTTAACCTGTAGTCTAAGACCAGTGTTGAAGTATATAGGGTACGATAGCTACTTAAAGATAACAAAATAGAGATGTTTGGTTTAGTGACAAACGGACCACAATCACACAGACACAGTTAAATAGAATTCACTTAAAAGTATTGTTTGTATTTTAAGCGGCTATAAATTAAGGCCGACATCAATCCAACGACGGAGAAAGAAGTCGGCATCGCGGAATGATCTATTTGGCGATTTGCGGTCATAGCCACACCAGGTGACACGTGGCAGCATGACATTGGATGACGGCATCTCCGAGACATACTATGGTGAACCCGGATATGGCAGGCGCCGTCTTTTTGGCCATGTCGTACAATGGCCGTACAAAAAGTACTCCAGACACAGTACCTGTATGTACTATACACTTAATTGATTGGCTCCGTACATCAGTAGTAGAGGGTTTAGAAAGGGGTTTAGAACTTAGGAAATTAGAGGTAGCCGCCTCTCTCCCAGAGAGCTTCTGTATAAAAGGCCATCTTTGACCATTGATAATTTATTGCTCAGGAGAGCAAATTCAAGGATTCTTTTTCTGGCAGACTCAGGGGAGTCACCTCTTTCAAGGGGTGCACTTTGGTAAGTTTTTATACTGTCAGGGTGTCAGTTATACTTACACAAAGTCAAAGGGGTTGAGGTCATCCTAGATGCTTCTAGTAAGCTGCCTGCTTTGAGTACCAATGGAGGTCTCAGAGTTGCAAGTTATGGGCCTACGCTCTAGGGTGCCCATATTCAATGGGACTGGGTTCATCTACTAGGAAAGTATGATAGGAGCCCTATGTGAGAAAATATTTTGGGGAATAGTGAGTGGGCGAGTGAAGCGCCCATCCGGTCTTGCTATCCCTCCAGGGTTTGCAGGAAGCAGATTTGGTAGAAAACGAGATCCACCGCCATCAGAGGAGTCAGAGGACGGAGAAAGCATCGTGATGGAAAAAGGGAACGAAAAAGAGAAAACCACACCTATAGCAACCGGATCTGCTTTCATGTCTCCTATTCCGAGGAATGAGGAGAATGACATTGAAACGAGGGACTACAACAACATGGCGGCGTAGCATTTTGTCCTCCGTCATCTCACACAAGGACTCGCGGGTCCTCATTTGCAGGTGGAAAGGGCATCCGATCTGTGGGATGCTCTTGTAGAGATGTATCGTAGCGGTACTATTCAGGAACAAAGCTAGCAGATCAAACGATCAATGGATACTTTCACAAAGGAGAGAAGATGCTTGATTTCTACAATGAGCTGGCTATACTGTTCGTGGAGTTAGAGTGTGCCGGAAAAGTAGAAACCGAGAAGGCAAAGGTTCACTGCTTACTCATGAAACTACCTGATGAGTATGAGAACATTGTGATCCGAGTATAGGATCTGCCGGACTCCAAGTGGATATGGAATTCGGTAGTTGGTATGATCCTCGTCCGAGAGAACATAATCGAAATCCGAAGGGGAGTTAAGAGTGGACAAGCCTTCGCGGCCGGAGCAAGTTGGAGAAACAAAGATTCACGGAAACCCCTTGGAAGTAATGGAGGGGAAGATCAAAAAATTCACTTCGATGAGTCCGGAACAAGGGAACCAAAGGGGCTTTGTCATTTCTGCAAGAAACTCCGGGCATTACATGGCGGAATGTACCAAACTGACCGAACTTCAGATAACGGAGGGGCAGACCGGGGGTCAGCCACGAGGGAAGAAAAAGGCACTTGTCACGCAGGTACTAGAGGAGGAGTCCGATGAGGAGGACGACGAACTTATTTTGGATGAGGAGTTGGAGGCAAAGACAGAAGTCAAAATTCCACGAAAGCAAAAATGTGCATTCGGTGGACTGAAAGGTGAAGGAGGCTGGATTGTGGATTCAGGTGCATCCATGCACATGTGCAAAGATAAGCATTTGTTTACTAAGCTGAGAAAGATCCCTACAGTAGAGATTCAATATGGGGATGGGAGGGTAGTGACCACTACTTATGTAGGATCGGTAGATCTGAAAGTCATAGTGGAGGGAAAAACCTCAATAGTTACGTTCTCCGATGTATTGTTTATTCGGGAGTTAAACAAAAACCTTATCTCTACATATGTATTAGATGATAAAGGATTTGAAACTAGCAACGGAAAAAGAGTTTTTACAGCTAGCTTTGAGGAAGATGTGTATTTCACTGCTGGGAAAGGTAGTCAAGGGATGTTCAGGCTTGCTTTAAGTAATGAAAAGCTCAAACTTTACTATCCTGGTGTCAATGATATTATGTTGTGGCATAAGAGACTTGGGCATGTGAATCTAGAAAAGTTAAAAGAAATGAAAAAGTTGGGAGTAGTTGAAGGGATACGCTTTGGGGAAAATGATAATGTGAGTGATTGCTGTGGGTGTGCTCAAGGTAAAGCACAGAGATTACCATTCCCAAAAGAAGTAACATATAAAGGAGAAAAAGTTTTTGATTTAGTACACACGGACATTTGGGGACCGGCGAGAGTGTTATCACCCGGAGGCAAAAGATTTATGCTAACCAATATTGATGATTGGTCCCGGTACTCCCGTGTATACTTTTTGAAAAACAAATCAGAAACTCTAGAGTATTTCTAACATTATAAGGCATGGGCCGAGAAACTGCACGAGACCCCAATAAAGAGAGTAAGAAGTGACAATGGAGGGGAATATACCTCCAATCAGTTTGAGGAGTTCTTAAGGGAGGATGGTGTTCAACATCAAAAGACAGTTCAAGAAAACTCGGAACAGAATGGTGTTGCCGAGAGATTGAATAGAACACTAAATGATAGTGCTCGGAGTATGTTGTCAGATAAACAGATACGAAAATGATTTTGGGCCGAAGCTATGAATTGTGCTAATTATTTGAGAAACAGAGTACTAACTTTGGCAGTGAAAGGCCAAACTCCATATGAGAAATGGACCAGCCGAAAACCAGATCTATCTCACTTAAAGGTTTTCGGTAGTAAAGTCTTCAGTTTAGCTACAGATAAATCAAACTGGAAACTAGATCCTAAAGGGAAACCTGGATACTTTCTAGGATATGATGAGGATGTAAAAGGGTATAGAGTGTATGATCTAAAGAGAGAAAATATAATTTTAGTAAAGCATGTGGTAGCTATATATGAAGGGAAGTCGATAGATCCATTTAAATCCTCAAAGTTAGTCAGAATCAGATTTGAGTCAAATAATTCTGATGACTTTCATCTTCCTAACTACCCGGGTCTTCAAGAAGATGATATCTTTGCAGATTGAAAACAGACAGATAAAGACTTGAACTTGGAAACACCAATGACACAAGCGGAAGACGTGGTGGAAACATATATGGATCCGAGGGACAGGGGAGAAGCCGTGGTGATTCGAAAGAACCCACGAGACCATCTATCCCAGTCGCAGATTTTGTGGGAGGGAGAAGAAGCAGCAAAAGGCTTCAAGAGAAACAAGTTAACAACAAGGTAACTAAACTGTCTCACCCGGACGAACCTCAAACATATGAAGAGGCAATGAACTGCCCGGAAAGAAACCGGTGGAAGACGACCATCAATGAAGAGATGGCTTCAATCATGGCGGCTGACACATGGGAGTTGGTGGACTGTCCACCCGATAGAAAACCAATTGGATGTAAGTGGGTTTTCAAACTAAAACTGAATCCACACAATACTATTGAGCTGTATAAGGCCCGATTAGTGGCGAAAGGCTTTACTCAGAAAGAGGGAATAGACTACGAAGAAACCTTCGCTCCAGTCGTCAGATTTCCCTCGGTCCGGATACTTCTCAGTCTGGCAGCTGTAGAAGACATGGAAGTTCACCATATGGACATAAAGACACTTTTCCTACATGGAGAACTAGAGGAGGAGATCTTCATGCGACAGCCGGAAGGATTCGTGGAACAAGGAGAGGAAAGTAAGGTATGCAGGCTGATCAAATCTCTTTATGGTTTGACACAGGCGCCCAGACAATGGAACAAGAAACTTAATGAGTTCCTTACCAGTCTGGGATACATCCGCATCAGTTCGGATCATTCAATTTATGTTTTTGAAGATGAGGAAGGTGTCATCTTTATTGCAATTTATGTTGATGATCTTCTTGTTCTAAGTAAGTCATTAAAGAAAATCAACAAACTAAAAACATATCTAAAGGGAAGATTCGAAATGAAGGATATGGGGGAGGCTAGATATATTATGGGAATAAAAGTAGAGAGAGATAGAAAAAAAAAGGATAATTAGACTAACTTAGAAAGAGGCAATTGGAAACATGCTGGAAAAATTTCAGATGAACAAAGCCAACAGTTGCACAACTCCCATGGATCTAAAGAAAGAAAGTGAGGGGAGTGAGGAAGGAGACATCCTAATTCTAGATGATGGACCTCCCATGGATCTAAAGAAGGAAAGTGAGGGGAGTGAGGAAGGAGACATCCTAATTCTAGATGATGAACTAGGTCCAGAAGAAAAGTAGTTTATGCAGACTATTCCATACAGACAGGTAGTGGGCAGTCTGATTTATTTTATGAATTGTACGAGACCGGATTTGGCAGCAGCTGTAGGAGTGCTAAGTAGGAGTCTGAATGCTTCTACCAAAAGGGATTGGGAAGCAGCTAAAAGGGTCCTCAGATATCTCTTAGGAACTAGAGATCTATGGCTGCATTTGGGTGGGGAAAACACTGACATCACCACTTGGAGTGATGCCAGCTATGGGGATGCTCCGATGAGAAGATGTACATCTGGATATGTGTTGTATGTGGGGAATGGTGCTTGTTGCTGGAGCAGTAAGCAACAAAAGGTCATTGCTTAGTCTACCATGGAGGTAGAGTATATGGCATCTTGCTCTGCTGTGAAGGAATTGATGTGGGTCAAATCCTTGCTTGGTGAATTAGGGTACCTAAAGAGTGGAATTCAGAAAATATAATGTGATAATCAAGCAGCAATTGCAATTGCTGCTAATCCCAAACATCATTTTAAAGCAAAACACATGGACATCAGATTTAGCTTTGTTAGAGAAAAAGTGGAGAACAAAATAATAGGTATAGAATACAGACCAGACAGTGAGATGGTGGCAGACATGATGACTAAGCCTGTACCGTCTTTTAAATTATTTTTTTGCAGAGAGAGATGTGGACTTAAAATTAAAAGTGACTAGAAAATAAGGGGAGTGTTGAAATTAAAGGTATTTTCTATGTTATTTAATTAAGATAAATAGGAGCAGGAAAAAGCAGAGGCAGCCTTCTTCTAACTTCTCTCTCTAGCCTTCATACTTGTCGTAGTCACTGAAGGCTGGAGAGGAAGCTAGAGCCATGGCTGTCTATGCTTCTTCTTGTCAGAAGGCAGATCATTGGTAAAATTACCAAAAGGATTGACGGACCCAGGATGATCCCGGTACCTACCGTCCGTTAATCTAGCCGTTAGTCTTAACCTGTAGTCTAAGACCAGTGTTGAAGTATATAGGGTACGATAACTACTTAAAGATAACAAAATAGAGAAGTTCGGTTTACTGACAAACGGACCACAATCACACAGACACAGTTAAATAGAATTACACTTAAAAGTATTGTTTGTATTTTAAGCGGCTATATATTAAGGCCGACATCAATCCAACGACGGAGAAAGAAGCCGGCATCGCGGAATGATCTATTTGGCGGTTTGCGATCATAGCCACACCGGGTGACACGTGGCAGCATGACATTGGATGACGGCATCTCCGAGACATACTATGGTGAACCCGGATATGGCAGGCGTCGTCTTTTTGGCCATGTCGTACAATGGCCATACAAAAAGTACTCCGGACAAAGTACTTTTCTGTACTATACACTTAAGTGATTGGCTCCGTACATCACTAGTAGAGGGTTTAGAGAGGGGTTTAGAACTTAGGAAAATTGGAGGTAGCCGCCTCTCTCCCAGAGAGCTTCTGTATAAAAGGTCATCTTTGACCATTGATAATTTACTGCTCAGGGGAGCAAATTCAAGGATTCTTTTTGTGGCAGACTCAAGGTAGTCAGCTCTTTCAAGGGGTGAACTTTGGTCAGTCTGTATACTGTCTGGGTGTCACCTATACTTGTACAAAGTTAAAGGGGTTGAGGTCATCCTAGAGGCTTCCAGTAAGCTGCCTGCTTTGAGTACCATTGGAGGTATGAGAGTTGCAACCGTACAAAAAGTACACCGACCACAATACCTTTTTATACTTTACTGTTCTTTGATTCGTTCGTACATCAGTAGATAGGGGTTGTGAGAGGGGTTTAGGACTTAGGATATTTAGGAGGTAGCCGCCTCTCTCCCACATACCTTGTATATATTTTGGCTTATTTGCCACTTGATTACTAATCGCCTGGTTCGGCCTTTTCAGTGATTTCTTTTGCCGCGGACACAGGGGAGGTGAGACTGCACACGGGTGCAATCAGATTGCTTGATTGCCTACTCGAGTATCTGTGATCCTAGCTGAAGAAGGCTTCCTAAATTTTGTAGTCCAATGGGGGACACATAATTGCAGGTTATGGGCCCACCCTCTAGGGTGTCTATTTTCAACGGATATGGTTTCATTTATTGGGAAGCCATGATGGTAGGGGCTTTGTGTGAAAAATGATACTGGGGTATCGTCAGTGGACAAGTGAAAAGTCCATCTCAGGGAATTCCACCTGGGTTTAGTGGAGTGAGGTTTTCTGCGGGAGTATCTGCTCTAACGGAGGAGGCAGCCAACGGGGCAAGTAGTGTGTGCAAAAAGGGGAAAGGGAAAGAGACACCTCTTACTCCTATCACCATGGTATCCGAAGCCGCGGTCGTGAAGTCCGAAGAAAACGATATTGAAATGTGGGAATACACAAACATGACATCCATGCACTTCATTCTGAGACATCTTACTCAAGCTTTGGCAACCTCTCATCTCCACATTTTCAAGGCCGAGGAGTTTTGGGAGACCTCAGTGGAGATCTATAGCGCCGGTACCATTGAAGTGCTCCATTTGGCCAAGCAACGGTTAGGAGATTATACTTAAAAAAGAGGGAAAATGCTAGACTATTGTAATGACCTCTCTTGTTTGTATATGGAGATGGAGAGTGCCTGGTGGACCGGTACAATGAAGATGAAAGTCAACACCCTCATCATGAAGTTGCCTATTGAGTTTGAGAACATAGTGTACCGGGTGCAAGAAATTGATGACAGTTTGTGGAAGTGGAACACAGTGGTCCGGATGATACTTGTGCAAGAGATCACTATCGAGATTCGGAGAGGAGGAACGGACCAGTGGGGGAAGGAGTCGAGGAAGTCGTACGACAACTTTAAGGGAGAGAAAGATCAAACTGGAGGACCGAGGGCTCCAAACGGCCTTTGTCATTTCTGCAAAATGTCGGGACACTTCATAGCTGATTGCACTAAGCTTTCAGAGTTGAGGCTCCAAGAAAACCGTGGAGGAGGTTCTTCTGGGGGAAAGAAAAGGCACTTGTGGTCACACAAGTGAAAGGGAGACCGACAAGGATGAGTCCTCTGAGGAGGAGGATGGAGAGCATATTCTTGACGAAAATTTGGAGGAGAAGGAGATTCCTCGAAAACAAAAGTGTGCTCTCGGAGCCATTCGGGAACCTCCACAATTAAGATAAATTATCGATTCGGGTGCATCGATGCATATGTGTCGTGACATGCACCTCTTTACGGAGATAAGAAAGATCCCCACTGTAGAGATAGAGTACGGGGATGGGAGAGTCGTTACTACGTATCTACTTAGATCAGTAGATCTAAAAGTCTTAGTAAAGGGTAAGACTTCCATACTCGCTTTCTCAGATGTACTTTAAATTCCTCAGCTGAACAAACATCATGTCTCTACTTTTGTATTAGATGATAAGGAGTTTGTTACCTTCACTAGAAAGAAAGTCTTTACAGCTAAGTATAGGGTTGAAGTCTACTTCACAGCAGATAAGGGTAGCCAAGAAATGTTTAGGCTTAACCTGAGCAATGAAAAGAAGAATGCTTACTATGTTGGCGTCCAAAACTTGATGATTTGGCATAAGCGGTTGGGGCATGTGCACTTTGATAGGCTGAGGGAAATGAAAAAGCTTGGTGTAGTAAAAGGATTTTAGTTTGGGGATAATAAATGGTGGATGATTGTAGTGGCTGTGCCCAAGGTAAGGCTCACAGACTTCCATTTCCCAAAACTGCCACGTATAAAGGTGAGAAAGTACTAGATCTGGTCCACACAGGTATCTGGGGACCATCAAAAGTAGCTCCAGTAGGAGGTAAGAGGTTTATGATGACAATTACTGATGAGTAGTCTAGATACTCTAGAGTCTACTTTCTAAACTAACGTCTGAAGCACCAACTTACTTCAAAGAATATAATGCTTGGAGTGAGATGTTGCACGGAAAGCCCTATTAAGAGAATAACAAGTGAAAATCGGGGAGAATATACCTCTAACCAATTTGAGGAATATCTGAGGGATGAGGGAGTTTAGCATCACAAAACTGTACCTTATAATCCAGAAAAAAATGGGGTAGTACAGAGGTTGAGCTGGACGCGTGGAGATAGTGTATGTAGTATGTTGACCGACAAAAAGATAGGAAAAGGTTTTGGGCTGAGGCCTTGAACTGTGCTTACTACATCAAGAATAAAGTCCTTACCTCAGCTGTGAAAGGAATGACACCTTATGAGAGATGGGTTGGAAGGAAACCAAATATTTCTCACCTGAAAGTATTTGGTAGTCAAGTTTACAGTTTTAACACAGATAGGAAAAACTGGAAATTATATGCTAAAGGGAAACCGGGATATTTTGTGGGATATGACGAGGATGTCAAGGGATATGGAGTCTATGACTTAGCTAAACAAGATATCATTTTTGTAAAGCATTTAGTTGTCATGGATGAACGGAAGTCATTTGACCCTTTCCAATACACCAAGAAGATAAAAATCAGCTTTGAGTCCGAGGGTGAGGAAGACTCGGAACTTCCTAGAAGAGACATGAGTGAAAAGGTGATTGCAGATTCAAGGGAGATCCACTATGAAGGAGATAAACTGGAATCTATCCATATCCCTACACACTTCGAGGAGATAGAAGAGGAGGAGATGGAACCGGCTTCAATCGATAGGAGAGCCGATGAGACAGTGAAGAGGAACCCGAGTCTTCCCTCCATCCCAGCTTCGGACTTTGAAAGAGGACGAACGAGCAGCAAAAGGCTGCAAGAAAGACAAGCCGCTCACAAGGTAACTAAGTTGTCTCACCTTGATGAGCCCCAGTCATACACAGAGGCAATGGAAAGTCCGGAGAAGGATAGATGGGTTAGAGCCATAAATGAAAAGATGGCATCCATCATGGAAGCAAATACTTGGGAACTAGTGGAATGCCCTCCGAACAGAAAACTAATCGGGTGCAAAAGGGTGTTTAAAATGAAAGTGAACCTAGATAATACCATTGAAAGAAATAAGGCTCTGTTGGTAGCAAAGAGTTTCACTCAAAAAGAAGCGATGGATTATAAAGAGACCTTTGCTCTTGTGGTACGGTTCCCATCAATAAAGATTCTCCTTAGTCTAGCAGCAGCGGAAGACATGGAAATACACTAGATGGATATTGAGACCAACTTCCTCGATGGTGAACTAGAGGAAGAAATCTTTATGCGTCAACAATAAGGGTTTGTAGAGGAAGGTGAGGAGAGCAAAGTCTGCAGACTTATAAAGTCCTTATATAGACTAAAGCACGCTCCCAAGCAATGGAATAAGAAACTAGATAAGTTTCTCACCTGCGTAGGATATATCCGTATCAGTTCAGACCAATCTATTTATATGTTTGAGGATGAGAATGGTGTTATTTTCATTGCAATTTATGTAGATGATTTGCTGGTGTTAAGTAAATCTATGGAAAAGATCAACAAGTTAAGAAAAGATCTTAGAAGCAGGTTTGATATAAAAGATCTAGGAGAGGCGAGATATATTTTGGGAATACAAATGGAAAGAGATAGGGGAAGAAGGATTATCAAACTTACTTAGAAAGAAGCTATAGGGAATATGCTTGAGGAATTTCGAATGGAAAAGGCAAACAGTTGTACCACTCCCATGGACTTGAAGAAAATAAGTGATGGGAGTGTAGGAGAAGGAGTGGTAATCTTAGATGATCAAATGAGTCCCAAAGAAAGACAGCTTATGAAGTCTATTCCTTACAGGCAGGTTGTAAAAAGTCTAATCTACTTTATGAATTGTACCAGGCCAGACATAGCCGCAGCAGTTGGAGTTATCAATAAGAGTCTTAATGATCTTAGAAAGAGAGACTAGGAGGCAACAAAGAGAGTCATGCGATATCTGGTGGGTACAAGGGGATTATAGTTGCATTTGGGAGGGGAGCAGACAGACATCACCACTTGGAGTGATGCCAGTTATAGGGATGCACCTAAGAGAAGATGCACTTCTGGGTATGTATTGTATGTGGGGGAAGGTGCTTGTTGTTGGAGCAGCAAGCAACAAAAGATGGTTGCTCAGTCCACTATGGAGGCTGAGTACATGGCCTCTTGTTCTGCTGTGAAAAAAATGATGTGGGTAAAGTCTTTGCTACAAGAATTGGGGTACATGAATAAATGGGTGCATGAAGTCTTCTATGATAATCAGGCTGCAATTGCAATTGTAGCCAATCCAAAACATCATTTCAAAGCTAAACACATGGACATAAGGCTAGGTTTTGTGAGGGAAAAGGTCGAAAACAATATTGTGAATCTTCTGTATAAACCAGATGGAGAAATGATTGCTGATATGATGACCAAACTTGTGCCCTCACCCAAATTAAAATATTGTAGAGAGAAGTGTGGACTAAAATTAAAGTTAAAATTAGACTAGAAAATAAGGGGAGTGTTGAATTATTAGATTTACAAAGTATTTTCTAAATCTGAATAGCTTAAGTGAAAATAGAAAAGAAAAAGCGTAGGCAATCTGCCCCCACCTCTTCCCAAAATCCCCCATACTTGTTGTAGTCATTGAAGGAAATAGAGGGTGGTGGAGCCATGGCTGCCTTGGCTCTTTAAGCAGGTCAAAAGAAGTGACATAAGTCACTTCTAACATAAAGGTTGAGTCTGGCAGGTCTCGAACCTCCAACCAGCAAAGCGAGGCATAGCCGTCAGCCTTAGCTAGTGTGTCGTTGAAGTCTGTTAGAGTACATGGGGTATGATTAGTATTTAAATGTGTCACAATTCACTAATCCGATTAACGGAATGACGGAAAAATAACATAAATACAAAATGAAATATAGTGGGAAAGTGAAACCGCAAGGAAAAAAATTATCGGACATTGATTTTCAACGGCTAGCATTCAAAGCCGATTTGGATCCGACGGCATGTATCATCGCCGAGATCCCGGAATGGTCGCTTTGGCGGTTTTCGTGCGTGACATAACATGGAGCCACGTGGCAAGATAACATTGGGTAGCAGGAATCTCGGAGAGCATGAGGGCGAGTTCGGGGGAGACAGGCGTCCACTAAATGGCCGCGTTGTACACAGACTGTACAGAAAGTACACCGGCCATAGTACCTTTTTGTACTTTATTGTTCTCTGGTTGGTCCGTACATCAGTAGATAAGGGTTGTGAGAGGGGTTTAGGACTTAGGAGATTTATGAGGTAGCCGCCTCTCTCCCACAAAGCTTGTATATATTTTGGCTTCTTTGCCATTTGATTACTAATTGCCTGGTTGGGCGTTTTTAGTGATTTCTTTTCCTGCGGACTCAGGGGAGTCTAGACTGCACAGGGGTGCAGTCACATTGCTTGTTTGCCTACATGGGTATTTGTGATCCTAGCTGAAGAAGGGTTAGCCAAAAATTATCTAGAGGCTTCCTAAATTTTGTAGTCCAATGGGGACACATAATTGCAAATAAAACCCTACTTTACCATATGAGGCCGTACCTTTAGTCGTAACGTTTTCTTCTTCATGCACTTTGTACGATGATAACGATAAGATGCTTGTTGAGGTGTGTCATACAACTACCACCTATACGAATTTTGGTTTTTTTACGGAAATGCGTTATTTTGTATAGTTTTTTGTATTATTTCGTGTATGGATAAAATGTCCTGACAAAATATAGGAGAAATATTAAAAAGAAGGTTGAAAGTACAAAATGAACGGCTATGAGAGTTAAAAAATTATAAATGTAAAGAAACAACAAATGTTGTTAACTATATTTTGGGTTAACGCCAACAAAAAGTAACCTTATTTTAGACACCTAACATTAATTTTTATAGACATGCTTGTATTGTAGCCATGATAGTTTGTGTTCACATGTTCGACGCTTGAACATGTGAGAACAAGTTCACACAATTTTTCTCTTTTATATGACGGGGAATCAAATTTGAGTGCGTTTTTTTTGTGGAGAAGCACTCAGTTTTCTTGTTGACTCTTTTATTTGACACTTATTTCGTACGTTTGTACAAAATAATAAGCAGTTTTAATATGGACTGTCACATTTCATACATTACACCATTTAAAATCAGTCCAAATAGAATAACTAACGTTGATTTAACAATAACATCATTAATTTACAAAAAAAATGAGTTAAGTTTGATTAAGGGTGACGTTCCATCAGGTGAAATGTGGCATTGTTTACAGAAATCCGCGACCCTTTGTACCAAATCGTACCGCCTATTTTGTTTTTATACGAAAAACAACATTTCAAAGAATCTTGCCGATACTCTCCGAAGGTCTTGGAGGTAATACTGGCCGTCGGATGTTCATCAGCGAGGACTTCGCTTCATTTTTTTCTGTAACTGTCAACCCACCTTGATGAGGTGGGTTGGCAGATAGAGAAGAAAAATTGTCGTGACACGCTGAACGATTAAGCTACGTGTCATGATGGAAAACCAACGAAAAATCTTAAGATTTACACATTACACGAGCTTTCCAAAATACAACCGAAATTTAGAACGAAATTTCGTAACATTCCCTCGTCACGCTATTTCAGGTAACTATTGTTCGTCACACTATTTCTCCCAAAGAACTTTCATTATTTTTGAAAACCGAAATCCTAAAAAATGAGCCGGCGTACAGATTGGCGTTTGCAAAAAGTTTAAAAGTTTTGTCGTATGATTACTTCTTACGCAGGCACATGGTACGCAAGTCAAGATTTGAAGTTAAGTTTGTCGGTGCTAAAATTCTGAAAGATATTCAATATCGTATCTTAGGCTGCGGCCCCATGTGGCTAAAATCGGGTTTTTTTGTCGTTTTCCTTCTAACTTAGCGCCGTACTGCCTAAGTTGCGACCGTACGAAGAAATCGCAAATTTGTAACGTACAATTTGCGTCATTCTCGAACTTAGTGTGTACGAAAATTTGTCGTCTTGCGTTTTTTCGACCCACTGTCACGTCATCTTCAAAATTTTCATAAACAATATCGGCAATATGTTTTACGCTAAGTAAAACCGTTTTACACCAATAGGAAAACATACTCCCACGTGTGAAAAGTTTTCAAAAATATTTGATGAAAAAAAAAGTACAGGGTTGTTGGTTTTTGTCCGCATGCACCTTGTACGGATTTTTTTTGCAGGGGGTCTCGAAGCTGCAGTGCCCTTTGACAGAAAGGTGAAAAATCTGCCAAGGCGCCACTTCTACTCGCCCTCACAGCCACTGTCACCTTTTGTCCCATCCACCCCTTCAAACGACACCATTTCGCATTCTGCTACAAGTTAGCTTTAAGGGCAGGAGGAGGGAGCGGGAGAAAATATTAAAAGCGACGTTTTTATCTACCGCGGAAGGTTCAAAAAATCATTCTTCACATTAAAAATTAGTCTTCGCGGGAAAATCATTGATACAACACTTTCCCCTAATTAACGTTTTATTGTGAGACTCGTAATATGGCCTTAACATTGTTTATATATTTTAATGGAAAATAAAACATTCTTCTTCTTTCTTCCTTAAAGAAAAAATAGAAAATCTTTGTTGCTTGCTCTTTTTTAGCTAAGGAAAAAGCTGAGGCCGAGAAGTTCTTACGCTTTGTCTGAAAGAGTTAGGATATTTTTCTTTGTTGAAAACTTTTTATATTAACTTCTTTTTTTAGTTTTGAATCTGAAATGAAACTGCAATGTAAATCATAAATGGAGGCTCAGTTTATGCCTATTGTGTTAGCTTCTGCGCGATGTGATTTATTTACAGAATTGCTTATAATCAGAGTTCAAAGAGAGTTTAAAAGAGGTTTTAGCAGAGAGTTTAAAAAATATTTTAGAAGATGTTTAGAAGAAAAATAGAAAAGAAAATAAGAGATTTTTATTTTAATGTGTAGTTTCTGTTTGACCGAGGTATAGAATAAGCCGAAGCTGGGCTGATATCGATCTCTCTCACCCATACGGATCTTGGAAACCCTAAAAAACTAGGCTGTAGTGATACTCCATCCTCCTTCCCTCACCCATACAAGATGAGTTTTTTTAACTCGAAAATGCTAGGTTATTACATTAATGTGATTCGGTGTGGTTTATTAAAACAAAGATAGTGAAGTAATGTTTAGCTTAATATTCATTTTTGTCTTCGTTTCGGATTTTTCTTTGTGTTGATAATTAAGTTAAGCATGTTTATTTCAAAGATTTTAACTTGATACATAATAACAATAAAATAGTAATAAAAACGATTGAAATTTGCTTTTGTTTATGTCGTTGTGGACGATAACTTTAAGATGGTTGTTCTCCTTGTGTTGATACTTTTCTTATGAAAACCGGTTCTTTTATTTTTCTTCTTTATTTTTCTTATTTTTTAAAGATCCCATTTCAAGTTCATGTTTTCAACTGCTCACATTTTTTTTAGGATGTCCTTGTTGACCTTTACGCTTGTATTTAAATTCGAGGTTTTGTAATTTTCTTTTAAAATTTGTGATTGTTTATTGATTACTAAAAAATCCTTCTGTTTATTTTTTCAGCTCGATTGTCTGCATATTTTCAATGTCATACCCTAAAAAATGACTTTGCGTAAGTTGAAAAAATAATCTTAAACATCAGAGACATGAATTGTTTTTTGAAGCTCGCTCATGTGAAGTCCAAATTATCTACTATTATTAACTTATTATTTGCCCCACCCATACATCCACTCTAAATACTTTGCATTTGTAATACAATGTTTTTTGCCATTTTTAAACATCCACATTAAATAATGTGCACTTGTCTTATAACGGTTTTTTGCCCTTGTAATACTTGTACACTAAATGTTGTGCACACTCTCTGATGATGTTATCTGACCATCTCACAACTGCAATAAATTCTGTGACCATTGACAATGTCATTTGCTTCTGACAGAATACTGTGTGCTCTGTCCGACCATTTAATTTGCCCCTCTTGATTATCCTCACTAAATACGATAATGTTTCTTGACACTCCATTATATCCACGCCAATGTGTTTTGCTCCTCTCATGCATCCACGGTAATTGCCGTGTATTCCTCATTTGCCCCTCTCACACATCCCACTAAATGTTGAGCACACTGTCTGACAATGGTATCTGCTTCTCTCCTACTTCCACATTAAATACTGTGTACGGCCGTCTTCATAATGGGACATAACAAAAACTGCAAATCACCCAATTTAATGTGGGTTTTCAATTAAAAGCAAACAAAAAAAAAGCAGTTTCGAAATTATGGAAGAAGGGGTAATAAATACAAAAAAAAAACCAGTCACATTCTCAAAATTCTAAGAAAAGTGCAGGTGCAGAGTCAACAGAGAAAGACAGAGCGGAGGGGGGAGGAAGGAGGAGGAGGAGGGAGAGGAGGGAGATGGAGCGTAAGCGGGGAGCGAGGGAGGGGGGGGGGTCGGGAAGAGGCGGGGAGAGGAGGGGATGGAGAGGAAGCTGTAATGTAGTCTGTATTCCCGAAATACATAATGTAGAGTAGATGTTATTTTCAGCTAAATACAACTAATTAGTAAATTGCAACTAGTTAATACAACTAATTAGTATATTGCAACTAGTTACTTCAGAGATTTTTACACCTATCATGTCCCCTCCCAATTTAGGGTTAGATATTAAACCGGAACTGACATAGAGATTAAGTGTGAGAGTTTGGCATTTTAAACAAAGTCAGGTTTAAATCTATTAGCACAATTACTGGTCCGTTTTGCCTAGATTTGCAAGAGTTTATGAAAAAAAAAAATCTTGAAGAAGTTCCAAATGTCCAAATAAATGTGAGTTTGTGAGCTTATTGGCAATTTTTGGAGTTTTGTGGCAGGTTTCAGACTAATATATTAAGTATAATCACCTATAACCGAATATATGAAAAGGTGGAAATAAAAAAAAAAAAATAGTAACAGAGCATCCACAGAGAACTGAAGATCCATATGTATGTATATATCATATGCACATATGCAGATATTCAGATTCATAGATGCGTGAATTTCGACAGTTGAACAAAAAAACAGAAGACTCGCCCTTTACAATTGTGGTGATGGGGAAAGCACCAGCGACACAACTTTGGCGGCAGCAGGGGAGGGTCGCACAGTGCTCAGGTGACCGCACGTGCGAGAGCCAAGTGACGTTGGGAAGATTACAAAAAACGCGCGAAGAAAAAAAAAATTGCAAGGGCGTAAAGAATTATTTTTCCATTCATGGCGGCCGAACACGAGAGGCAAACGCAATGGCATGCCCATGGCTGTAAAAACTCTACGTCTACGATGTCACAAGAAGACGCGAGACAAACCAAATCGTTTCAAAAATTACGATGCATTTGTGCGACGCTTCGAAAAGTTTCGAAAAATACGGTGCGACAAAACAGATATGTACACGTTGACAGCCGTCACGGGCGTTGTCGACGTATACAATCGTCACAAACTTAAGTTCCCAATTTCGAGAGAATACATAGAGACACTTGAAATCCGGGTCCGCCGGATCCGCGCTAAAATACAAAGTAAGTACGCTAAGTTACAACTACATGGGGCCACGGCCTTAGCTTGCGTGGCGCCAGTCAATTTAGAACACGTGGCTTACAGACTCTACGTGATGGTACATCGACTCAATCGACCCGGTCTGTAGAGTTTGCCGTACAATTACAGAAACGTATGATGGAACTTCACCCTAAGTTGTAGTACTAGAGTATTTATGATTAAATGCTTTTCTGTTTTTTATTTTGTTATCAAAGTCAAATTCGGTCTCCGCATTTTATAAACACTGGTTTTGTTCCATCCGCATATTCGTTATACTTTTAGCGTTTCATGGGTGCGTTTTATGCGTTTGTTACCTGTAGGAGGTTTATGCATAGGTACCAAATCAGTCAACGACTTCGTTGACCGGTCTTCGCAGCTTGCGAAGTCTGGATCGGACACGCGGCGCTACACCGTGCATCGCTATTAGGATTAACCCTAAAAGCGATACACGGGTATTACACCGTACACCCAGCTTCACGGGAAGTACGCGACAGCACGACAAGAAATTATGTCGTTTGCCAAACATTCACGAATGGATAAAGTAGTAGCTGGTAGTCCAGCTGGCTGGCTACGCAGGACCCATAGGAAAGCCTCCAATGTCCCTGCTCTTCGGCCACAGGGCGTACGGAATACATATTCGTACACTATCATGAAATATACGGAATATGGGGACCCAATCAATGTTCCTACTGCTCGCTAAGAGCCCACTACAGGACAAAAAACCGAATCGCCCATTCGTATTTGGAAACTACAGTATTCGCGAAGAGAAAAAGATCATGTCACTAATGCTTTTCAGTGGTCAATGTCCTAAAAGCAACAAAAAGTTAACATTAAATAGCGTGATTCACACTTTATCTATTTGGTATATACACATTCTCATAGCATACCCGTTAATCCGTTTTAGTATTTTTTTTACGTAGTCGACGTTTGAAAATTGAACACGTGAGAATAGGTTCGCGCGATTTCCTTCTATAGAATACGAATCAAATATGATGCGCTTTTTCGTGTCGACGCCTGTCACATTCTGGTGTCGACGTCATTATCTGACACGTTTATGTATTTTTGTACAAATTAACAAGCATTTAACGTACGAAATGGCAAATTTTGTACAGTACACTATTTTAACACCTCCTTAAATAGTGTAGGGACACTGTATTTTCCTTGGTTGGAGTGATTTTGAGTGGCCCAATTAGGCTCCATTGTACAAAAACACGGCTAATCTAGTTTGTACGGACCTACGTATATATTCGACGGAGGGAAACCAGAATGGCGGATAGGTGAAGTTGAAACGGTCGCTAATTAAGACTTGTAGTTCGTCTTTTTTAATGGACCACGAAATAGAGTACTTGTCGGCAGATTTTGCCGTACGCAAAACAGGTAAAAACATTAGCGGCACCTGTGATGTTAGACGCAATAGTATTCCTAGCGGTTTTGGAGTGTCCACGCCTATTAAAAGTAGTCTCCTCATTGTACGCAAAAGATTGTTTTCTGTCTTTTTTTTGTTTTTGTTTTCATGTGCTACGGGTTTTTAATCGCGCTTCTAATGAAGTCTTACAATGTAACAAAAATGTTTTATTACGACATTTAACAATCGTTTTCTAGCACGAGGAACGGCAACATTACACAATATTGCGACTCAAAGTGAAAATGCTGGAATAATTTAGCTCCTCAGGTGTGACGTCAGAAAGCATCCAATGAAAGAATGAATCGGGTTTGTGATGGGTCTGGATATTGTAAACAGTTGGTACCCGTTTTGCCAACTAAAAAAAAGTACACCGCTCATCGTTATCAGCGTTAAAGATTTATTAGTGTTAATGCGAAATTAGAATTAATAATTCCAATTTAGTGCAAGGAGACGTGGCAGATTGTAGTCCACGTCCTTATTGCTAACTCTATTTTGTGATTTTTGGACAAAAAATGTCACGGCCAAATTAGTGTTATTAACATCAATAACGATGAGCGAATGACTAAGTCCGTGAGTCTCAACTCGAGAACAATAAACCCAGAGACTTCAAACCTCAATGCAACTAATGGCTGAGCCAACAAGTCTTTCCTTTATGGAAGAGTGACAGTTCTCCAAATCTGTTTTTTCGTGGCATAATAACTTACACACAGTTCCAAAAATACCCCCTCATTTCTTTGTAATATACGCACATTCGACCCCAGTTTTTTGTATTTTTAGTTTTTTTGTACCTTATGTGGACTCGATCTTAAGTCCTCAGCCCTAAAAGTAAACCAGACCTTATTTTCTTTCGGTTCCAGAGGACTTTAAAAAAACGTTTCCCTTTCCCTTTCCAAAGGTAGTATATGCCCCATAGCTGGTATAAAAGGCGGACCTTCAAGAAGTTATTGTAATGGACCAAACATAAAAAAAAGAAAAGGAAGAAAAAATAAAACGGAAAAAAGAACAAGGAAAACAAGTAAATTTTTTGAGCAAAGGACAAAAAAAAGAGGACATCATCAAACAAATACACTTTAATATAAAAAGTAACCAATTACCCGATAAGAAAAAACATGGATTCTTTAGTTCTCCAAAAAACCAAATAAGGAAAAAGATAAAGTCAAACAATTGAAGGAAACACATTCCTTTAAAACCTATTTTACCAAAAAGTAATGTTTTTAATCAAATCAGTTCTCTAATTTCAACACAACTAAAGACAACCAACCCTAAAAAAATTCAAACAAAGGAAAAAAAAAAGTAGAAAGGAAAAAAGAAAAAAGGGAAAAAAAGAGAAAACAATAAAAATATAAAAATGAAAAGAAGAAAGAAAACCGAGACCGACAAGCTCTTTTACAAATCCGATAATCGCTTTCTGAACAACGATTTTGTTATTCCTATGACCACAATAGAAGTTGCCGTCATAATGACACCTGTCCCGAATAAAAAAGTATCCAATTTTGAACTATCTTGTAAGAAACTTCTTACCGAAAGTTTTTGCCAAAAACTTTCGGTCCAAATAGGATCGATTTCTTCCAAAATCAAAGAAGGAGAGAGAATTTTCCACACATTTTCCCCATATTCCAAACGAGTAGAATACGCAGGAACATACCTGCAAAAACAAATAAAAAAATAAAAAAATAGACCTATTTTCTGTAAGATTACAAATAAATAACATTTTTTTATAAGCAATAATTTTGCCTTCTTTTTCTGAAATCAAAGGTGTTTCATTAGTTGAGCCTTCATACCTTCAAAAATTAGTAGTGTTGGGTATCGGGTAGTTTCATATCGCGATAATTTCGATATTCGATATATCGAATATCGATCGAGAAGATTCCTCGATATATCGTACCGGGACCAACATAAATTATCGCGATATATATACATAAGTTGATGTCGTACAGTCAGGGCGGGAAAAGCGATGCGGCGTGCGGATATTTTGTCACCGGAGCGGCTCAGTGGAAATTCGAAAAAATATAAAATTTTGATTTTCGATATACATTAAATCTGATATATCAGCGATATATCAGCGATAATTTGAAATTGATACTCAAACTGACTCTCTCGAATCCAATTATGGTCCAGACCATTTGTTCATTCCATTATTCCGGTCTCCTCCTTCAATCCATCTCCACCTTCCCTTCCCTCCCTCCCTCCCTCCCTCCCTCTCTCCCTCCTCCCTCCTCTCTCCTCTCCTCCCTCTCTCCTCTCCTCTCCCTCCTCTCCTCCTCCTCCCTCTCCCTCCTCCCTCTCCTCCCTCTCCTCCCTCCTCCCTCTCCCTCCCTCCTCCTCCTCTCCTCCTCTCCTCCTCCTCCTCATCAATAAAATGTCATCATCATCATCATAATAAAATATCATCATCATCGTCATCATCATCATCATCATTAAATAAATAAAAATGTAATAAAAATAATAAAATAGTAAATAAAATAAATAAAGTAAAAATGTCGTAAATAAATAAATAAAAATAAATAAAATCCCCTCCCTCCTCCTCCTTCCTCTCTCAACCTCCTCTTTCCATCCATTTCCTTCATTCTTTGTTGTAGAAAATTACATTCCAGATCCTTTTCCATTTCATTCATTTTCATTTCCTGAGTTTCCTCCTCCCCCCCTTTCCCATCTTCTGCCATTCTCTCTCTCTCCCTCCTCCATTCCTCTTCACCCGAATCCCCCACATTATCTCCCTCCACCCTTGAACTAGAATCCCCTCTCTCCTCTCCCTCCTCCTTCGGCCTAGACCCGCTACCAGCACCCGAAAAATTTCCTGCCCGAAATTTTTTTTCGGACAGCCCGTAATCGGAGGACTCTTCTCCAGTCCGGTCAGCCAAAAAATTCCAAACGAATCTCGCGGTGTCTTCAACAGTTTCTGGGGAAGGTATATCTGAGGGAGGAGGACCAATAAAAACTCCCGAATAATGATTCGGTTTCAGATTTTGGGGAGTTATGAAAGAAGTTACGAGTGGACAGGAAAATCCGGGATTTTCTTTCAAAAGACAGTCAAAAAGTTCGTTAACTAGTGTGGAATTCACCGAAATTTCGGAAATCTTTGAGTCTGTTCCCCCAGAAAGTAGAAAAAGGGTTTTTGCGACAATTTCTGCGACAGTTGTTATGCTTTTTGGGTCGACCTCATCTGAAAAAACAAAGTGGGGAGAGGGAGAGGGAGAGGGAGGGGGAGAGGGAGAGGGAGGGGCAGAGAGAGAGGAAGATTTTTATTTTGTCAAATATGAATGGAGGACATGCGAATTTGAGGATATGCAAATAACGAATGCCTTCACAATGGGATAATCGAATAATGAGGTATTAATTCGGATTAGATTTTGATAAGTTTTTTAACCTTATGGTTAAAGTAAACAACCACACAAATGCAAATACGAAAAGACTTTCAGGGCAACTGAACTTGTAAAACAAACAACAAGGTTTGCAAAAATGTAACGGTTTAAGGAATATGAATAACCACTTTATTGTATACTGGTGGAAAATAAATGAGAGCTTTGGTGATTGTAAAAACCATGAATACTTCTTAATAAGGAAATGATATATTTAAAGTGATATAGGAGGCTTTTTTGGAGAGCACCTTGGTAAGGGCATATTGGTAAACTATACTACATAGGATGTAAGGTAATTTTTATTTATTTGTACATTTTTCCTCATAATTTTGGTATTTTTTGAGATTTACATCTTAAGCACCTCATTACATAACTACTGAATTTCATTATTCTTAAGGAATTGCAGCACTCAAAATAGAAATATAAAAAGTTATTAACGGTTTGGTTTATTTTACATTTCCGAAACGGAAAAAAAGTCACTAAAATAGGACAAAATTAAGCTTTTAAACATTTAATTACGGTAAATTCTTTTTAGAATAGTATCGATAATATCAAGCAAAAAAAATTATTTTAAAAACTCTTGATAACAAAATTGCTATTGGTAAAGTGATAAAATTAATTAATTATATAGTAAAGACAGAAAAAAAGGAGAGGATATAATAACCACCAGAAAATTATCATTCAAAAAGCAAAACCTCGATAAACAAATGAGTAGATACCGAGAAACTAAACTTACCGACGGTATCAAAACGACTCTGAAAGTAGGGATTAATAAAAGAGGTATCGAATTCCTCCAGAACCACTCCTGGAATTGAAGAATTCTGCAATCATTTGTACCAAAACAGTACATTTTACATTAACTTAAATTTTATGTAAATTTTAATTTAGCGTCTAATAGAAGCTTTTCTTTGTTTACGTTTCATATGAATATAAAATCTGTACTGTTTGTCATAGAGTATTGTCCCCTTAAATCTTTCTTCCCTCCATAAAATATTTTGCACCTTTTTTTCCCTTATCAAAAATCTCAGTCCCACCATTACTGCTTCCCCTGAAATCCTCCCCTGCCCTTCACACAAAATCCCATTTCCTACCTCCCTTGCAAAATCGTACTAATTCTCCTCCCAAAATTTGACTTCAGTTTCCTTTCAAAATATGATTACCTCCCCTTTTCAAATCCTACTACTGTCCTTTTCAAAACCTTTCATGCAGAAAAACTACTCGATGTAAGAAAAAACTAAACAAACTTCTAGAAAAACTTACTTGACGAAAGGGAAAAGTAAATAAACAAACATCAAATGGACAAAAAAGAAAACACACTTCATCTAAAAAAATATCAAACTCCACATAAAAAAAGTTACCAAATTCGTATGAAAACAGTTCACTTTCAGAAAAACTTACTCGACTTAAGATCGAACCAAATAAGCAACCTTCCGATAAAGACGACCTTTAAGCTTCAAAAAGAAAAATATATAACTTCGAATGAAAAAACTTACTTGATGTAAGAAAGACATGAAAGAAGAAGGCGGAATTCCGGGAGTCACGTCGCTCGCTTCCCTCACCTCCGTTTTCAAATTTTTGATATTTTCTGCGACTTCTTGTAAAGTCGACAAAATCTCCTCTGATTCCACTGACGACTGTGTGGAAAAAAGACAAAAACTGAATATACTGTCCACAGTAATTACAGTGAAAAGTGCATAAACGAACGCAAATAAAAGTAAATGAGCGTGCTACAAGTCAAAACTGTCCACACTAATTTATAACAACTTTGTCGACTATCAAGTTTTAAAGAGGTTTTTTTCGGATAACGTGAGCAAAAACCACAATATTCGCATATAGAAAACCTCAACAACCAGCTATAATATATGATATTTGCAGATAATTTCAACACTAATTACAGTAAGTTGTGTACAAAAGCAAAAATTAAAAAAATTCGTGCCATAAATTTCTCAAGCAAAATTTCTCGGGCGAAATTTTTCACTCGCATAAGAGTTTTTGAATCAACAAATTGTACGAATATGATAGAAATGATAACTACACTAATTACGGAGAACAGAATACTGTTCCAAAGAAAATCTCATAATAATAAATTTTGTGCCATAAGCTTCCCTCTCACCTGATGTTGTTTGTCTTTATGCGCAAAGAGGGTGAGTTTATCGTCACGAAGGGACCTTCCCACAGAACCAATTTCCAGTACCTGTAAAAAACCCATCCATATATATTTTATTTCTTTTTTGGGGGTTAATTTTTTTGGGGTAATGATACGCCGTAAAAAATGTGGCAAAAATCCTGCCCGAACAAAAAAAAAAAAAAAACTCAAAAATCCACCCAAACGGGAATGGTGTTGGAAAAAGGAGGATAGAGTTATTCTCGTGGGAGAGGGAAAAGAAGTAAGGGAGAGAGATAGAGAGGGCTTCCAAATCTCACCTGATGTAAGAGGGAGATATTCAATCCTCTCGTAAAAGAGGATCCCTCTTGTAATTCTTTCAAAAATCTTCGACTTCCGAGGTATCCCCAAGATTCTCCCGTGGCCACAAAAAATATGAGCTATTGCCCCAAAACCCCGATTTTAACCCCAATTTTTAAAAAGAAAAATGGATCAAACTCAAAGATCACTCATATTCTTCTCATTTCACATACATTTTGACCTTTTCCCAGTCATTTTCCACAAAGGACGACATATTATCTCTCACTTTTTGCGTTCCCAAAAAAAGAAGGACGTTTAACAGAAAAAAACCAGCAATCTTCGGATCCCAATAGACTCAAGTTTTAAAAACCTGATGTAAAAATGAACTACTAGATTGTCTCTCCTTCCAATACCTCTTTTCACTCTCACTTTCCCTCCCGTTATTCCTCCCTTTCTCCCTTTTTCCCCCTTTCTCAAACATTATTTTTCCAATACCTCTTTCCACTCTAATTTTCCCACCCATTTTTCCTCCCTTTCTCTTTTTTCTCCCTTTCTTAAATATAAAACTTACTTGTTTTGGAAGTTCTCGGAGACCCTTAACCCTCGACAGTGCATCGACTGCGGCAAGTAAAGAGATCATTCCCTGACCGAAAAAAGAAAAAAAAAAACCAAATTTAACCAAAAACGGAAACAAGCTAAGGTACAAACGCGTGCAGTAGGTCTCAAAAAAAAAAAAAAAATTCCAACCAAAAAAGATATGGACTCTTGCACGAGGTCTCAAAAACAAAAAAAAGGAAAAAAAAAATGGACAAGTTAACGTTCTTGGTATCAATTTGAGGGCAAAACAAGAGCAGTTAAGAGGGAGGGAGGGAGAGAAGGAGAAACGGAGGGAGGGAGGGAGAGAGTGAAGGAGAGCGCGAGAGAGAGAGAGAGGTGTGTGGGCCATGGGTGAAGGGCAGCACACAGAAAGAGGAGAGTCTCCTCCAATGGAGTCGTCCCGAAAGAAGGAAGAAGCGTCCATGGAGGCCATGGCCAAAACTATCGGCTTCTTCGGTTCCTCAAAACTCAAATTTAAAGGAGGCAAAGCCGACCAAACACTGCAAAATAAATGCCCAAATTCCGAAGCACAATAATTTCTTTTGAAAGTTACAATTACGCCCTTTTTTTTTGAAGTTACAATTATGCCCTTCTCTTTTGAAGTTAAACTAGAAGGTGGTAAGACAAAACATACAATAAAAATTGCCCAAATTCAAAGTCAAAACACGATAAAAAAACAAAATAAAAAACACAAAAAACTTAACCCAAAGCCTGATACACAATAATATACTTTTTTCATATGCCTTCTGCGTTTGTAAAGTGTAGTATTAAATTTTTTACCTGAATCCTCCCAAGGGAAGGCAAGTGAGACCAGAGAGACAGGATTCCGAAGTGTGGGTGTCTGCCTTCGTTGTCTGTACAACCAATCACAAACGAATTTTATCATTATGAAAACTCCCCTCTCCCCCTCTCTCCCCCCCTCCCCCCCTCCCCCCCCCTCCCCCTCCCCCCCCCCCCTCTCCCCCTCTCCCCCTCTCCCTCCCTCTCCCTCTCCCTCCCCCTCCCCCTCCCCCTTCTCATATCTTCCTCCCTTCACTTTCCCCATCTCCCTATTCCTCCCTGAATGTATTGCATGCTCCTCCTCTCCTACTCTCTCTCTCTCTCTCTCTCTCTCTCTCTCTCTCTCTCTCTCTCTCTCTCTCTCTCTCTCTCTCTCTCTCTCTGCAACCCTGTTCCTCTCCCTCCCTCTCACTATCACTGTTCACCCTCCTTCCTCATGCTTTCTTCCATCACTCAATTTTCTGGCCGTTGTAATTTTTGTTTAAAGCCTTAAAGCTCTGAATGTGAAAAGGCAAAAGCTTTGACTTTCAAATTCTTTTTTTAGATATAAGTATGGATAGATGACTAGAAGTAGACTGGAAAGAACTAAAAATTGAAAATTTGTTTAATTTTATTGAATTATGGACCGAAAATAGAATGGAAATGTACCGGAGAATGCACTTTTATAATTGTATAATTCCTAATTGCGGTTTCTAACCAAAGTTCGACTCACATAAAATTTTAAACTGATGCCACACATCAAGAAATGTTATGAATTTTAATATATAGTTTTAACGCACACTGTAAAAAGAGTGGAAAAAAGGAATTGGGGTATAAAAAGAAATACCTGCATTATAAGGTCAAATTCCGCAACAAAAAGAGGATATTCGAATTCTCGGTGTTCATTGGAGGCAGCTTGCTATACCCAGTTTGTATCCAAACCCCATTTTTTTTTTTAATGTCAAAAAGAAGCATCAATATTTTTTGGGCAGGACTCATAAAATAAACATGTTTCAATCTTTTGGTTTTAACATTTTGAAAACACATCAACTTTAAAAAGTCCTAACCCCGCTTGAAAAAACAACATCGTTCATAAATTTCAATTTCCATCTTGTAAATTCTAAAAATGCCTTTCATTTAAAAATTAACAAATTTCTGAAGATGACTTCCATTTTAAAAAACTAGTGTTGTGTATCGGTAGCTATTTGCCGATAACCAATATGCCCCTTTTTTTGGCCAACCGATCATCAATATATTGGCACGATATATCAGTACCGGTGTTATCGAGATAAAAAACCGATATATACCGATATTTTACCGATAAATATCGGGCCGATAATTTTCGGCGATAACTGTACGCTACAGTTGTATTATTTTGAACAAAAGTACGGAAAGGATTGTCATAGATGGCATGCCACACTATATAATATATAAAATATAATACAATACAGTATAAAGTACTATGATATAGTATACTGTATTTTTTACACTTACGGCGATAAAAAATTGTTGGTTCCCGAGCAATATACCAGGATCCCTTACCGTTTGATAACCGATAACTATCGGTAACAGTTTTATCGTGATAAGTTTTGACCCGATACACAACACTAGAAAAAACAATACAACTAATTTCTTTCAAAATGATTCTGAATCGACTTCCATTTGAGAAAAAACTACAAGTAATTTCCTTTTGAAAACCTTTGAAAACTTCTACAAATTTCCACTTAAGTTCTACAAATGTGACATTTAATAAATTCTAAACAGGATACCTTTTGCATAAGAAGAGTTGTCTCGTTTGATAAAGCGACCACTGGAAAGTCGTATTGTTTTAAAGAAATCCCTGAACCCTGCAAGAAAAAAAAACAAAAAATCTTAAACCTCAGTAAGTAATCACCTGTAAATGTTTCCCGTAATAAGTTTCTCTAATAACCAGTAACATCCCAAGTGACTTATAAACTGTAGCCTATAGGGAGCGAGGGTCCTGTCTACAAACAAAAGATTTGCTTTCCTTGATACTGAAATGTGTTGAGAGCTTTTTTGTTTGAAAACAAACATTGTTTTTAAAATTTTGACATTTTCAGTGATCACAAAAATGATAGTGCAGCGAATCAAATTTGTCATTCTCAATCATCAGCAAGCAATTTAAGTGCCTGATTCTTAAGTGTCTAATTTAATTGAAGTAGTTTTTTACTTTCTTAAGTGGTTTGTATATTGGAGCTCACCAAAGGATTCCAGTTATAATCTTTTTCCTCATAGGGTGCAAATGCAGATTGTGGGAATTTCTCCGAAGGTGAAAAAACTGCAAACAAACTGCAAAAGGGAAATTACTACAGTCTCTTTCTCTCTCTCTCCCCCTCTCCCTCACTCTCTTTCTCCCTCTCTCTCTCTCTCCCCCTCTCCTCCCACTCCCTCTCGCACTCCTCCCACTCCCTCTCCCCCTCTCCCTCCATCCCATCCCCTCCCCTCCTTCGTCCCCTAACATCCCCACTTTGTCTCCCTCTTCCCGTTAAAAAAATAGACCAGGACATTACACAAAAGAGGGTAAATAGAGGAGAGAGAGGAAATTCTTACCCAAGAGGGTAGATGAAGGAGAGAGGAAAATTTTACCAAAGAGAGTAAGCAAAGGAGATTTTTTTTTTTACCCAAGAGAGTAGATAAAGGAGAGAGGAAATTTTTAACGCAACAGGATTTGGTCAAAAATAAAATGAAGATCTTCTAAGCTCGGAAACAATAATTAAAGAGCAAACATGTTCAATTCACCAATAAAACCATTAAATTTCCATTTTTATCATATTAAATTATTTGACAATGGATTACCATCACCCAAAGTTAAACATATATTCTTACCATTTCCCTGATTATGTTTTCTCAGTGTTCGTTATATTAAACATTAGGAATGAACTGATACCGACTGATTTTGGTAAACACTAAGACTTTATCAAAAAATTGTTTACAACACTTTGGTTTTGCAAATAAATGCAATAAAACAATTATAAATATAACCTCTGTAAGAGCACGATAACATACATACTTACCTTTCTGATGATATGGAAAAACCTTATTGTTTTACTCTTGGATTAAAAACTCCAAAAAAATCATAAAGATGTCTACACTTATTAATAAAATTGACTAATTGTGATTGATACGATTCACTAATATACTTTGATAAAACCAATATATGCATTTTGAATGACTTCTTGCTTTACATACCTTTTGGAAAAGTGGCACTTCCAAGCTCTGAATACTCCACCATCACTCCCACTACTTTTTTTTTCAATTCTTGGTCCACATTAACTCTGTTATCCTCACCAAAATCCCAATCTCAGCCAGTATCCGTTTCCCTTAGCTGCAAATTATCGATGCCAGACCTATCTGCTTCATAATATACACTAGGAAGAAAATACAACCTAAAAAGAAACGAGAAACGTTGACACCTACGTGTCCTTCTGCACTAACACCGTGTACCACTATTAGAGTTAGATGTTTATTTTATCAGAAACTCATTTTTTTCGTGCACACTTCAACTGATACTCTGAGTTGGGACAGAAACGCAAGAGAGGCGAAGAAAACATCAATACTGATTACGATACACGGTGTGTTGTACTGCAGATTCTTCTGTGAGTATCTATCTCTACTAAGGAAAGGGAAACATGAAGGGAAGCAAGCAAATGCTAAATATGCATGCACTAAATTGCTTCACATTAAAACCCTAGAAAATCTTTTAACTTTAAACAGTCAATGGATACGACCAAAAAAAGGATGAAACAATAGACAACCATGAGAACCTTAACAAAAGCACTGGATGAAGTAACACTATCACTGAAAGGAAAAATGCTTACCTTAGCATAAAGTCAGTAAACTGGGTAGGGGGTAGGAGGACAGTATGGGTTCCCCTGAGAGTCTCATTGGCACGTGTGAGCCTCTGGATTGGAGCAGAGACAGACCGCCGGGGTCTATGTGAATTGGAACAAAGAAAGGGAAAGGAGGAGAAAGGGAGGTGGGGAAAAGGGGAACAAGAGACAAAGAGGGAGAGAGAGAAGCAGAGGAGGGAGAGAGAAAAAAAAATGAGTGTCCTACAAATTGGAAATAAAAGAGAGAGAAACAAAGGGGTTGAATATTCACTGCGTTGCATAAAAGAGGGAAAGGGAAAGAAAGAGGGAGGGAGGGAGGGAGAGAGGGAGGGAGGGAGGAAGGGAGGGAGAGAGAGAGAGGGAGCGAGAGAGAGAGAGAGAGCAAGAGTGGAAGAAAGATGTGATTACATCTCCCTCTCTCAGATATATGTACCTTCTCCTGCTCTCTCTCTCTCTCCCTCCACCTCCCCCTCTCCCTCTCCCTCTCCCCCTCCTCCCCCCCGCTTCTCCCTCCCCCTCGCCCTCGCCCTCGCCCCCTTACCCCTCCCCTCTCCCCCTCTGTGTCTCTCTCCCTCTTAACCCTTATTTTGAAGAAGTAGGAGGTGGAAAATTAATCTTACTGGCACAACCATGCTCTCCATTTATAGTCAAAAGTCGAACACAGGGAGTTCCTTCCACTGGAAAGTACATAGAAGCTTCCAAGTCTCTCACAGAATGGAATTTGTGCTCGGAACCTGTATAGAAAAAACAGACAATATTCAGATTTTTTGAAGATGATTATTTTTAGGTGTTCCAGATATTCTTAAGGAGTTTGCGATATTTTTTTAATGGTCTGCTCAAATCTCTTGCAGAAATAGAAAATTTGCAGACTGGTTGTATTGCTACAAAAATTATTGTTTTTGTGATTGGCAGTCTCCAATCAAAAATTGGACATGTGCACACGGAAAAAAGGTGAAAAAAACATCAACACTAAAAGCAATACATAGTGTACTTTATACCTTTTAAGATTAGGGTTAGCATAAGTTAAACAGTTTATAAATAAAACGAGAGTAGAAATTGGCAAAATTTAGAAGAGCTTTTCCTTTTTATTCGCAGGTTCCCTTAAGAAAGCTCCAAAACTGTTTAGTAGACCTTTGCAATACTGGCCCCCCTCTGCCCCTCCCTCTGCCCCTCTCTCTCCCTCTCTCTGCCGCTCTCTCTCCCTTCTGCCCCTCTCTCTGCCCCTCTCTCTTCCCCTCTCTCTGCCGCACTATCTCCCTCTCTCACTTAAACATAAGTAACACTTACCATAACAACTGCAGCTGGTTGTCAGAAGAAAGCCAACGATAAAAAAATACAAAGGCGCCATGGCCGATGCAGTCACCGTTTCCAAAACAACAAAGTCAATATACTACAACAATAGTAAACGAAAAGAAGCCATGACTGCTCCCTTACTTATTCTTGAGCATTGTTTTCAAAAACATTTCTAATTTCATTATTTACTTTAAAGTGAGAGCTATTTTAACCTTCTTTTTTTTTGGCTATTTTCGCATGTATGGATACGATGTCATGTGCGGGGTTCACACTTGAAAAAGGGGAAAACGGTACGGAATAATAAAAAACGGTACTTTTTTTTGTCCGCCGTGAAATGGGACGTGACGTTAGCCGTGAAATGGGACGTGACGTTAGCCTAGTGGAACTAGCGTGTCGTGATATGAGCCACTTGTCCGTATGAAAAGTAAACGCTTTGCGGACGTGATATGTGCGAAGCCTTCCAAATCAAACTGTACTGCCACGCAACCGTTTGTACAGATTGATAATAACCCCGGAGGAACTTAAAACATGCCCAAAAAACAACCCTAAGGCGCCCGAAAAGAAAAGCGCAAAAGACTAATCGAACACATCACACGAATAGTCTCTTCTTTTCACTTTCACCATTCCAAAATTTTGATAAACCAAGCAACATTTTCCCAAGCAAAACCACCTTCCGTTGCTAGTCGCCGCTCACTCTCAAGGTTTCTTTACCCTCACCTTTTTTTTGGTTGTTTTTTTTTTTACAACTTAATTTTAAATTTGCAACTTTTAATAAATGTTTAAATTTTAATGAATGTTTAGATTTTAAAGTAAATTGTGTTGCAGTCTGATTTACATAAACTGTAATGACAGGCTAAAAAGCTTCGTTTTTATAAAAATTTAATCTTTTTACAATTTTCAATTCATGCTCATTAATTTCATTATATATATAACCGTTATTTTTTATACATTACGCTATAATTTTTATAAATTTATAAGGTGAATCTTCTAAATTTTGATTGATACTATTAATAAGCCGCTGTAAAGTTATATTTGATTTATATACAGATTTTGAATGTAAAATCTTTAGAAAATCTAAATCTATATAAAGGCTAGTTTGATATAATTGTATAAAATCTAAATTATCATAACTTGCAGTATAATAAATACAATTATTATAACTGTATTTGAATAAACTATCTTTATTAAAAAAAAAGATTATTCGTGATTATCAAACCTTTATAAATATATTATTTAAAATATCTTTGGAAAGCCTTTTTTTTCTTCTAAAATCTTGTAGAGTCTTTTAGTATGCATTCATGGACCAGCGTTGGGGTTTAGATAATTTGTTGTTCCCGAGGTACTTTTAACTTCTAGATGTATGCTTATTTTTACTTTTTTAATGAAAAGACTATTACTCTTGCACATATTCGCTTCATAAGAATTTTAAAGCATTATTGTTTCTTTTATTATTGTAGTTTGTAAACCTAAAACAGAATTAACCTGAATGAAATTTTATTGAGATCCTATGCTTTATGCTTAAGACTTAACTAAAACATAATTTTTTGTCCCTAAAATATTAACAACTATATTTCCAATTAAAACTCTTAATTCATTTGATGCATTTTTTTTTAATAGCTGGAATATGTATTTTGATCAATAATTGTTATTTTTCCATTATATTTTTATAAAGTTTTATGAATAAAAAATGAATCTGCGCTAAAACTAGTTTATCTTCCAAAGAATTAAATCGTCTTTTATACTATAAGGTAAACCATTTAATTAAAAAAAGTTTATGATTCTAAATCACACACACCCTATCCCCAGAAACACACCTACTCCCATTTTTTGCCATTTACTACTTGTACAGACATGTTTTAAACAAACGAGGGAAATACCCAAAAATAGACAACATCAACCTTATAGTTTTCAGTCAAATTTCACACGAAGATACTCCTCCAAATAGACATGTCACGAGAGGTGAACCAGAACGAGATCGTTGGACAAAACATGGAATGAAATTTTTGTTGGTTAGTTGGTCAAACTCCAAAAAAACCCAGGGAAACATTGTAGAAAGAGCAATGGCTGAAAATCGCAACTACCGTCAGTCAACTGCCAATCAACAATAGGCGTTCCATTGCTTCATGTAAACAAAAACTAAGCGTTGAAAAAATAATTTATAAAGATGCAATGAGGAGGGAGAAAAAAATAGTGGAAGAACCTCAATGGGACATTCTTTTTCATAGTAGATCATATTCTACACTAACGCTTTGACACTTAGAGGCTGAAAGGTGGACGGGAATAATTTTGAGCGATTCGAGATATAGCAAGTACTAATGCGACGAGTGACACCTAAAAACGAGATACCAAATCAAAAAAGGGAAAACTTCAACCGACAGGAACTTGGTCTAGAGAAACATAAGCAACCAAATTACAGAGGGTGAGATTAACGACGATGAAAGAAGACAAAATGCAACAGTGGTGCGGGGCAGTCAAATTCTGGAGGATGATATTAACATGTGAGAAAAACAAAGAGAGAGTGGATGGAAGAAATAAGACATTGGTAAGGAAAATGACGTATTTTCTCTAGATAAAAGTCATGCACAACCTATAATTTCGGATGAATGGTGCACAAAGGTAAAAAAGTTGCGCTAATGACGACGAAAAAGAGTGCGAAATGTTGAGGTGGGCTTCTAACACCGTAGAAAAGAGGGTTAAAGAGGTGTTAAGCTCGCCAAAGAGCCTAAAATCTCCACGCCAACCAAAACAACCCCTAGCGTGAATACAACCAACATTCTAATTTAATCTTGATGCATTGAAAATCTCGAACCATGTGGGAGCAAGAATTAAAAAGGTTTTGAAGATAAAAAAAACAATGCCTCGTTATAAGGAAATGATGATTTAAATGGGTTGGTAGGAATAATCTCGGGAATTATCTATAAGACGGATCAATCTCACAAAGAGAAATAGAGGCAATACAAAGGTCTAAAAAAACCTAAACATAGTTGATTGAGCGTCGACTAGCTTTCGACTTAGAGTGTCGAATGAAAGACTAAAAAGATAAAAAGGAACAAAAATAGAAAAAAAATAAGAGAGAAGAACGTATGGTAGCAATTCGTAAGAGCGAAATAAAACTTGAGGAAATCGAGATGCGTCTAAAATTGGAGTCTGTCAAGCGCTGAGTGAACTACTAAAAACACGCAGTAGGTAAAGTTCAATGTAGGTTATTTTTTTACATGTTTCCTACACTTGTAATTTAATGGATTTCAACAAATACTTTACATTTGAAAAAACCATCAATAGTTCATATTAAAAATGATCAGTCGCAATTCCTAACCGAATAGCCAAAGCAATCTGAGCTCCGTTTTGACGTTGTTTATTATCCGTATCTACATATAATTTTATCACTTATGCTGCCAAATTTAGACGTCTTAAAGTAATGTTTGTAGTTTTAAACATTTTTTTGTTTAAATTAGATGTAGACACGGACTATAATAAATGTTAAATACACGTAAAAAACGGAGCTCGTATTGTTTTGGCTGTTCGGTTAGGTTTGCGACTGCTCATTCTTAATATGAACTATTGATGGTTTTCTCAAATATACAATTTTTTAATATAAACTATTGATGGTTTTTTCAAATGTACAGTCTTTGTTGTGATATATTAAATTACAACTACAAGAAACCTGTACAAAACTACCTACCTAAATTGAACCTTACTTACTTCGTGTTTCTAGTAGTTGACTCCGCGTTTGGCACACTCTAATTTTAGACGCATCCCTTGACCTTTATTTCTTCAAGTTTTATTTCTCTCTCGCGAATTGCTACCATATGTTATTATCTCTCATTTTGTTTTTGTTTTTGTTCCCTTTTATCTAATTCGTCTTTCAGTCGACACTCTATGTCGAAAGCTAGTCGACGCTCGATCAACTCTGTTTTAGTTTCGTTAGACCTTTGTATTGCCTCCATTTTCTCTTTGTGGTATTGATATGCCTTATTGATAATATCATAAATTATTTCTTCCGACCTATTTAAATCATCATTTATTTGGAACGAAGTATTGTTTTCTTCATCCTCAAGAAATCCATTAATTGTTGCTCTTAAAAGGTTCGTGATTTTCGATGCATCGACACTAAATCAGAATGCTTGTTGTCTTCCAGCTAGAAGTTGATTTTGTTGGCGTGGAGATTTGCAGCTCTTTGGCGAGCTGTACACTTCTCTAACCCTGTTTTCTGCGATGTTAGAAGCCCCCCGACATTTCGCACTCTAATTTGTTGTCATTAGCGTCGCTTAATTGCCTTGTGCACCATTCATCCGGAATTAAAGGTTGAGCATGACTTTTACCTAGAGAAAACACGTAATATTCCTCACCAAATTCTTCATTTTTTCCATCCATTTTTTTTTCTCATTTGTTAATTCGTCCACCAGAATTTGACTGCCCCGCACCTTTGTTGCTTTTTGTCTTTTTTCATCGTCGTTAATCTCACCCTCGGTAATAGGTTGCTTATGTTTCTTTAGACTAGGTTCATGTTGGTTTAAGTTTTGCCTCCCATGATTTGGTGTCTCATTTTGAGGTATCACTCGTTTTCGTGAATTGATTTTTTTTCTCGCATTATTACTTGCTATATCTCGAATCGCTCTAAATTCTCCCCGTCCACCTTTTCAGTGTTAAAGTGACAATGTAAAATAATGTCTAATGTGAAAAAAAATGTCCCATTGAGGTTTTTCCCCTATTTTTTTCTCCCTCTTCATTGAACCTTTATATTTTTTTTATCGTAGTTTAGTTTTTGTTTAGATGAAGCAATTGAACTTCTTTTGCTGTCTTGTTGTTGACTGACGCAGTGGCGATTTTTTGCCATTGCTATTTGGTGCAATGTTTCTCAGGTTTTTTTGGAGTTTGACTAACTAACGAACAAAACTTGTATTTCATATTTTGTCCAACGATCTCGTTCCGCTTCACCTCTCGTGACATGTCAATTTGGAGGCGTATCTTCGTGTGAAATTTGACTAAAAATATAAAATTTGAGGTCGTCCATTTTCGTGTGTCTCCCTCGCTTGTTTACAACATGTTTGTACAAGTAGTAAATGGCAAAAAATGAGAGTGGGTGTGTTAGTGGCGATATGGTGTGTGTGAATTCTCACACTAAAGTTATTTCAATTAAATGGTTTAACTTATAGTCTATAAAACAATCTAATTCCTTGGAAAGATACACTAGTTATTTGGCATATTCATTTTTGACTTTATAAAATTTTATATAAATATAATGGAAAAATAACAATTATTGATCAAAATACATATTCCAGCTATTAAAAAAAAATGCATTAAATGAATTAAAAGTTTTAACTGGAAATATAGTTGTTAATATTTAAAGGACAAAAAATTATGTTTTAGTTAAGTCTTAAGCTGAAAGCATAAGATCTCAATAAAATTTCATTCAGGGTAATTCTGTTGTAGGTTTTACAAACTGCACTAATAAAAGAAACATTAATGCTTTAAAAATCTTATTAAACGAATATGTGCATGAGTTATAGTCTTTTCATTAAAAAAGTAAAAATAATCATACATTTGGAATTTAAAGGTAGCTTTGGAACAACAAATTATATAAACCCCAACGCCGGTCGATGCATGCATACTAAAAGACTCAACATGACTTTAAAAAAAAAAAAAAGGCTTTGCTAAGATATTTTAAATAATATATTTATAAAAGTTTAGATTGTCACAAATAATATTTTTTCTTAATAAAGATAGTATATTCAAATACAGTTATAATAAATGTATCTATTATACTACAAGTTATGATAATGTAGATTTTATACATTTTTATCAAATTAGCCCTTATATAGATTTAGATTATCTAAAGATTTTACATTCAAAATCTGTACATAAATCAAATATTACTTTACAACGGCTTATTAATTGTATCAATCAAAATTTAGACGATTCACCTTATAAATTTATAATAATTATAGCGTAATTTATAAAAAGTAGCGATTATATTTATAACGAAATTAATGAGCATGAACAGAAAATTATAAAAAGATTAAATCTTTATAAATACGAAGCTTTTTTAGCCTGTCATTACAATTTATGTAGGTCACTGTAACACAATTAACTTTAAAATCCAAACATTCATCAAAAGTTACAAATTTAATATTAAGTTGTAAAAAAAAAAAAGATAACCAATAAAGGGTGAGGGTAAAGAATCCTTGGGAGTGAGCGACGACTAGCAACCGATGGAGATTGTCAAGGTAAACAAGGATAAAAGAAAAGCCTTTGCTTGGGAAAGTTTTGCTTGGATTATCAAAATTTTAGAACGCTGAAAGTAAAAGGAAGAGATGATTCGTTGGAGGTGTCCGCTTGTTCCTTTGTTGTTTTTTTTTTGTCAGGTTCTAAGTTCCTCAGGGGTTATTATCGGTCTGTACAAACGGTTGTGTGGCAGTACAGTTTGATTTGGAAGGCTTCGTACATATCATGTCTTCCGAGCGTTTATTTTTCGTACGGACAAGTGATTTATGTCACGAGACGTTAATTGACGTAGGCTAGCGTCACGTGCTATTTCACGGCGGACAAAAAAAGGTATCGTTTTCACACCATATCGTTTTACCTTTTTTTCTAAATGTGAATCCCGCAATTTAGTTGAGTCTACAATGTCACGAAAAGTCATGCAACGTCACAAGCAGGAACAAATAATAACGTGCGACAACACAGATTGTAGACGTTGACAAGCGTCACAGGTATTGTAAACGTATACAATCGTCACCTCCGTAGGTTACGATTTTTTTTATTATGCAATTGCGAAGTGGGACACCAAAATCCGTGTAGGTAGAATTTTCGCTAGAATTTCAAAGTAAACTTGCTAAGTTGCAATTTACCTGGAAATATGGCCTTAATAAGTTTTGCACCAAGGGTATGTCCCCATGTGTATAAGTAAGGGTTTTTTTCTGTCGTTTTCCTATAAAACTTAGTGCCGTACTGCTTAAATTGCAACCGTACGAAGGAATCGCAAATTTGTAGAGTACAATTTGCGTCATTCTTGAACCTAGGATATACAAAAAATTGTCGTCTTGTGTTTTTCGACCCACTTCCACGACAAAAAACGTCATCTTCAAACTTATGTTTAAAACACATGCGTGATGTGTTTTAAAACTATGTATTTTCGATAAACAAATAGAAACATATCCGTAACTTTCGTAATTTTTCATACGATTTTCAAGGACAAAAAAAGTACAGAATTCGCTATGTTTTGTTAGTTTGCGTTCAATACGACGAAAAAAAGTACACAATCTGTTTGGCTTTGTCCAGTACGTAGTTTTTTTTTGCCTCTCGAAATTCTGATGCCATTTCACGTCGATCGGATAGGCGACGCGAAGGCAAAGCGCATCTTCTTTAACCGTGAAACGGTACGTAGTTTTTTTTTTTTGCACGGGTCTCGAAATTCCGATGCCATTTCACGTCGACCGGATAGGCGACGCGAAGGCAAAGCGCATCTTCTTCAACCGTGAAACGGCACACGCTGGAAGGCGGTACGTCTACAACGTCACGGTAAAACATGCGACGTCACAAGCAGTTCCCAAAAATACCGTGCGACAACACAGATTGTAGACACTGACAGTCGTCACAGGTATTGTCGACGTTTACAATCGTCACAAACATAAGTTACGATGACGTTTTTACACATGGGGACACTTGAAAACCGGGTCCGGCGGATCCGCGCTAAAATTAAAAGTAAGTTCGCTAAGTTACAAGTACATGGGGACTTACCCTAAATTTTTATTTCATTCGTACGTAATATTCGGTACTTGCTCACGTTTTTGCCTGCAAGGAATACAAAATTAGGTTTGCGCGTTTCTCAAATCCCTTTCGATTGGCTGTCTCCAAAGTCCAAATGTCAGTCGGACACGTGTGCACGCATAAAACCTGATTTGCTAGGCCTTTGGCCGCTGATAACGATACGCCGATACACAGAGAAGATTTTTATCTTGGGACTGTTATCTTGAAGTTTCTGTAGGAGCTCCCTGAAAGTCGAATGAATGAAGGCTTAGAATTTGGAATGTAGAAAGAGTATAGGATTAGGAGAGGCATCTCTATGAGATAATGTTGTGAGTGATTGTTTTTTCTGCTTGTGCATATTGATTTGCACTACTTACTACAGCTTTTGTAGAGCGTTTGTAAACTATTATGTTACTGCATTGCCACAACAGTTATTACATCTACTTTTTAGTTCTTTCATTTTTTACTTCTTACAATTTTGCTGCTCTTTAGCACAGTGGCTGAAACTCAAACTCCTGTACTAGCTAATAGGAACGTCCAAATTGTTTAGGAAGGGTAAAGGATTCATTACACTTCACACATTCTTGCTCCAGTAACTTTTCATCTATGGCATCTCTGCTGACGTCATCATCTTGCAACTTATTTCAGCGGCAACCTATTTCCCCTGCTGCTGTATGTAGTAGAGAAAATGGACTTCTGTGCTCAAAAAAATTTCCTTCTCGAGTTCTCTGCAGAAGCTTGAGGGGGAGCGAATCACAGTCGAATGGTACTTTCAAGCTGATTTTTTGGCCGACATTCAACAACTTTTCCGGCTCTGACTACTTATCTAGTTCTGAATTCAGGGATTTCCACATTAATAAGTTTATTTTCAGTTCTTTTCCTAAATTGGAATACGCTTTGGCGACACGAGATGCAAGAAACGAAGTTAGTTGTCGGAAGGATTTCAGGACAGCCAATTTCTTTCACAGTTTAGTTGGTGGTTTTATGACTACAGTAATTTCTGCGTCCTTTATGGCTCCTCCAGCTTTAGCTCTTGATGAGTTATCTTTACCCCCCCTTTCTGTTCCAGCTGAAAGTTCCCCCAGTCTTGAATTGCTTTCTCTCAAGAATTCGACTACAGTTGCGCCAGAAATCATGGAGGCTCCATCTCTTACGAGCAATGTGACAAATAATGTGACACAAGTACCAGAAAATGACTCTCCATCATTGTCAAGATTGCGATACAGCGATTTCTTGCGGGCAATTGACGAAGGCCGTGTTCAGTCAGTGGAGTTTAGTCACGATGGACGCGAAGCTGATGTTACCATGGCACCTGATATCCATTTACAGGTATAAAAAGGCAGAGCAAACCCATGATATACTGTGAATGTCGTTTATTATCTTTTTTTGCCTTTTCTAGTTCTGTAGTTTCTTAAGGATTTGCTAGAGAGTATTTGAACTAAATGGTTTGAGGGACAGGTCCTCGTGTTTGATAGATTGCAGAAAGCAGTTTTATGGTTTATTGGCTCAAGTTTTATGTTGATTGACTAACTGTGGTGTATAACAATCCTTTGTATTGGCGAACGTTAGATTTTTATTTTCACACCCATCAATTTTCTTCAAGCTCTTTGTAGTATTCGGCTGTCATTGGTAGTCATGAACTCACAGCTAAATATTGTCAGCTGCATTGCCAACTATGCGAATTGTCACATTGAATTTTCAGCTGACAATGCTGGTAGCTTCTGTTATTAAGCAAGAATGTGCTTTCCTGAGGCGCCATTGGATACTTTCTTCATATTTCAAACGTATTTGCTATTCTTCTTGTTCTGTATTCTACAAGGCCCCTTATTATTTTCTACATGTTCTCAGTGTTGTCCAGTTTCAAAGAAATAAGAACAATAGCCACACAAAATCAGGAACACTGGTTACTGCTATGGTCGTGAGAAAGTAAAATAGAATGGCAATGTAGTGCAGATTCTTTTCTGTAAAACTAATTTGTGCAAATTGTGCATAAACGTATACATGCGGTGGACATGCTGTTTACATGCTTGTATGTTTTTTCATGTGTAAGGAATGTTTCCAATGAGTGCATGAACTTAGGGATGATGAGAGGGCAATGCATTCAAAAATCATAAATATATCTATACGTACAACTGGAATAACGATGCTAGTCAGCCCTGACAGCAATACTCAACCATTATTTATTGTTTTTTTCCTTGCAGGTCACTATGCCGACTTTACCAGGCCTTTCAACAGAACTTGCTGAACAATTGGCAGCCAAAGGGGTGGAAACTCAAGTGGATCCGGGTCCCAGTGTGGCACAGATTTTTGCAGTCAATTTTTTTGAGAATTTTGTGTTACCAGTATTTTTCTTGTTCGTAGTGCCATATCTTTTTGTTCGAAGCCAGCTGGGAGACCTAGATGGTTCAGGAGGACCCTTAGGGAGGTTTATGAAGTGAGTAAACGCTTAACCTGAAATTTCCTTTTGCCATATTTCATTGATGATTGCCAATGCAGATTATTATGGTGTCGTTGAATTGTAAGAGAAATAGATTGCAACTTAAGAGGTAATATGGATTACTGTGATAAATTTCACATTTGGAGATACATTGCAAGTTTGGAGTTAACGTAGGTTACTGGATTTCATATTTTGATATAAATTGCAAGTTTGGAGTTTATGTAGGTTACTGGATTTCATATTTTGAGATAAATTGCAAGTTTGGAGTTTATGTAGGTTACTGTGAATATATTTCACATTTTTAATAAATTTGCAACTCTGGAGTTAATGTATACCGTAAATAGATTTAATATTTTGAGATAAACTGCAACTTCGGGTTGATGTATATTACTGTGAATCTCTTTTACATTTTGAGATAATTTGCGAGATTGGATTTAATGTAGGTTACTATGATTAGATTTCACATTTTGAGATAAATTGCAACTTTGGAGTTAATGTAAATTACTGTGAATAGATTGCGCATTGTGATATGGGTAGAGGGATTTGTTAGGAGGAACCTGCTTGACATAGATTGAGACAATTTATTGCTTTCCATCTCTAAAACAAGTTACATGCAACTTAGCTTATGCTGCTTTGGTCACCATAATCTTATAAACTGCTTGGTTTTTCTTTTAAGCGAATTAGCTAGATTTTTTCAAAGTAAAACATAATTGATAAAATGCACCTTATTTGGGAAATTTATGCAGGCAATTAGTGTGGACATCATGGAATTAAAGTAAAATTTGTAATCGGATACACATTATAAACTTGCAATACACGGTAAATTTACGTGGTGGACTGTGTTTTATGTAGTGACACTGATGGAGAATGTTTGTGGTGGGGTCGTTCTGGTGTTCTGACATCAGCCCTACTTTCCAGTTTCAGGAGGAGCCTCAAACTGGTGTGAAATTTGATGACGTGGCGGGGGTTGACCAGGCAAAATTAGAGCTGAAGGTGGATATCTTTCCTTCGTGTACCGTACTTTTCAACTTTCCAGGGTCTCACGTTGGCAGTGGTGAAGGTCACTGTTTTCAATTTCAGCGAACATTTCCATCGTGTTTTCTCGCAAACTAGTTGGATTTGACCGCTCATCTTTTCGGGCTCTGCTTTATGTGTCTTTTGAGTTGTAAAGAACAGTACTTACGATTACTCCTAAAACTGTGCGAAGTAGAATCCATACATTTTTGCGAGTAACCGTGTGTATGTTTACTCATAGAACTGTACGGAGTGTACAATTACCCATCTTTTACCCACAAACCGAGGGTAGATTTTAATAATGTAATTCCCCTATCAGTCTATGAAGGGTTGCATGATCATCACATCATATTCTAGATTCTATGGTGGGATGCTGATTGCGTGGTTGGATTCTGATTCTATGATGGGATACTGCAGGAGGTTGTTGACTTCCTCAAATTTCCGGATAAGTACACAGTATTGGGGGCAAAAATCCCCAAAGGTTGCCTTTTGGCAGGGCCTCCTGGGTCAGGGAAGACCCTTCTTGCCAGGGCAGTGGCTGGAGAAGCAGGTGTTCCGTTTATCTCCTGCTCAGCTTCAGAATTTGTGGAGGTTTTCGTGGGTGTGGGAGCATCTCGTATCCGCGCTTTGTTTGAAAAGGTGAAGGATGGAAAGACTTTTCTTATGACATAAGCAAATGGGAGCTTTGTACGGAATAAGAAGCTTTACACAAGGGGTGTAAACAGTTTTGGGGTAGGCAGAAAACATAGTGTATCAATGTCGTCTCAGAGGCAGGTTCAGCTTGCATCCACGCTTTGATTGAAAAGGTGAAGAATGGCTTTTTCTTGCCTTCTCTGATAGCGAAAACATAAAAGAAATTCTGCACGGATCTATGCGGAGCTCTGCACAAAGTGGTGTCAACAGCTGTGGGTTAGTCACAAAACACAGCTTACTGAAGGAAGTGTTTGGTGTTTTTACAGGCTTCGAAGCACCAAAAATGTATTTTTTCCCAGTTATATGTATATATACCTTTGTGTTTTGTAACGAGTATTCTTGCTTTTCATTTTTCTGTCTCATGCGCTCGCAAGTAGCTGAAGGTTTTTGTGATTCTCGTGTTTAACATTTTTTTTCCGAGGAGGTGTTGTCTAAATCTTTCCAGATAGAAGCTCTTTATGCCTAAAACAAGTGGTAACCAATTTCTTACTTCCATGGATACCAGGCAAAATCAAAGGCTCCTTGTATTATCTTTATCGATGAGCTGGATGCTGTGGGACGGAAGAGAGGAACAGGGATGGGTGGAGGAAACGATGAACGAGAACAGACGATTAACCAGCTATTAACGGAAATGGATGGGTTTACTACCAACACCGGAGTCATTGTCCTTGCAGCTACTAACAGACCAGACATTCTTGATGGAGCACTTTTACGTCCTGGGAGGTTTGACAGACAAGTTACAGTCGACAGACCGGATTTGCAGGGACGGGTCAAGATCCTTCAGGTGGGTTTGAAATATTTGTTCATTTTCAGTTTGAGTTGTTTGCCATACTCTGGGAGTCATCGACGAGGGACTTAATATAATTTATTTTCCTTTGTGAATGAATCATAGTTCGGTTTTCTGATTCTGAGGCAATTGTAGTTGAGTCTTTGGCTTTCACTGGCATGGAATACTTATGGAAGTTTCTTGCAGTACATCGTGACTCGCTATTAGTGTTAGTAACACTAATTTGGTGCCTCTTTTTCTTTTTCTTTTGATTCCTGAGCATAAATAGCGTTATTAATATTAATTGTTTTTTCTTAACGCTGATTCACTTTTGCTGTTTACGATTGTCCACGCCATTCAGACTGGAAATAGAGTTAATAATACTAAAACAGTCCGCATACTAATGATTTCTCAACGCTAACAATGACTTACAGTGTAGAGCACATTAAGTTTCCTTGTAGAAAGGATTGAGAAGAAATGTAACTTAGTTTGGATGATGCGAACGTGTAAGGAATATGTAAATATACTTGTCATTAGTGCTGTTTAATACTACTATGATTTTTTTAAGCACAATACCAAAAAAAAAAAAAAAACACATGGAGTGTCAATGGGCCTTGTTTCTATTGTCAATGAAGAGATGTTTTACTGTTGAAGTTATTTGGACAGGGAACTAATTATATAGGAATTGTTTCCTTATGCCGCATGTTGTCTTATCAACCCCCCATATTTATGGTTTTCTTTAAATTTAGAAACTTTTTCACCATGAGTTGTACCATCATTTAAAACTAATTTTTGCATCTATTTTTTTTTTTGACTGCCTTTAAATTAATAATTAGCTCTTATGGAATTTTATTTCTCAAGTTCCCTCACACCAATAGCGATTGCCCTGGTGTAGTTTTATTGCTAATAAAGTGTATACTTTAGTGCCGTTCCTCCATCCATCGTCTCATTTGACTCTCATTCTATTACAGGTTCATGCTCGAAACAAAACGTTGGGACCAGATGTTGATTTGGAGAAAGTTGCGAGAAGGACTCCAGGATTCACCGGAGCTGATTTACAAAACCTTTTGAATGAAGCCGCAATTTTGGCGGCAAGAAGAGGGCTCAAGGTTTATTCTCTTCTCCTTCTTGAGACTATCTGGTTCTAATCCAGTTCATGAGACCCTCTTTGAGAATGGATCATGTGGTTATATTGAGCTTTCACTTTTTTATCGGTCTGCTTTCTGGACTAATAGCATTTCTTTTTGGTAGATGTTGAAAGACTTGGACATGAGAATATATTTTGCTAGGTTGTCTTCGATATGTTTTTGTCGACAAAAAAAAAAATGTGTTACCAGGCGATTTTTTTCAGATTTTTTGTTTACTCATAGCCTGAAGTGGAGATGTGGAGAGGAAGGTCATATGGATAGTATACTTGTTAGGTGCACCTGTCTTTGTAAGTTTTCGATGTTTGTTGATTTGTCATCATGGGGGATGCAATTATGGATACATTTAAATGCAAACTTGTTACAAACATCATTTGTGATGCAGTTATTGGTTCATTTTTCGAAGTAACAAATGTCCATATAGCAAGATTATTGGCTCAGCAATTTCCATGGGGTCAAGGCTTGTTTCAAGAGCTTGAAGATAGCAGCCCAGTCCTGCAGAGAGTTGAAAATTTGACCAATTTCTGGTTAATTTATGATTTTTTCCTCTTTTCGAGCAGTTTGACTCTCTTTCGTGCTGTGCAACCCAAAGATTTTTATCCGTTTTACCGTCCTAAACCACCCCTCATTTTGTATTTTCAGGAGATGTCTCATGAATTACTTTGTAGTATGCAGCCCAGTCCAGTAGAAGTTGAGACTACGACCAGTTTCTGGTTGATTTGTTGATTTTTCTTCTTTTTTTAAAGCGATTTTACTATCTTTCATGCTACGCAATCCAAATTTGCTATCTGGTTTACAGTCTCCCGTGTAAACCATTTGTGTTTTCAGGAAATGTCTCGTGAACAGGTGGCTGAAGTGTTGGAGCGAATTATTAATTTATTTCTCTTATTAAAGCAAGTTTACTCTCTTCTTTCCCGCTGTGCAATACAAAAGTTCTGTGTGGTTTATGTAAATCATCTCTTATTTTTTTTTTTACAGGAAATATCTCGTGATGAGGTGGCAGATGCGTTGGAACGAATTATTGCCGGTCCTGAAAAAGCAAATATGGTAGTTTCAGAGGAAAAGAGGTGGCTGGTGGCTGTCCATGAAGCCGGTCATGCAATTGTCGGTGCCCTAATGCCAGAATACGATTCTGTAGAAAAAATTAGTATAATACCACGGGGGAGAGCTGGTAAGGACTAACTGGCTTTTTTAATTCGCTTAAGCTTGCTTGATAAGCTCGCTTTGGATGTCTATTATAGCCTGGTTACACTTGTGGAAATTATTTACAGTTTATGAGCAAAACGTGAGTAGCCTTATCTTCTGTAAAGTTTTATGGGTAGATGTACGTACAGTTACTCACAGACCTGCACTTTTCTCACAAAAAATGAGTTTTCGATAGTCCATCCAGGCTACTTGACATATTGGGAGAAAAGGGATGTCCTTTTTTCTGTATGAAGAGTAGAAATCTTGTCTGTGTTTATTTTCGCCTGTGAGCTTTTTGAAGATGATGTATCACAGTCTTTTGAGGCTTTGGTCAAATGGACAATTTTGGTGAGAGGAATGCCTGAATGGACTACAATAATGGGTCATTTTCTACTTCTCATGGTTCATTGTAAAGAAGTCGTTTGTATGCTGGCAAATAGCAATAAAGAGCTGGAAAAGACTTTGTTAGGAGATTACAAAACGAAAGAGAAGAGAAAATCCTTGATTACGCAATCTAGCTTGTGGATTTATGCACTTCAGCTGAAACATTTTACATTTTTTTTTTACTAAAGTTTTTGCCTATGTTGAAAGGCTCTTCTATATGCATACCTGCTATAATATTGCCTATTGAAAAATAGGGAGTATGATCTTTTTCTAATTGTGTTATAATAGGTGGGATTACCTACTTTACACCGGACGAGAACCGACTCGAAAGTGGTCTCTACAGTAAGAGGTATTTGGAGAGTCAGTTGGCGGTGGCTTTAGGAGGGAGAGCCGCAGAGGAGCTCGTTTTTGGGAGTCAAAATGTGACTACAGGGGCTGCCAGTGACCTCAGTCAGGTTAGTGTGGATTGGATTTTCTATGCACACTATTCACCCGCATTAGAGAAAACTATTTTCGAATGCTGAAATTGTTGTTATCATTACTTAAATGGCAGCCGGTGACGTCAGTCAGGTGAGTATGGATTTTCAAATGCGCTATTCACTGCCTTACTGTCAAAACTGTTTCTCGATTGGATACTGACAAGTCATTTTTCTTTTGCATTGCATTTGTATTGAATTAAAAAAAATACTGCAATCAGATACTTTACGTATCATATCACAAAAGCCTTATGCTTTGTATTGGGAAGTTTGTCTCGTACGTAATACAAATTCGATATGCGTGGTAAGGAATACAGAGTGTGTACCGATAGTGTAGCCACTGCCATGTTGTAGTACACATTCCATAGCATTATAGTATTTGAACTGCAGTTGGCGATTCAACAATATTTTCTTCTTCCTGGTAATTTGAGCCAAGTGGCAAGTATTTTTTTACAAATTGAACAAAATCGAAGACATCTTGTTGTAGTTTGAACCTTATTTAATCATTCACACATGAAGTACATGTAAATACAGCTCAGTTACAAGTGCAGTACAAATAAATCACATATTAAGGAATTTATAACATGCAAAATAGAAATCAAACAACACTTAGAATACATAATGTGCATACGTAAAATACATACGAGGAAGACAAAGTATGCATGAATTGCATCCAAAATACAGTACTTGACGGTACTTTTTTGTTGAATAAAGTGGTACCAGAACCGTTTCTCTCTTTTGGGGCTGTATTAAATTACAGCTGATAAATTTTTGATAATTTGTACCACTCGTTTTGGTATTTTTAGAGCTTAAGCTTAGCTTTTGTTTTCGTAGCTTTTTTCGTTTTTGTTTCCGTTTCGTGTCGTTCGTTTTCGTTTTCGTTCCGTTTGTCAATTTAATTTGTACCGCTTGTTTTGGCTTTTTTTAGTATTTAAACTTTTCCTGAAAATATTGTCGAACGCAAGCTCAACTACTGTGTTGTTACGCTTCTGTAGCTATATCGGCAGAGACAGGCTTCATAGCATCAATTAATAATACTATTTGTTTTTTCTTCACGCTTAATTTGGTAAGCAGTTGAAAATCGTCCACTTCCGTTGGACGTAAATTACAATTAAATAACACTAAAAAAACTCCAGGCTTTATATTTCTTAACGCAGATAGTGATTCACCCTGTACTTTCTGGGATGGTGACAGGTGTCTCGTATCGCAAGAATGATGGTAGAACAGTGTGGCTTCAGTAAAAGAATTGGACAAGTGGCACTTACAAGAGGCAATCAGAACTCCTTCTTGGGAGATTCAATGTCTCGTACTGACTTTGAACACTCATTGGAAACAGCCGATATTGTCGACGGGGAAGTCCGGAACTTAGTTGATGGGGCCTATGAACGCGCTTGTACAATTTTAAATTCCAACGCTGATTTGCTGGAGAGGTAAGATTCATAATTTCAGTTTCACTTAAAAAGCCTTCTGATATGTGATTTAGTTCTGTTTTATGATTGTGGGTTTAGAAGTGAACCTCGAATCATGTGACATACAGTGGTTGACTGATTAATTTTGTCTATATTTGCCTTCTTCAGTTCCTCTTTCTAGTTTGCATTTTGTTAGCAGTACGTGGTAGATCAGGCGAAAGCATATGTTTTTGTCAAATTTGAGTTAAAAACTCTGTTTATTGAAATTATAGTTCAAAGTGGGGGCTTGTGTTATACATCCTTCTTGAAATGTATAATGCGAGAGCAATTGTACCTGAATTCCTGCCAGTGCCGGAGCTCCATCTCATTTTTTTCTGGTAGTGTTGTATATCGATCAAAACCGCAAACGATAAATCGCAGTATCGAGGAGTTGGAATCTCGATATTATATATATATATATATATATATATATATATATATATATATATATATATATATATATATATATATATATATATATATATATATATATATATATATATAGGGCAACGTAAATTTTTACCAAACAGATGTTTCTTGCCAAATCTTCAACAAACACTTGATTGGTGGGAACTTCTGCGTACACAATCTGGAAAATAAAAATCAAGGTGCAAAGCCAAACATTTGGTATGCACAAGTTTTATTGTACGGGAATAAATTATGGTACGGTAAGAGGTTAGCGCCCCGTAGTAGGATTTTTTTTCAGCCTCAAGGAAAAAACACATTTATGTACTACGAAAATAATAGTGCGAACTTGACGATATCACGAGATGCTTATCGATGTCGATATACTGGGAAAATCGGCGGTAGCAGTTATTGGCTCTATATGTCGATTACCGAGACCCTTCAAAAAAGCACATATCAGTTGTTGGCAAATGTGCTCGTATACATCATTAAATTTTGGTTACCTACGTTCGCAAATTTAAAAGCCTAATGGACTTTCATGTATGGTTTTCGGCTGAGTTGAGATTGTAATGAATTTTACAAGTACTTTACCGTTCAATAGATTGAACTTCACTCCCTATAATGAAACCACCTTGCTAACCCCATTGGAATGTAAATTGAACTGTCAACTGATTTGTTGACCGCTTTTCAAATTGAATTTTACTATTTGTAATGAAACCACACTTTGGAACCTATGGTTCAAACGTACTACTTAAATTTGTTATAGGCACAAAACTTACGATGACCAGGTGGACCTGTTCATCATCAGTGTCTTAACATTACATCATCATCATAACAACGTATGGACCATTTACATGACATCACCACTGTAACATGACAGCAACAACATGACATTTTTGTGATTCGCACTAAACTTCCATCAAGCTGCAAACGGTTGGTGTCGACAGTTTTGCAGTGTTTTGGTGGTCATTTTTAGCGGTTTATGCAAAAAAACATGATATCTGAAGATATCATCTGTACAATATCGCTTGCTTGGCACTTGGTGTAGTAAATACGTTTCTTATGGACTGTGTAGTCACATCCCGAACGGTTTCGTACAGTGTATGTGGTTACGTCCCGTTGCTCTTAGGATGTCATACGACGTCAACAGTCAGTTGACATCCGACCATAAGTACCATATATGTCCCTTTTGATGTTTTTTATTTATGAAAGTTTAGTGTGAATACCGCAATCTTCATCACATGATGATCAGTGGAGTAACTTGCGTCGTACTAAAGCCTTTCCTGGGCGCACCTTTGTTGCGTTCCTATGCAACAGTACAGTGCAGTATAGAGTGCCCTGCAAAGTCAACCATGGATGAAAGAAAAGATACCATCGGATGCGCCACGGAATGGCTTTTGCGGTGGCATTCTTTTTGCATTTTTTGTGTAGGGTTTTCCATGGAAAATATGGTTTCAATTGTCAGTCATTAGTCTGTTAGATGAAGATATACGATCACGATGCAACTTTCAGAAACAGTGTATATGTTAACATTAGAACATAAAACCCTGCAAAACCCTTATTGGTGCCGAAATTCTGAAATGTGGTTGGGAATGGCTACAGAATGGACCAAAGCTACATAAATCTGATTTCATGAAAACTTAAATAGCGTTGTTCCGACTGTGATTTTTTTTCAAACTTAAGCGCTCACGTTGCATTATATTTTACGTTTATTACCGGTGCGCACTAAACTTGGTTTAGTATAGCGGTCACACTTTTGTTCTCTGATTATGACATCTGTCAATTTCTTTTGTATGTATGCAGGGTTGCTAAACTCCTTTTGGAGAAAGAAACTCTGGATGGCGAGGAACTCCAAACACTTTTGCTCGAGGTGAAAAGTGAAGTGTATCCGGTTTGATTAGCGTTATTCAACCAATTTAGATGCTTATTCATGTACATACAGTCATAGCTAGGCTACAGTAACGGTTTAGCAAGTAAACAGTGTTAGCTCCTCTTCTAGGAATAGAATGTATTCCGGTTATAAATGTTGGTGACATCTGAGAAGTGCCTCTCTCATCCTGAAAAAGGTTTTTAGTTAATTTATTTCACGCCAATTAACAGTTAAATGTCCGCTCCAACGGAGTTTGCAGTTTTAAAAAAGTTTATCTCAAGTAAGGATGCACATTATCTATATGTTTATATATTTATTTAATCAATATGTGGAATTGATAAATTGTGATTGCATAAGCTACCCCTTGAAGTGAGCCATGCCAACGTGTGTTCGAATATCAATCAATTTTAGAAAACTGGCATAAGAAGTCACGAGGTGATGCATTCTATGCTGCTGCTCCGCTCTGTAACGGATTTCATCTGCCTTCGCGACGACCATAATCCCCACTGTTTGGCAAATTTGGAAAACAGAGTACGAAAGACATGGTTGAATTTCGGACTTTATGGAGCACCTACCAATATGTGTTTGAGATTGTTTTTTCTTCATCTGCAATATATATATTTATTATTTTATATATTATATTATTTTATATATATATATATATCTATCTTTTTAATTTCAACCTAAATATATGGTTCCTACTGCCACTTTCAGAGAACAAATGAGATCTTTGACTTTGCCGAATGTTCTTGCCGAAAATTCTCCAAGGCCAAATGAGAATAGAGCTCTTTAAACATCTACTTTTACAAAGCTAAATCAATTTGGCTATCTAATTTCATTTTATGCTAGGCTCAATTAGTTGTCTACAAGTTTTTTGAGACAAGCCTAACCAGTTTTGCTAACAACGAAAATTTGTTAGATTGTTTGTATTTGTTTCAATAGTGCTTTTCTGATAATGAGTATCCTGTCCTTCGTTTGTGGCTCTAAAATAATACGACGTTGTAAAAACAGAGAGGTTACTGTAAGTTTAAATGTAGCTCATTGAGCTCTACACTTTTTTTTTTTTACACTCATTTTCCAGGTAGTAAGCATACGCATACAATCACTAGTTTGACAAACATTGTGAAACAAAACCTGCTTTTCCTTACCCTCACAATTACTTCTAGAATACTTTTGTTTCGCTAATTGCGAAGTTGAAAATTTTGGTGACAATAATGACCTGAAAGGAGGAAAAATCAGTCAAATTGTTAATGTTGACTTTGAACACGTAGGCCAATGCAACTCAGAACTGCCAAGTTCCTTTGCCCAAACTCCCTACCAGTAGACGCAAGGTGAAGTACATTGTTGTATTCCACATTGCCATTGTCCTTTTAAAAGCACGACGGTAAACTTCGTTAGAACAGTTGACAATACCCATCAAACAACCCAGAAACAAGACATTTAGAACACAGAACATCCTCATACCGATTCAGCAACTTCAAACGCCACTAGAAATTGTTTTACAAGAATTATTCTTCTACCTTTAATCGCAATCAATTTTTCAGAAATGGTGGCTGACATTCTTTTGCATTATCTGTAGGAAAACAAAAAACATCCCATCAAAGAGAATTCCCGAGTTCTTGGAAATCTTCAAAAAATAGAAAAAACGATTCTCAGTAATTGACAATTTTACACGCTAAACCTTATAATCCCGCCACGCAAGTTTCTCTGGCCCATTTGGCCCACCCATTAATTCGAATGCTACATTGTTCCTAGAACCCATCGACCCTGCAAGGAAATTGTGCATCATCTCCGATCAGCTGAGAGAACTATTGTGGAAAGTGTTTCAGCGAAAAATAAATGTTGCGAGTGTCCATTATGAGGTCATTGTTGATTATTTATGGCACTGCACACGGCTTGATCTGCCAGATGTCAGACGCATATTGGCGGATTGTCCGATCGCTGCTGAATTTCCCTGCTCCCGCTGTGCTGAGGATTGACATTTTGTTCCACTGGTCTTTATTCCTGCGACCAATGAACAGCTAGCAGATGTTTTAGGTGATGGCATAGCCAACGAAAAATCAAACTCCATCCTCAATTTTCCATTCAGTTGGACAGAGCGAGGAACACCGCCCATCCCTAGAAGAGTTGGTGAATTATTAGCGTTAACACTTAGTTAAAATGAACTACTGAAAATTATGTTTTACCGCGCCGCTTATGATGGAGCACTTAAGTAATGTTATTGACACTAGTTTATGATTTCGATCAGTAGACACTCACTTGAATTAGAGTGAATATCTCTAATGGCGATGGGCAGTATAGCAAACTTACACATACACCGTGTCGACTTTTTCCTGGCAGTCAATGTAAGCTGGGAAATCATAACCGACCAAAAAATAATCCCCCCGACCATAGCCGCTGTTTCCTTCAAGCGAGTCTAGGAGAGGGTTGTAATCATATGCACCGAATGTGCCTTTCCGAATGTACTCTTTAGCCTCTTCGAAACGTGGATCGGGTGTAAACTGCGACATAAGACCAGGGTTGGTAAGTATATGCATATAAAAAAGGATGCAGATATACAGATTAAATTTTGCCAAAACAATCGCACACGTTCTGTGAGGAACAATCTGTCAAATAAAAAATTATCCAGTAAGCTTAATTCATTTAGAAATCGCAAAGCTAATTTGTTGGTATTACGCTTGGGAAGAATGAAGTCCCGAACGAAGCATACCAATCCTAAGTGTAACAGTTGAGTGCAAGGTCTGTTTGCCTTTTCTTCCTCGCTGATAACTCCCAATTCAAATAACATTTGGCCATCTATTGTGAGGTAAAGACAAGGTGGGTTTTTTTCTTAAATTTTGTTTCTGTTTTCATTACCACACTTTCCTGCCTATAATTTTTCTTGGCACAAAGTGATCTGCGGATAGTTCCATAGTGATGCTGGTGTTCAGAAGCATAAGTAATGCCTGCCTCACCTTTCCTTCCTCCCTTTCCTTGCGAAGACGTGCAATATCTCCTGCTTCGGCTCCAAACAAGAAAAAGTTTTCCTGGCCAATTTCCTCCCGGATTTCTACGTTTGCTCCGTCGAGGGTACCAATAATAAGGCAGCCATTCAAGGCAAACTTCATGTTACTTGTCCCACTTGCCTCCATACCGGCTGTACTGATGTGCTGTGAGAGCTCACTCGCAGGAATGGCCAACTCAGCCACAGTCACATTGTAATTGGGGATAAATATCACCTGTAATACAATTTGAGAAGGGGCAAGGTTAGAGACTGGAAAAGATAAGGATTTATCCAAGCTGGATCAGGAGAATAAATTCCATGGGCATGTTCTTCTCATAGCAATGCTTTGGCTTGATGCAGAGAATCCTTTGATTCCTGTTATACTCACAACGGAGCTTCATATAATGGCATTGAGGTCTGCAAGAAAATGACAAGCCAGCATGTTTATTGAATCTCGCCATCAGTTTCCGATTCGTCATAAACACAAGTAAAAAAAAACGAAAGAGAACGAGAAGATTGCTTCATGCGTTTTTGAAGAATCTTGGTTTGACGAGATGAGACAGACCTTCAGCAGATTTCCTATATCTGGATCGTTATTTACGACACGTCCTACATCAGTCACGAGCTTCACAATGCGCTTCGCCTGAGTATATGTTGCAAATGCTTTCCCACCAAGCATTATAGTACGAGGAACGACTTTCTTTCTCTCCTCGGGACTCATTTCCTGGAATCAAAACCATTCACAGAGTTAGTTGCTGAATTCCTACTCAACTTTTAGCGCCCTGGTAAAACACTCTTTCAGTCTATACGATGCACTGGATGTTTTTGAATCAGCCCTACCGAAATGTACTCGTATTTGATGATTCTTCCTGATTCAAAGTAGCTGAATATTATAGAGTGAAATTCGACAGAAGATTCTCTCATGATGCTAGAGCCCACATTGGAAAACTAAAAATATCTCTCTTTTTTTTATTATTAATTTAAAACTCTCATGGGACTCATTCTCACAGCCGCCGATATACTTCACTAATCGATCTTATCCAATCAGCCATTTTGGCGAATGATTTGGAACTTTGAGCGTCGAATGTCAACCTTATTTACTCATTATCTCGAAGGATTTTGAAACTTTTGAGCATTTAATCTATGTTTCCCACATTTCTGGCATGTTACAGTTCGAAAAAATACCTTGATTTTCTTGTAGCGGTAGACGGCTCCCAGGACATTCAGTAACTGACGCTTGTACTCATGAATCCTTTTAATTTGTATATCAAACATGGAGTTTGGATCGATATCCTCCCCTGTAACCTGCTTGATGTAATGAGCCAGTCGGACCTTGTTCTCTTTTTTTGCTGCAGCCCACTCTTTGTGAAGCTGCTGATCGTCGGCATACTGCAAAAATCATCCAATGTATATCGTATCAGATTCAAGAAATAAGTAATATCTTATCAGATTCAAAGAAGTAGCATCTATGTTTATCTCGTCAGATATAAAGGAGAAGTACATCTTATAAGATTTAAAGTTGAAGCATCATAAAAAAAGTGTCATAGAATAGCATAAGATGCATCACATCTTAATCCGTTTTTTTTTTTAACTCATAAACCCATTAATGACAAAGCATACCTCTCCGTCCCCAAAAAGGCAAAGAAAGAAATTAGCGCTGCTATCCATTCCACTGTCAAGTCATGCAGGTCTGGCCAGTTCTCCTAAAACTGACACGTTTGAAAGAAAGCAAACAAGCTATCAACACCAAGAATATATATATATGTGCATACATATATGCGTGTGTGTGTGTGTGTGTATATATATATATATTTTGTTCGGAACCACCACTCACTTCTCTGAGACCTTTTAGAAGATCAAGATTTGAGACCCAATCTTCCGTTCCAAGCCATTTGGTGATGATAGCACTCAGCTCGGGACTGCAAAAACGCAACCAGCGACGGGGAGTGATTCCGTTCGTCTTATTTTGAAACTTTTGTGGCCAAATAGAATTGTATTCTTGAAAGAGTTCTTCCTTCAAAATCTTGCTGTGAAGTTCTGCTACTCCATTAACCTGGAAAGCAGCAAGAACATTCAAGTAAGAAAACAATAAAGAAAACATGACTCGCATTGCAAGAAAATCATGATTGAAATATAATCTCAAGCTGATCGGAAGTGTGATTCTCAATGTTTGGATTATACTCCCAATTTCAATTTTGGTCTACCTATGCAAAGTAGCATTTTTTCCCATATTCCAATTTTGATTGTCAATGTTCAGTGTCCAACTTCATATTCAAAGTTCAATCATCATTATCGTCATATGCAATGAGTAATGCAGAAGAAAAGGACAGAAGAAGACGGTGTAGCTAAAATGGTAGTTTGTCTTCTATGGGTTGCTGTCATAATGGTAAACCTTAGACTAAGAAACAAGGTAGGACAAAATTCTTCCCAAAAGAACTTCGTTAGGCATGATAGATACTGGAATTCTAAAGGCACAGAAATTGAGAAACTAAAGAAGTGAGGAAAACAAACCGCGTGAGTTGCAACGCAGCAAAGCTTTGCCATATGGACCACTGGCTTTTCAGGATTGCTGGTGTTGTCCAAGGGTCTCAGCTTTTCAAGCTTGGATTCTAAATCAGCATGGTCCTCCTTGATGAAAGCACAGAACTGGTAAGTAAAACAGAAAAGTTATTCAGTACAGTGCCCATCACTATTGGGGCTATCATTCTGATTGAATGAGTGTTTTTGTAACCCAAAATCATAAATCAATGTTAATAACACTCTCAAGTTAAGTGCCCCCTAATAAGCTACGCTGCAAAACATAATGTAGTTAATCTAACTAAATGCTACTGCTAATAATAGCTCTAGTGGCGATCAGCAGTGTAGTCACTTAAGTGGTTAATAAAAACACTGAAGACATGACTCATGAATTTAAAAACAAAGTTGGAAATGCTGGTCCCTATCCTTCTAGACGAGAAGGATGCAGATAATTAACTCACAATGGTTTTCCTGGAGAGATGAACAATTATAAAGCTTAAAATCTTACCTGCTTGTCAATCTCAGCAATGATTTCCAAATGCCGAGGTAAAAGCTTTTTCATAACTGATTGTGGCCATTTCTCCAGCGCTTCAGGAAGCACAGTATGATTTGTATAGCCGCATGTGCTGACGTGGCAAAAAAAGATTCAACGTTCAGCTTTAGGCATACAATTTTTTTGTCAATTTTTTGGAAGTGGATCAATGAAACAGAAAGGAGGAGAGAGAGGTGACAGTGTGGAAGAAAAAGCGATAGAGAGAGAAAAAAAAAACACAATTTTTTTGCAAGCAGATCAATGAAGTAGAAAAAGACCTTTTAACAAAGTTGTTCATTACGAGAAATAGAAACGTGCTAGAAGCTGTCTCAAGAAGTAACTATCAAGAATTTAGTGATACATACTTGTATGTTATGTTCCATGCTTCATCCCACCCTAGGCCCTCATCATCCATAAGGATTCGCATGAGCTCCGGTACAGCCAATGTTGGATGTGTGTCGTTCATTTGAAGGGCCACTTTTGATGGGAATTCCTGCCAGTTGATTGGCTGTCCTTGCGGTCGTCGTTCCTTAAATCTTGCAATAATGTCCTGCAACATACAAATGGCAAGTTTTTGGTATTTTTAAATAGACAAAAAAAAAATCCAACAGACGGATAGAGTGCAAGGAGTGTGGAAGAATGAAATGGAAAACAGGAGGGGCAATAAAGAGAGACAAGAGAAAAGAGAGAACGGGAAAGAAGTCCACTTTTGAAGAATTTTTTTAGATAGGAAAGAACGGAAGAGTGAGGCGGAGAGGTAGAGAAGGGAGGAGAGAAAAATTCATAAACCATTAGGCTCTACATCAAAATCATAGATCTGAACAAGATTAAGAACAAGAAATTGAAAGGCATCTGGAAAAAAGAAAAAACCATTATAAAAAATAGACCTGGACAGATGCACTGCACAGCAGATATTGTTGCTTCAGTCGTAAAAGCTTTCCCTCCTCTGTGGCATCGCCCGGATAAAGAACGAGGCATATCTGCAGGATTTTACATTACCAACAAAATTGTAAGAAACAAACATTGTTTGAGATTATCCAGCTTATGACCAATCAGAACCGAAAGAAGAAGTCCTTCTCGAAAACGCCCTTATTCGCCTTTTTCCCGGTAAACATTGTTTGAGATTATCCAAACTTGTAATGAATCAGAACCAAAACAAAATTTCTTCTCTGACCTTCTAATATGTTTATTTTCTGATGATGTCTACATTACCTGCTCTGCCTTTGCTTGAAGAAGGCTCGCTTTGTCGTGCTCCCCAGCATTGAAGGCATAGAGATCAAAATTCGCTGCAGAAGCACGGGCATCCCATAATCGAAGGCTGATGGTGTTTTTTGTTTTGTAGCCAGGAATTGGCACATCATAAGCAAGAGCCTGAACAACTTCACCTCCTGTCCAACTTTTTCTGTTTCCATAAGACAACCAACAAACGTTGATTAAAGACTGCTGATAGAATGAATGCAGCATAAGGAACGCGAGTAAAGCTGAAACCTTTTACAGTCTTGAGAGACAATATGCCTACCTGCCGTCAGAGCTCGTCAACACCTCACCAAAGAACCGTACTGGGAAGACAACGTCATGACGCACAATCTCCCATGGGCTAAATTTCTGCAACAGAAAATGGCTCACTAAATCATCAGAAAGCATCAGTCAAATGCAGACGAGTCAATGTTCCTGCAAAATACGGAAAAAAATATTCTTAAAAAGTACTGCAGTATCGGCAAATCATAACAGGTTCATATTGCTCCTTTTCGGAAAACCTCTACGCTGATATGGCAATCACATTGTGACCAAAGCATTCCAGAAACGTTCCAGAGGGAAAAACATGCACTGGAACATTGAAATTATGAATCAGTCATGTCTAGCTTGTTCATAAATGCATACCTCTAGCCAGTCTTCAGCTGATTCCTCTTGGCCTTGCTCTGTGATTCTCTGTTTAAATAGGCCATACTTGTATCGTAAACCATATCCCCATGCAGGAAGGTTCAGTGTCGCAAAGGAATCCAAGAAGCAAGAAGCCAACCTGCACACGTGACAGCACCCAGCATTAATTAAAAAATCTCCCTCTCCCTCTCCCTCTTAATACACTTGCTGAATACACACACTAATATTACAACCTCGCTGAACAAACAATATGAAATACACACTTGCCGAATACATACTTAGTTGCGAAACCTCATAACAAAAAATCTACATTTATTAACCGGGTGGAATTACTGCTTAAAACATTTGACGAGTCAGTCATTTGCCGCATACCTGCCAAGGCCTCCATTTCCTAGTGCTGCGTCACGTTCCTGCCATAAACCCGAAGCCATAATTGTCAGTTCTGCGCTATTGTATAAAAGTGATGATATCACAAACGAAAAAAAAACATAGAAATCGTTTCTGTTTCTGTCAGCTAGAGAAATTATGCTGCTTTAAACAGATGCTGATGTATTTGGAGAGTACCTGCTCAACAATAGTCTCCAAATCATAGCCCAGCTTTTGCAGAGCTGCTGTATATGCATCTGTTACTCCCAAATTTCCAATGGCGTTGGTCAAAGCACGTCCTTGAAGAAACTCCATGCTAAGATAGTATGCTTGCTTTGGATCTTCCTTTGTGAATTCAGAATACGTCTCATTCCATTGCTGCAGGAAAAGAGAGATAACAGATGATCAGTACGCAATCACATATTTCATTCAGCTATGACCATATCAAATTGTTGGAAGGCATCAAACGAATCAGGTTCATAATCCGTGCTACAGTTTTGATTGCAGTGGAATGCATGTTATTGATATCTTGAAGAGTAATCTCACCTGCGAAAGCGTGTTCTGTAGACTCAATGCAGCAGCATAGAATGCCTGCTCAGGTTCAAACTTATGGGGCATAAAATGTGGCTGAAACAACTGATTATATTTGACGTTCGCTGCCACAGCAAAGGAATCTGATGGTGTCGGATGAGCAATTGCTGGCACGACTCGCGAGAAAGCCTGTTTCTGTACAGCATTCTTACCACCGGCTGTTTCTTCTTTGACAGCAAGAGCTGGCCCAACCATGATTATAAAAAGGACAAATAAAACAGATTCTAAAGAAGAATCGAGGTTTGAGCTTGAGGAGACAATGCACTCTACAGCAGTCAGTTCTCCCTTTGTATGCTAGGAATCTCTCTACAATACTTTCAGAAAGCCGCCTTATTCAATAGACTTTTACCAGGAACTATGCGCGACAATTTTATGTGCTAATAAGGAGTCTGGAAAGTGTGCACGAAGAAAGTTGCCACGTTGCAAATCGCCATTCGTAAAAACTCACAAGGAATGTCCACCGACACAAACGATCGGCCGACAAAACGGGAAGAATCTCCTTTGCGCTAAAAAGAATGGATCTTGGAGAGCACTTGATTGAACATCGCCAGATGTCGGAAAATCTCTCATATAGCGACTCGTGGCAGTATACCTTGCGTAATATCACGCCAAGTGTCTTAAAATGTAGGCAGTATGCCACGTTACATGTATTATGCTTGCTATACTGGTCGGTGCTGACATTTGACGTAGAAGACAGCTGCTTGATTTGTTCAAGGTCGTACATACAGTGATCTAAAAGCACCTGAATAGTACTGTAGCATGGTACAAATATCTGTCCTTAATGGTTTAGTCCCTGAACCCCCTACACCCACTTCCCGAGAAACAGTAATTCCACAGTTTTGATGACGGATGAGGCGTTACATGTACAGCGTGCTAACGCGTGGCACAAGATTGGTGTAGTCACCCTATCCGGTTTAAGCGAATCTCCACCATACATATTATGGCATTAAATCTGGCGCCATATTCGCGGCTTTGCAAGAACGCGCGTCCTCTCGGAAACGCGTGTTCCAAAACGTATTCAACAAACATGTGGCATTGTGGCTTTTATGAAGTGAAAAAAAATAAAATGGACACTCTGCCGCCAAAGATACTACAAACCTTTTCCATTAAAAACAGCGTAGTCAACACTAAACTACCTGTGAAGTGTATTTTATTTCTGTACGGACATAACCACGTCAAGCAGCTGTATTAGTCTCTACACGTGGCCTTTAGAAGCTTTTTGAAGCCGATCTTCCTAGATTAAAGTGGTCGTCCACGTGGGCTTGACTTCTGGCGCAAACTCTGTGTGCCACATACCGCTCATTTTCTAGATTCAATCCGTATCCTGCAACATGGGGACGCATCATCCCCTTTTTTTTATATTACAGTAAATACGAAACCGTACGCTGTGATATGATCGCTTGACCTTAAAGATTAAGGGGGATTTTTGGTGTTCCAATCCAGCTCTATATCGCTGTCGGATAACGAGTTTCTATTGGTTAGTTTTCTTGTTTTTAGCCATAATGAAGAGCCCTTCGTTACAGTGGCGATTTATTTAGAATTGGATTGTAACATGAACCCCCGCCGGAAAACTCGCATTATTTCTCGATGACAGAACTAGATTGAAACATGGAAATCCAGCCTCCGGTATTTTAACAAAAGGTACAAGCATATCCAAAAACTGTACCTTATAATGTACTCAATTTTACGAACAGCTGTGGCTTCTGTACGTACGCTTTAGATAAAATACTATACTGTAATCTCGCCTGTACGAATTCTTCAGTCCTGTTCGTAAAAGTTCGTTTTCTAACTTTGATTTTTTTCGTGATCACCGAAAATGCGTTGGGGCTCTGCGATTTGAGAGGTTCAAACCCTAAGTTTGTTTTGAATTTTAGTTTGGAAGCAAATTTAGGCTTTAGTTTATGCCTGACTTTTTACTATTGCAATACTGTACCGCTATGGACGAGGACCAGATTGACATTACCAGGTCCGTTTCTGTGTGGAACAAATGTATATTTGTATATATTTTACAAAATCGATTAGTTGTTATGTATACAGGATAAGTGTGAAATAAAATTCGTGTTTTGAAATATAATTCGTATTCCTGGACCTCATTTTAGCCTGTCTGACCTTGTCTTAGTTTCTAGTTCTATTTATTTTGAATCCTTCTTATCTCTTTCTTTCTCCTGTTTTTCATGTTAAAGTACAGTTTTGCCAATTTCTCCAGCTGATTTCCCTTCTACTGTAAATTTTGTGTCCAGCCAAAAAATAAAATTTACATTTCTCGGTCAGGACCTACCTATGCTGTTAAGGTGTATTCAAAGAGTGAAAAAGAAACGGTTGAATTCGCTAATTGAGTGATAAAAACGGTTAACTTTGCGATGTGAGTAAAAAAATCCGGTTTAATTCGCGACTCGAGTGATATAAAGAACTGGTAAACTTGCGATTCGAGTGAAAATAGGGCTAAATTTGTGATTTTTCCGAATAGCAAGGAAAAAATTTGGAACTATGGTGGCAGTTTGCAGCTGAAAGGGGAGGAAAGGAAGGGAGGGAAGGAAATTAGAGGACTACCGCTTGTCTCTCATTTTTTTTTCTTTCCTCTCTTTCCTCTCCTTCCTTCTTCCCTCTCTCCCTCTCCAACATTACTTTATTGGAATTTTTTAGGAAGGATTTGAAAAGGAGAGAAGATAAAATTTCGAGTTATTGGATATCATTTTTCGTTGAAACACCCTCCCTCCCTTCGCTCTCCCCCTCCCGCCCTTCTCACTTCCCCTCCCTCCGTTCTCACTCCCCTCCCTCCCTTCTTCCCCACCCCTCTTTTTTTTTGCTTTTAATGTTTGCAGGCACTGGTTGACAACTAAGAAACCTGTTTGAAGGTCCCATTGTTTAGAACCTTATAAACTATTTAGAAACTAAATTTCAGCCTATACTTCAGAGGTTACTTTTATTTCCCTTTTTTTTTTCTCTTAGTTTGGAAAGCTTCTCCTAACATGGCACCTCCAATGCAAGAGCTCTGCCACGTGTCCACCTGTGGGACATGCGGCAACCTGACACGTGACCTGACACATGGCCTAACAGGAAGGCTGTTTAGAGCTCCCTCTCAACTCAGTATGCTTTCAGCTTCTCCCTTGAGGAGAACGTGTCCGTCTCTCTCTCCTTCTCCCTCTCCCTCTGGCCTGGTTCATAAAAGGTGTTTGAAACCTCTTCCAAATGTCGCCAGGTGTCAGCTTTCAGCTGGCCCCAGCACAACATATTCGAAAATGCAAAATGAGTGTGGTTTGGAAAGGAAGTTAAGTATAGCAGGCGAGAGAACAGATTCCAGTGGAGGAGAGAGAGAGGGGACAGGCTGTAGGCAGGGGGAAGGATACGAGATGGAGTGTAGAGCGTCATTGGAGAGAGACGAAGCAAGGACTGAATCGACAAGTAGGAAAAAGGCTCAAAGGTTATCAAAAATTCCTCGAAGAAGAATGTTGATTTCTCTGGCTATGGCTGCCCAAACTGTTCCTTTACTCTTCTTTGCAGAGCCATCAAAAGCTGTTACTGATGAACTTTTGAAACCGGTTTCTGGTAAGTCCTTAATTGTTTTAAACATAGAATTGGAAATGCTATATCTTGTTTTTACGTGCTATATGCGTGGAAAAACCGTAAAATACGCGTACATATGAGGTATTGAGGTATAGCGTTTCCAATTGTTTTCACACATTTGAACTGTGGTTGTAAATTTAATTATTTCTGAGAGTAGTTCAGCACAGCAGTAAGTTGACGAATGTATAAAGCTGCAATTGAAAATGTACCCATTTTAACTTTTTGTACAGTTACATATGGTAATATTCGCTGAAAACGATTCGAATCCCTGTATAGCGATTGTTTATGTTTCGTCTGATGATGTAAATAGGTTTTAATTAAAAATATGTGGAAATGTATGGTGTTTCTTTTTTTTTATGCTGATGTTTGCAGAAGCCACATTTGGGCAGCAAGTTTATGAAATATTCGAAACAAAAATTCCTCAGAAAAAGAAAGGAGGGAAGGAGGAGAAAAGGGAAAGAGAGACAAGCAGCCTTGATGGAGAGGAGAAACAAGATAAGGGAAAGGATGAATTAAAAAAAGGGGAAGAGAAGGAGAGTGAAGTACTTGATGATATAATGGAGCAAGAACATAGGGAGGAGAAGAATGTGACTGCTGAACAAAATACTAGGGACAAAGCGAAAGGAGAGGAAGGATATTTGAACGAGGAAAGGATGGAGAAAGAGAATGAAGAATTCCAGGCTCAGCAAAAGAGGACGAGCGGAGAGGGGAAGGGGGAAGAGGAAGGAGAGCAGGAGAGGAACGATAACACAAATGTTGGAAATAGACTACAGGAGGAGGCTGAGAGTGGAGAGGGGAAGGGAGGAGAGAAAGGAAAGCAGGAGAGCAAAGGTAATGAAAGTGTTGGAAGTAGTCTACAGGAGACGTTAGAGCAGAAAGCTGAGGAGCCAGAAAGGAAAGGAGGTATAAGAGATGGTGGAGAAGAGGCTATGACTGAGGGGAGAGTGGGTAAAGAGCAGTTGGAGGAGGAAATGGTTACCGATGCAGTTTCCTCGTCACAATTAAATGAAGAGTTGGAGGAGGAAGAACTGATTGCAGACAAAGTTTCCTCTTTATTTCAGCAAAAAGAAATGTCTAAATTGACAGAAGATTCGGGATTGTCTAGTTTTAGAGGAGATTTAGAAGCCACAGATACACAAGTCGGTTCAACAAATGACAAGGTACTTATAGTCCATTTTTTTCCGATCAGGCTTCTGCTTGTTCTTCTTCTCATTCTTCTTCTGTTTTCTTTTCCTTCTCCTTCTTTTTGTTCTCCTTGTCCTTCTCTGTCTCCTTCTTCTTCCTTCTCCTTCTTCTACTTCTTCTCCTCGGTCACCTTTTCCCTCTTCTTCTTCTTCTTCTTCCTTCTTTCTCTCCTCTTTCTCCTTCTCCTCCTCTTTGAAATAGAGAAATACCTTTTTCTGCGATAACAGAAATTCATGGTGTCACTTTAACCTTGAACACAACATGTATGCATGAATCTAAAAGAACATATTGCTTGATTTTTTGAATACAGGAGTCTGTATTTATGGAAAAAGTTCCAGCTCCCTTACTTGGGCTCGCCACTATACCAGCAACAGCTTTTGGGACTCTTTGGTTTTCAGAACGTCAAAGAAATCTTGAAGTTCTCAAGGCTCTTGACGAGGTATGTCTTTTTGTCGACCATTGGAAGGATTATGCCCTTGCTAATATTAATATGTTGCACATTATTTTTTCATGGCCGGTTAAGCCAGTAGAAGGTGAATTTGCACCCCACATGTTTAGTGTAAGCAATAATTGGCTAGAACAGAATAAATTCTACTACCAGGGAGCAGTCTCGTGTTAAGACATTTCGAGCTTGTTTTCGAGTAGTTAAGAGGTCTTCTTGTTTGATGTGAAATGTTGTAGTTAACGTTGGTTATATCACAAAGCTCCTTATTCTTAGAATATTCTGAGAAAATCTCTTCTTTTGACTTAATTAGTGGACTTCGTGTTTAATGTGAAATGGCGTTGTAGTGAAACGATGGCTATATAACAAAATCTCCTTTGAGAATATTCTGAGAGTATCTCTTATATTGGCTCAGCTATAGCAATATCAAATGCAAGGCTTGGCACAAGACCCTAGCTTAGATAAGCTAGTTGAAGTTATTTCGAGTAGGATAGAAAATGTATACATGTAATCAATTTTCCACAAGATATTAAAGTTCGTTGTATGCTACACCGCGAATTGCCATTAGTTTTAATAACACTAATTTGGTTCTGGATTTTTTTATTTTGCCCCCTGGAGATAAAATAGCATTAACAACACTACTTTTTTCTTAACACTAATTTTGTAAGTGGTTGAAAATAGTTCATGTCTCTCGAACATAAATTAGAATTTATAACACAAATAAACTCCATGCTGTATATGTTTTAACGCTAATAGCGATTTCACGGTGTGGAGTCTTATGGCAACATTTACGTCTTTCTTGACAAAAATAGTGTCAAATGCTGAAAACCGGGCTATATGTGGTTTTTCGTTTTTTCTCTCTTTTGTAATTCCTCTGTTGTCTTGCTGTGTCCTGTCTCTATCATATTGATAGTGATTCCTATCTATGGTCCATCACATTTCTTTCTCCAATCAACAATTTCTTTGCACAATTTTTAAATGACAATGGTGACAATTAAGATAATTTGTCTTAAAGTACTGATAGGTACAAGCCACCATTCATCGCCACATATCGCCATATGCCAACAGTTTTAAAATGTAACGTATCTTACCTTGATTCAGTCAATAAATAAAATCTGGACGAGCCCTGGCTTTTATAATTTTATTAATGTGAATAATGTAAATCCATTTATGTTGAAGTTTTAATGAAAGTTATCATGCTGTGAATTTTAGGCACATCATCACTTTTCACTTTAATGATGCATTTCATGTATCCCTATGACAGCCATATAGCTTATCAAATTTACGTCCAAAATTTGTATATTTTATTTTCACGGGTTCTTACTTATCCTTCATTTTTTAGTTTTTGTTTCACTCTCCTTTTTGCAATTCAATATGATTTTATTCCTCTTCCCTATTATGTTCAATTTTTAAAGGGTTGTTATCCTTCACTTTATTAGTTTTTGTTTCACGGACCTTTTTGCAATTAATTATCATTATATTTTCTATTAAATTCTTAAAGGGTTGTTATCCTTCACTTTATTCGTTTTTGTTTTGCAGTCCTTTTTGCAATACAATAGGATTTTATTTTCCTCCCCCCTTATCAGACATGCTGGTTTGCGTTTCTTGGAGATAAATGTCTTAATAGGTTTCGGTTGTTTGAAAACAAGCAAAGGCTGAGATTGGGTGAAAAAGGTCAAATTCAAACAATCCTTTTTACAATTCAATACGATTTTAATTGTCTCCTTCTTCTCAGTCATGTTCTTTCACGTTTCTTGGAGTTGAATGTCTAAACGGATTTCGGTTTTGAAAGCAGGCAAATGCAAAGACTGAGCAAAAACGGTCAATCAAAAACAGTCCGTTTTACAATTCAATTCAATATGATTTTATTTTTCTCCCTCTTGTCTGATATATTGTTTTGCGTTTCTTGAAGTTGAATGTCTTGAAAGGTTTTGTTTGTTTTAAAGCAGGCAAAGGCAGAGATTGAGCAAAAAGAGATGGAATTGAAGCAAAGGGCAGAAGAAAGCGATCGTGTCGGAGCCAATTTGAGAGAACAACTCGCAGAGATGACGAGGAGAGAAGAAGAAGAGAAGAATGGTATAAGAGAAGAACAGGAGTCACTTTACCAACAATTGGCAGTGCAGAAAGAAGCAAGTGAGTTTTTAACAACCAGATGGTGGTGCGTTTTAATTGCTCAAAACATAAAAACCTTAAAATACCCACACTAATTTCTCACATCATTTTTTCTGTATTACAGAATTCACTTGATGGACCATGTTAATCACACACCTTAGGTCACACTAATTTCTCCTATCATTTTTTTTGCAATCCACAGGATAGTACAACATATTTGGTATAGACCAAGTACATAAATCATACACCTTAATTAGAATGGACAGGAATTGTCCACTTTGGCAAACACGATGTATGATGTACCATATTATTTTTTCATCGATACTATTAGTCCGTCTAGACTACTTAGGGTTTGTGGCAGTGAATCCATGGAAAAATAGTACACTGTACATCGCTATTAGCGTTATTTTTTTTTTCGGCCTCTAAACTCGTGTTTCTTTATGTACACATACTGTGTTATAATCCGGCGGTTGTGATGGAAAGGTAAGATTCTCACCTTCCTTTAGGCTATCTCCAATTGAGAATTGGACCTGTTTGCTCGGAGTGACAAAAAAACTTTAAATCTATTTTTTCCAGATCCCACTGTTCAATTCGTTTCGTCTCATTTTTATAGTTTTCTGAAAATGTTTGACAGGCTTAGCTTTGGAGGAGAAATTTGAAGTTCAGAAGGAGAAAGCTTCCCTTTTGGACCGACAGGTAGTAACACTTGAGAGTCAACTGGGGGAGGTATCATCAGAAAAGGCAACTTTGTCAGGACGACTTATGGAGGCTGAGAGGAGAGAACGTCAGTTGGAGGAAGATTTTAGTAGAATAAGTGTAGAGCTTCTCAATAGGACACAAGTTTTGGCTGAAATGAGTGGGGATTTGGAGGAAGTTAGGAGACTGACAGAAGAGAGAGAGATGCAGGTGAAGGAGCTGACAGCAGTAGTAGAAGAAATGGAGGGGGAGGTTGAGAGGAAGGAGGAGCAAAAGAGAGCCATGATGGTGAAGGTGGAGAGGGGTAGGAGACTAATTGAGGAGAGAGAGAAGGAACTGGAAAAAGTGAGAGAAGAAGCTGCAGCAGCTTGGGAGAAAGTTGCAGAGAAGGAGAAGGAGGTAAGCAAGAGGAGAGAGAAGCTAGAGAAAGCTGAGAAGGGGAAAGCAGCGGCAGAAGAGAGAGTGAGAGAACTCGAGAATGATGTGAATTCTATTGGGAATGCATTGAAAAAGGTGGAGAGCGAGAAAGGGAAAACAGAGGAAGAGGCTCGACTGCTCAATGAGAAGTTGAAGGCCGCGGTAGGAGAAGCACAGGGGAAGGAGGAGGAAAAGGGTAAGCTTGCGAGAGATTTAGAGGCTGCGGATGATAAAGTGGAAGAGTTGGAAATGAATGTAGAAGAGCTGAAAAGACAGCTTTCAAGACTTCAGGATATGGCTGCAAGTGAGATGAGAGTGAAAGCCCGTTTGAGCGAGGAAGTGAAGCACGTCGAGAAAGAAATGGAGGAGAAAAGTAGGGAAGCGGAGGAGGCGAGGAAAGAGGTAGAGAGACTAGTGGCAGAAACAAATGACAGAAGAGACAATGCTGCTGAGCTGGCAGCTGAGCTGGCAGAAATTCAAAAGAGGAATGAGGTAGTAACATCTGAGCTCGAAAGCTCGCAGGAAAAAATACTTGAATTGACAGAGGAAATTAAGCTTGTTAAGGAGAGTAAAGATGAGGTTGTTGGGGAATTACAGCGCGTAAAATGCAAAAATGTTGAGTTGGGGGATGAACTTGCGGAGGCGAAATCAGTTTTAGAAACAGAGAAGAGGGCGGTAGGAATAGCAAAAATTCAATTAGAGGCAACTAGTGGTGCCTTACAGGAAAATCAGATGATGGTGAGTCACCTTAAGGAGGCGGTTGAGGAAGCCGAGAAAACTTTAGAAATTCTATACGATGAGATGATGGAAGCGAAGAGAGAAGCAAAGGAGATGGCTGAGTCGATAAAGCTCCTGGTCATGTACAAGGAGGAAACGGAGGTGAGTTCTCACCTTCAGTCATCTTATGTCATGTATATGGATCGGTGGGCATATGCTTCTTTAGAGATGGTTCTACGATTTTGAAGGAGTGATAGAGGAGGTTTAAGATACCAGAAGAAGGTGTCCTGAGAAAGTGTATCAAGCTGTATGGTTCAATATGTGTTTTGTTTATTGAATGATTCTTCTTCTTTCTCTTTTTCATCCTTTCTCTCTTTCTTTCGTCCCTTTATTCTTTCTTTTTTGGCCCGTTTCATGGTTATGGTCATTTGACAGGCTCTGGTTGAAGAAGAGTCCAAGAAAACAGAGTTATTACAGGAGACGGTTGCGAAATTTGGGAAAGAAGTACAAAAACTCCGAGATGAGAAACACACTGCAGAGACAAGAGGGAAACTTTTGGAAGAAGAATTGAAGGGGGTGGCTGAGGAAATGCTCCGACTAAGGGGACAGGTAGGTTGGTCAAAACTGATATTTTTCTTTACTAAAAAAAAGAGCTTTTTTTTCCTAAAATAATGACACTTTAAACTGCGTACCCTGACAGGAAAATTGATGTGTAAATTGGATGCTATAACTAAAAAATGGCACTTTTTATTGGACTTTTGTGATGTAAAAGTGTATACTTTTTAAATCGGAAACTGGATTTGAGGATGGGAAATCATGCAAGTCCGGGCAGAAATGTTGCAGGATATTCTTACTTTGTGGGGTTATTGGGGATTGTGGGTGCAATTAAGTTCTTTTTCAGAGAACGGGTGATATAGTCTATCTGGGCAGATATAGCCAAAATTTATATTATCCTCTTATTTTGAACTCTGTTCAGTGGTTTTTTTGTAAGTGAACTAGACAGGTCTGTAAAGCACAAAACAAAGCGTGGAATAGGCTCTTGATTTGGGAAAATATTTTATGGCCAACTTTTTTTTAGTATTGCTAGTAACATTTTATTGTATTGTATAATATCGGACTACATTGAACTCGATATAGTTCAACTGAGTTTTTTATTATACTGTTATTGTGGTTTTTTTGTCTTGTATGTATTGAACTGTGTTTAATTAAATGAAACAGTTCAATTGAGTTTTTCTTTTTTTGTTGTACTACATTCAACTAAATGAACATTGATAAATTAATTTTTATAGTTTTGTTATTTTGTTTTGTTGTATTGTAGAATATCGAAGTACCTTCAACTAAGTGAATATAGTTCAATTGAGATTTGCAGGTTACGGAGTTGGGAAGATGCCTGGAAGCTGCGGAGAGAAAATTAGAGAATATCGCTGAAGTGAGGGCTGAGGCAGCCATGCTTGTTGATATGGCCGAGGACGTCGCGTCACGCGAGAGAGAAGCAAAACAAGCTTTGTTGCGGAAGGTGAGAACTGAGATGCCCAAAGCGTCAATTTAGGACAATTCTTTATAGTGATTCATAGTGTAGCATATGACAATCCGACATAGCATCTACGCTGTCCACACGGTACGATGTGTATTGCTATCAGCGTTGATGTTTTTTCGCCACTTAAATCACCCGTGCACATGTCCGGCTTTCAATTGGAGACCGCCAATCGTAAGGTGAAAATCTTGCCACTCCATCGCAACTGTCTGATCAATAATCAGACACGCGTGGACGGAAAAAGACAGAGTTTAAAGGCTGGTTTTTTTTTTTAACTCGAATAGCGAGACTTGGTGTAGCCTATCAAGCAGAGTATCAATTTTGACACTATTAGTGTATGGCATAGTGTCTATAGCGTATCATTCAACGTTCAAATGGTATGGTTCAAGTATTCAAATGGTTGTTTAAACACTAACAGGTAAAGGTGCTACTGTTTAAACCCAACACCGCTGTAAGGGGAATTTTGACGAATCGTTTTTGTCCTTTTTTTATGATGGGTGGGCGATGGAAAACACAGACAAATCAGCTTGAAGCGGAAGCCCGGTCCATGCGCCTCCAAATATCGACGATGCAAGAGAGTCTCCACATGGCCCAGCATGCCCGACAGGTGGCGCAACAAGCCACAAGCTCCTTAGAAAATGCGGGGGTGGGGAGAGAGAGAAGGTGGGGAGGAGGAGGTGGTGAGAAGGAAGTTCAAGGAAAAAACGAAGTCCAAGGAAAAAACGAAGTCCAAGGGAAAAACGAAGTCCAAGGGAAAAACGAAGTCCAAGGGAAGAAAGAAGTGCAAGGAAAGAATGATGTTCGAGGAAGAAATGATGTTCACGGAAAAAACGAAGGTCAAGGGAAAAAAGAAGTTCAAGGGAAAAAAGAATTTCAAGGAACGCATGCACAAAGAAAGGAGGAAGTTAAGGACAAGGAGCCGGTAGGAACTAGTCCTAGCAAAGTCTTCGAAGAATGAGGTCTTTGGAGAATGGGGTTTCTAAGCATTAAGGTTTTTGAAGACAGGGGTTTCGGAGAAAGGGATTTTGAAGATTGCGATTTTGAAAAGAAAGTTTTGAAGAATTAGGCTTTGGGAGTTGGGCTTCATACAACGCCGGAGTTTGATTCGATTTTGGGATTAGTTATGTTTTCTGATGGAGCCTTCAAGTGGGAATTCAGTAACCGTTTGCCGGTTTAGTGGAGGGATTGACGTTAATGATTTTTTTTTTTCATTTGCCCATCGCTTCATTATAATTATTCCGGTCTATCGAAGATTGTGACACCAGAATGCTATTGGTTTATTTAGAAGTGTCTACCGCTTTTTTTTTTGGGTGCATTTTCTTGGCACAGATTGGTGGATGTAAATGATTTGAAAAGATTTCTAGGATTCTTGTCGAGATTTGTCTCCCCAGTTTAAAGCCTTTCAATGCAGTTATTTGCTCGTCATTATTGCTCTGGAGTACGTTTTGAAACTAAGTACCCCATTCTTTATCGTATACTCTTATTTATTTTCTTTTATATCATATTTTAATGTCTAGCAGGTTATTGGTTACTGGTTGTTTGATCGGTTCATGAGTGATCTTGGTGAACTTACCTATTACCTTGCCATCCAAGTTCTCCACAATCGCTCCACTAACACTCTTTGCCTTTCCCAAGAAACCTTCATCTCTACCTTCCTTGAAAGCTTTGGCAAAACTGATTGCTCTTCCATTCCCACCCCTATGGATGCCAATAGTCCCTTTCTTTCCACCACTGACACCCTCCTCTCTCCAACACTCCATGATATTCACTGTTCCATAGTCGGTGCTCTCATGTATGCCATAACAGCTGTCATGAAGTTCAGCCAATTTCTTCAACGACCACCTCCTGGTCATCTTGCTGTTGCTAAACAGGTCTTTTGCAAATTTGCAGGGCACTAAATCCCTTTGCGTCAATTACTCATCCTCTATTTCCATTGCCCTCCTCCCACTGTTCTATCGCTGTTCCACTACTGGCTCGTGCTTTTTCTTGGACAATGGGCTTGTTTCTTGGTCTTGCAAGAAGCGACCTTCTACAGCTTGACCTGGGACCTAGGTCGGCTACATGGATGCTTGCCATGCCACCAAGGAGGCTGTCTGGCTACGATCTTTTTTCGAAAATCTCGCCTCTCCTCCTTCCACTCCCACCACTATCTTTTCGACTCACAAGGCGCCCACGCTTTGATCAAGAATCTGGTTCACCATAAACGCGCCCAACGTATCGATACTCGGCATCACTATTCTAGAGAGTATGTCAATTCCTCTATGTGAAGTTTGCGGATCAAGTGGTCGATTTTTTCACCAAGACTCTCAATCAACCTCATTTTGAACAATGCCGTTTCTCCTCCGACCTTTCCTTCTAGTTTTCAAATTTCCCTTCTCTTTTCAAATAAATCGTTTTTGCAGTCTTAGCTTGAGAGAAGGTGTTAAAAGTAAGTCGGCTTGTGTTCTTTTCTCCTTAATCCATACGTCTTCTTTATTCTCTTTCGTTCCTAAGTCTGCTTGTCCGTACTCCACTTATTAAGTGCACTCTCCAACTAATACTTTTGGTCTTTTGTCATCGAATGTTTCTTTCTTTTTCTACCGTCGGTCACCTTTGACTAATAGATTTATCTTTATTTAGCCGCCCAAAGCTCGCTCTATGTAATATATTACATTACTGCCCACAGTAAATAGTGCTTTGATACTTTGAATGAAAGGTATCTTTTCTTAATGAAATTATCACTCAATCACGAAAATTCCCAAATGCATTGGTTCATTTTGACGTCGTCATGGCGTCCGACATTCCACCTCCTATGCTCTCTCCTCTCTCTTCCTTCCTCCCTCCCTCCCCTCCATATTTTGGTGCATAGGAAAACACACATTTACACAGGGAAGGAGTGAAGGGAAAATGAGCAAGCATCTTCTCCAGAAGCATTGCTTTATTTCCAACGGTTACTCTCTAATTGTCATTTCGATTTTAAATGATTGTCGATTTTTATCAATTTTGCTTTTTTCTTCCAAAAAGTCGAAAACCGAACCGGTTTTGATAAAATCACACCTCTATTTTTTTTGTTTCACATATCTTCATGTAAATAAAAAAAAACAAAAAAGAAGAGGAAGGAATGAAAAAAACTAGAATATTCGAAACAAATATTTTATCAACAAACTGTTATTAAACTTACAAATACATAAATAATTAAATACATAATTAAACAAAATATATACACTAGAAATACATAATAGAGGAGAGGGGGAGAGGAAGGGAGGTTACAGTGTCTTGGTGTACACAATTCTTTTATTTTGAAGGAGTCGTATTGGAAACCATCGCCCTATTATTTAATGCTGCACGGGAAAGAGTCGAGAGTCCTATGTGGATCCATGGAGCCCACATCATTAGTGATTTTTAGATAGTTTTTTTCCATCGTGTCATAGGAAAACCAAATCAAGGGTCATAAAGTCCTCTTGACTTAAGGACAGTGGGAGCATATAAAGATGAAAGTACATTGGGAGCACGTAAAGATGAAAGTACAGTGGGAGCATATAAACATTGGTTACCAGCGCCGATGTATCGACATTTATCGGTGATAATTGTCGATAACTGTTTGTTGAATCTATCGGCCCCTTACCGATAACGATTGCTGATATATCGGTTATCGAATTTATCACCGATGGGTAAATCATCGATACACAATATTAATAAATAGCTTGGGGAGAATAAGGGACATGTATCCCCTTTGTATTGAAAAATGCCTTTTGGGTAAATGTATGACTTCTGCCGGAAATTTGATCTTTTGGATTGTGTATGCTCTCGTTGTGAAACACTTATGTTTATTTAATTCATTTACCAATCCTATCACTCTATGCTGAAATATTTTCATTCGCTGTTCGCGAATTATAATTTAATCTTAGTTTAATCTCAATTGAATTTTATTGAAGCTAGGAGTGAGCGTGTAATGCCTTCTATGGCCGTTTCTTATACATTATATATAAGCAATATTTTCACCAATCATTGGGAAACGTAAAGAATCCTTCCTAGAAATCCACACCTGAAAGGGCTATTGCAAGATCAGGCAATCCTTATTATTATTATCATTACTATTGGTAATCCTAAACCTAATGGTGGGATCCGCCCTATTGCCGTGGGAGAGGTTTTATATAGATTGGTGGCTCGTGCGATATGTCTCCAACTCCAACCAGCTTTCCATGATTATTTCTCTCCTCATTAGTGGCCATGAGAGGAGGTTGTGAGGCCGTGGTCCACAGGATTCGGGCTTTGTTGCATGTAGATCCAGATTGGTTGGTCCTTCATGTCGACGTTTCCAATGCCTTTAATACGGTGGATCGGAATGTGATTTTTTCAGAGCTTATGGCGACTCCATCTTTGATTGTCCAATTATTCCCCATTGTGAGGGCTTTCTATTCTTTGACAAGCAACCTTTCATTCTCGGCCGATGGTGATCTCATTCCTCTCTCCTCTGCGACTGGCACTCGCCAAGGCGACCCTCTAGGCGGACCCTTATTCGCCCATTACCGGGCCCTTCGTGCTTCCGCAACCGCCTTCCCTTCTTGCCTTTTCCCTTCGGTTGCAGATGATACGCACATTATTGGGCCTAGAGAACAAGTCGTGTTGGCATATGATTTTTTCAAGGAACGTTTAGTCGAACTCAACCTTTCAGTCCAACCTTCGAAGTGTGTTATTTGGTCTCCTCAGGATATTCCACTTTCCTTTACTCCCCCTCTTGGTTTTCAAACCCCTTCTCCCTCCGATGGCATTCGTGTGCTTGGTTGCCCCCTTGGTTCGGATACTTTCGTGACCCAATTCCTTGATGATGTTTTACAGACAGATTTGGCCCAGGTGGACGACCTTCCTCACCTTTCCGATCCACAAGTGGCTTTTGTTATGTTAATCGGGTGTTTTCCCCATCGCCCTTCTTACCTTACTCGTACTTCTCCTCCCACCTCAATGTTTGTCTCTTCTCTTTCGGCTTTTGACGATCGCCTCATAGACGTCCTCCACACTCTGTTAGGTCGTGGGGCATTCGATCGCCAGTACGGGCCCTTATTCAGGCTTCCCGCCCTGTCTCGGTCGGGGGGTTGGGTCTATTATCGACTGCTCGTGTTGCTCCTGCTGCCTATTTGAGAAGTTGGTGTCTTATTGCCTCTACTTTTGTTCCCCGTTTCTTGGTTGGGGACACCCGCGTTCTAGCTACCGTGGTCCCCCGAGTTTCAGACGGTGTGTTCGCGTTCTAGCGGTCTCAATTGGACGTGCAACGTTCTCTTCCTCCTCATGCCCTTGTGGATGTGCCAATTCTCTCCACCCTTGTTACAAAATTCGTTGAGCGTGTCCAAGAATCGATTTCCGATCAGGTTATCGCCACCAGTAAATCCGAGCTTCTCAAGGTGCTTCCCTCTAATTCTTCGCGTGCCCGTCTCCTATCTTGTGGTCCAATCGCGTGCTCGTCTCCTAACTTGTGGTGGACCAGGTTCTGGATCTTGGCTTTTGGCTACACCTATTTTGCCCACTCTCCGATTCTCACCTGCTTAGTTCACCACCGCCCTCCGATTTCGCCTTGGCCTTCCCCATCCTCATTTACTTGGCTCTCTTGTTTGCGCATGTGGTCGTGTTTTGCGGCCCGATGGTGTCCATTTGCTTCGTTGCTCCCATGGGGGAGAATTGATCCAGGCGCACGACACTATTTGCGACGGTGTTGCGACTATCGCTTTGGAGGGGGGCTTTTCTGTGCGTCGGGAGGTTTCTCACATTATTCCCTCGTGTCGGATCGATGTGGTTTTGCTTGATGGTGCCCGTCGCATTTTTGGTGTTATTGTTTTGGCAAACCCTACTTCGGTTACGGTTGTTGGTCAGGCGGCTCGACATGTTGGGGTGGTAGCTCGTGAAGCCACTAAGGCAAAGGAGCGTGATTATGCTCACCGAGACCCTATGGATGACTTTATTCCGATGGCTGTCGAGATCTTTGGTTGTTTGGGTGTTGCAATGGACCAGTTTCCCCGTATATACGCTCGACGTGCTTTCGAGGGTCGAGGATCTGGGAGCCCTCCTCCTTCGGTCCTTACTTCTTTTTATGGTCAACCCTTATCTGTGGCTTTACAGCGAGTGCAGGCTTCTATTCTCCTCCGATCGGCTATCGGTGTTATGGATCGTCGCCGTGTTCCGGACCTCCCTCAACGTGCTCCCCCGGGCTGGGGGGGCTTACAGGGTTGCTTTTCGTAGATTTTTAATTGAGCTGGGGTTGGGGTTGTAGTTTTGGTTTTGTGAGTTGTTGTGCTTTTCATTTTAGGGTTTGGGTTCTTTTATGTGCCTTGTTGTTATTTCCTTTTTTGTTGTTGTGTTCCCGTCTCTCTCCTTGGTTTTTATTGTTGTGGTAGTTTTTCGGTTTTGGCCATGCCACCCCTTTTGTACCCCAGGATTCAGATGGTTTACCATCGTGCTTTTTAATTTATCCTGCATCTAAGGAGTTCTACTACTGGCTCATGCTTTTTCTTGGACAATGGGCTCGTTCCTTGGTCTTGCAAGAATCGACCTTCTACTGCTTGACCTGGGGCCGAGGTCGAATACATGGATGCTTGCCATGCCACCAAAGAGGTTGTCTGGCTACGATCTTTTTTCGCGAATCTCGCCTCTCCTCCTTCCACTCCCACCCCCATCTTTTCGACTCACAAGGCGCCCACGCTTTGATCAAGAATCCGCTTCACCATAAACGCGCCCAACGTATTGATATTCAGCATCACTATTCTAGAGAGCATGTCAATATCTCTATGTGACGTTTGCGGATCAAGTGGTCGCTTTTCTCACCAAGACTCTCCATCGGCCTCATTTTGAACAAGATCGTTTCTACTCCGACCTTTCCTTCTAGTTTTCAAATTCCCCTTCTCTTTTCTTCTAAATCGTTTTTGCAGTCTTAGCTTGAGAGGAGGTGTTAAAAGTATGTCGGCTTGTGTTCTTTTCTCCTTAATCCATACGTCTACTTTATTCTCTTTAGTCCTAAGTCTGCTTGTCCGTACTCCACTTATTAAGTGCACTCTCCAACTAATACTTTTGGTCTTTTGTCATCGAATGTTTCTTTCTTTTTCTACCGTCGGTCACCTTTGACTAATAGATTTATCTTTATTTAGCCGCCCAAAGCTCGCTCTATGTAATATATTACATTACTGCCCACAGTAAATAGTGCTTTGATACTTTGAATGAAAGGTATCTTTTCTTAATGAAATTATCACTCAATCACGAAAATTCCCAAATGCATTGGTTCATTTTGACGTCGTCATGGCGTCCGACATTCCACCTCCTATGCTCTCTCCTCTCTCTTCCTTCCTCCCTCCCTCCCCTCCATATTTTGGTGCATAGGAAAACACACATTTACACAGGGAAGGAGTGAAGGGAAAATGAGCAAGCATCTTCTCCAGAAGCATTGCTTTATTTCCAACGGTTACTCTCTATTTGTTCTTCAGTGATGCATTAGGTGTCAAAATAACAGATACGACTAGATCTTCCCCTTGCCAAAACCATATAAAAAAATAAAACATTTTACATTCCACGTTTTAACATCACGATCCACAAAAGAAAACAAAAAACTCAAGGAATAGCTCAACCACAAAAACGAAACAATTTGAAGTCTGTTTACTCGCTTCCTTATCTCGATCAATTACAAGAAAAGAACGAAAAGCGTCAACACAAAGTGTACAAAAGGGGTGGCACCAACATTGCCATCCTATTTACAATGATGCGACACTTGTAGACACTCACAGTTCGTATTTGAGAAACATGGTAGATCATTATCCAAATCTAAGAACCTTTGTGACTACAACTTACTTGCATATATCGTTCATTTCTACTTATTTTTATTTGGGAACAATATAGACCAGGCTACTCAATTTTGAAAGAAACACGTCATTATTTCTTATGACTATTTTTATCACTATTTTTTATCACTATTTTACAAACGAGAAAACGAAAAAACGAGAAAAGCAAAAAGCTTTCCTTCACATTGTGGACTTAGTAACTATTTGACAAAAGAACGGCCAATTTCTGACCAGGAAAGTAACACGAGCTCCCCTCTCTCCCTATCCCTCTTTCCCCTTTCCTCTTTTAGCCAAGTTCAGCCGTAAATCCAAATGCTAAAACCCACATTGGATGAAAACAGTCATAGACTTGGTTGTACACAATGGCCAAAACTGTCCCTATCCCTCTCCCTCTCCCTCTCCCTCTCCCTGCCATTTAGGACCACGAGTCGCCACTTGTAAGACTCATACTTACTGTTCGGAATCTTCATGATCTCTTTCTCCCTCCCCCTCTCCCTCTCACTCTCCCTGTCACTAATCATGACTCGGCACCTTGTAATACTCATACATCTTGTTCAAAATCTTCGTGATTTCTTCGCAAAGAACTTGCCATTTCGGATCATGAGTCATATTTTTGTCCGGATGATAATGAGATATCGCCAACATTATCGTCTTTTTCACAACGTCTGGAGCACTTAGACTTCCAAGTTGGTGTCTACTATTTTTGGGAGGATGTGTGGGATACAAAAATCTGAGAAACGATTCGGTGCCGTTAGTCGCTTCTCTGTTAAGAGCTGCCAATTCATTTTTAAGAGATTTTAGTAACGGTTCTCTCTCTTTTGCTCTTGCCTCCTCTTCCTCCTTAAGTACTTCCTTTTGGTACCTTTCAACTTCGGTGAGGCTTTTTTGAAACCATTTTGATTGACGGATTCGAGGTACAATTTCTTGAAGCTTGATGCCGAACTGGAAAAGCGAGGAGTGACAAATAGTGTGTCAAAAGATAAACCACAAATAATTTCTTTGAAACAGCAAAAAAGAAGGAAGAGAAGAATGCCATACAGAGTGTGTCAAACCTTAATAAACAGTTTTATGAAACAGCAAAAGGGAAGGGAAGAGAAGAGTGGCATAAATAATATTTCAAAATGCAATAAATGTTTTTTTGAAGCAGCAAAACATACCTGTTTCTACACCTTAACGGCATTCTGATAATAATAGTAGTAAACGTAATTATAATAGCGTCAGCGACTGCAATGGCAATAGCAACAAATAGCGATATCAACTGCAATAGCAAAAGCAATAGCATAGCAATAACAAAAATAACATTTTCTTGTAAGGATAAAATGGAATACCTGAACAGCAATTGAATGATACCGATGAGCAGGCCTATCTTTTTTTAACACTTTTCCATAAACTTCTCCGAGCTCACTGTGAGCAATTCCTTCACTTTCCACGTCTATTCCCCTCGTTAGTATAATCGATTCTTTGAACTTGTCAATGGCGGCATCCACTTGCGTCATATTTAATTCGACATTTTCAGTCAACGCATTTTCAAGCATATTCTTACCGACTGTAAGAGATTGTAACGCTTCACAAGTACATTCGTACTGAAAAACTTGGTCAGACAGTTCTTTAACCAGTTCAAGTTGTTCTGGATCTTTATTACCAGCTTCCTCGGCTCGAATCAATGGGGTATAACTTTCACGCATGAAATTTAAACAAGAAATGTAACTTTTAGAGCATTCGGAGCTCTCAGTTCCTCCTCCTCCACTATCCAAAGACCTAATTCCAGAATGGAAAAAAAACTCGGCGCAACGTAAATGTACATGCACCATATTTTTAACCAAATTTTTGCACTTGAGAACCACAGATTCACAATCATACAAACTGTGTATTTTGGAAGAAACACTGTCAGAAAGCAGCAACAAGCATTTCTTACGAATTTGTGAATCAAAATCGTAAAAAAAAGCCAAAACAGAGTATATATTTGTCTCGAAAAGTGAATCTAGGGTTTCCATCCAGCCGTCTGATTTTCCTTCATTGCCGAATGTTGCAGCTTGGGAGAGGGAGAGGAGAGAGAGGAGAGAGAGGAGAGAGAGGAGAGAGAGGAGAGAATGAGAGAGAGAAAGAAAGAGAGAAAGAAAGAAAGAAACGGTTGTTATGACCCGAGACTTGGTCTAGTGAGGCTTTTGTACTTTTAAGTGCATGCTCTAAACGAAACCTTAAAAACTGATGCATGGATTAGGTCATGTCTCATGTTTAAACGTCGATTTTACCGTATTACGTGTTGTATTCTGGCAAAAGAATGTAACTGATGAATCTATGTCTACTCCACTGTTAGTTTTTCTTGTATAGTTAAACTACCTTCGTTGTTAATTACCTCAGAATTGTATTTCTATCGAACACAGTCATTTATCTCTCTTTAAAATGTGAAAAATAATTTGTTTATCTCTCTTATTTTTCGTGACGGTGATTAAAGATTCGAGAACTCTCTCACGAATTAAACGGCTTTTAGTAACAGTCCTATATTAATAATGACAAGTAGTACTGTGGTTACAAAAATAAGGTGACAAAACATAATTGTTTCTCAAGAAAAAATAGTAAACAGTAATTAAAAAGAGTAAATAAATAGTTAAAAAAAAAAAAGGCCTTGGCAGATTTCTTGTAAATCTGCTCAAAAAGTTTTCACTTTCATTTTGTTTACTTTTTTTATCAAAGAAAGTCTTAAGCAGGGTATTCTGCAAATCTTGCTGATATTATAACAAAGCAAAGAAGAAAAAGAAAAGTCTAAAAAATAAAACAACATTTTCATTAAAAAAAAAAAAAAAGATTTTACTCCGATACCATTTTTCTCAAAGTTATCGATACGCGTCTTTCTTGAATTAATTCACAGCCTTCCCAAATTTGATGATTCTTATCTCTATTTATCCCGTGAGTCCAATTATATCTCGCCTCCCCTAATAGTATTAACAAATCTCCTGGATTTAACAATACTGGAATCTCAACTTCCAAGCTCTCTCTCTCCCTCTTCTCACCCCTCTTTTCCTCAATGTTTATGGAATTATCTATTATTATTTTTTTACTTGCAGTATCCGAACTTGTGGTATTTTTTGTTTCAATGCACTGAAGTTTACTTTCCGGAGATTTTTGGTCCGAAGAATTAGACTCAGAAAAACCATAATTGCTTTGAAAACTCGTATCTTCTCCTCCTGAAATTTCCTCCTTTTCCATTTTACAATTTGAAAACTTCTTTCCCATTCCATTCACGAGATTGTGTTTTTTGTGGCTTAAATCTTCACCAGATTGAACTACTCGAAAAACTTTTTTGCGAGGTTCAAAAGCACTTCTGTCTCCCCCAATGTGACTAGAAGATCCACAATCTTTGTCCTTTTCTAACAAAGTTTCTCCAGTGGAATTCGCGAAGCTCAAACCTTCGTGGTTTTTGTCATTTTCTCGTATAATATTTAAGCTTCTTTTTTCTTTGTTTATATCTTTTTCTCGTATGCTATTTAAGCTCCAATCTTCAACGTTTTTGTCTTTTTCTCGTCCATTACTATCACACAAAGGCGAGTTTTTTTCCGTTCCGTTGTTGTCAACGGAAAAAGTAATTGACATATGTTTAGTTAATCGTACGTCTCCCGTTTTCTTAAAAGTCATAACACAAGACGAGAGGAGAGAAACAATCGCAATTCCATCTTCAAAACGCAAAAGATCGACGTGCGAAGAGATCCCCTGCGATAAAACGAAGGCAAAAGTTCTTAATTTCTATTTTTTTTCGAATGTTTTTCATTTCTGTCTTTTTTAATGTTTTTCATTTTTTTTTTTTATGCCTGTCGAGTGAGTGTTATCTTGAGTCGAAATTATAAATTAGTGTTAACAACACTATTTAATTAAGCAAGCTCACAATGAGCCACGACGCAAGACATAATTAAGTGTAATTTAATAATTCACAAATACTGATAGAGACGGGCTGTGTACACTGTCTACAGGTATTAGTGTTAATACCACTCAATTGGTCGAAAAACTTCATTTGGCCGAAAATCATAAAATAGTATTAATAACACTATTTATGGAAGTGCGACTAATAACACTATTTATGGGAGTGCGACTAAAGAGGGAAATGTCAATATACCCTAAACTACACTGCCCATCGCTATAAGAGTTAATCACTCTAATTCGAAAGGGTTTTTTTCAGACACAAAATCATAAACTAATGTAAGATAAATCAATGACACTATAACGTTAGATGGCCGGTAATGAGCCACATCGCAACACATGACTCAGTGTAGTAAATTCGAATCAAGTGTAAACACTAATAGTATCTTAGTGTACTTAATTCGAATCAAGTGTAAACACTTATAATTCATTAATTCTCGTAATGATGAGCGTGTACACTGTCCATCCCAATTAGTGTTAATAACCATCAATAGGTCGTCACATTTTTGGGCTGAAATCGTGAAATATAGTTACAGACACAAATTAAGGGAGAGGCTTAAAATAGGAGTAGTCATTGTGAATACTAGAATGGGATAGAAAAGGCCTCCTCCCACCTTTCCTGGCTCATAAGTGTTCTAGGGAGGAAGAGAGGGAGGGAGAGAGGAAGGGAGGGAGGGAGGGTGAGAAAGAGGGAGGGAGGGAGGAAGTGGGGGAGGAGAGGGAAGGAGCGAATCAAAGAGTACTATGGGATAGAATAAGTTTTTCTCTTACCTCTCCGGGCTATAATTGTTGAAAGGAGGGAGGGAGAGAGGGTCGAGGGAGGGAGGGAGAGGAAGGAGGATTAAAAAGAGGGAAGAGAGAACCGAAGACTAGTATGGGACAGAAAAAAATCTCCTCTCACCTTCCCTGGCTCATGAGTGTTGTAGGGAGGAAGCGAGGGAGAACACGAGGGCGGGAGAGAAAGAGGGAGGGAGGGAGGGAGGAAGAAAATATCCTTTTACCTCTCCGGGCTCATAACTGTTCGCAATCATTTGATTAAAAATGGGATTCCTTTTCAGCAAAAAGCCAAAATTCGGATGTCCAGCTGGCGCTCTCTCATTGGCTCTCTCAGGTGACAGCTGGCAATCGGACCAAAAATTACTTTTTGAAAAATAGGATGAAATGGATTGAGCGACGAGATCGGAGAGACTTTCAGCCCATGAAGGTAAATCGAAAAATCTCATGGCCTGGAAAAAAGAAACAAAGCAAAAAGTGAAAAAAGGACTCTCCCTCCCTCTCCCTCTCCCTCTCCCTCTCCCTCCCCCTCTCCCTCCCCCCTCCGCTCCCCCTCTCCCCGGACTCTCCCTCCCTCTCCCCTCCCCTCCCCCCTACCCCTCTCCCCCCTCTCCCTCCCCCCCTCCTCTCCCCCCTCTCCCCGGACTCTCCCTCCTCTCCCCTCTCCCCTCCTCCCCCCTACCCTCCTCTCCCCCTCTCCCCTTCCCCCTCTCTCCCTCCCCCCCTCCCTCCTCCCCCTCCTCCCCCTCCTCCCCCTCCCTCCTCCCCCTCCCTCCTCCCCCTCCCTCCCTCCTCCCCCTCCCTCCCTCCCTCCCCTCCCTCCCTCCCTCCCCCCTCCCTCCCCCCCTCCCTCCCCCCCTCCCTCCCTCCTCTCCCTCCTCTCCCTCCTTAAAAATTACAGAAAATAAGCGAAAGAAACAGTAGAAACAAAAATTAGAAAAGAAAAAGAAACGAAAAAAAAGACAAAATTAATCCATACTATTTTAGGTGAGCCTAGATATTGTGATTCCTGGATTGCAATTAAAATAAACAATAAATGAATAAATAAGTAAATGAAATAAGAAAAGACCTGATTTAGTGTGGAGTTCTGAAACCAGCCTTCTGTACCCTCCTCCCCCACCTCCCCTCCCCTCCCCTCCCCCCCGGCCCCCATGGAAAGAAAAAAGAGAAAAAGAAAAATAAAAAATAAATAAAAAAAGAAAAGGTAAAACAAAAGTAAAAATCATCATGGATGGAACAAAAAAAATAAAAAATGCTTTGTCTTTTCCAGTTCTTGTTTATACGTATTTAATAGAGCTTTTGTTCTACTGTTGTTTTCTCAAGAATATATATAATTTTTTATTTTTTTTATATATGTTTCTAATTTCTTAAACTAAATATAAATATATATATATATATATATATATATATATATATATATATATATATATATATATATATATATATTTTTACCTTTTTCCACGGAGGCCATCAGCGCATTTTGAGATTCTTTGTCTAAAAAATTTCGGCAAATCCAAAGCCCATTTACACCCTCTATTTCGCTCCAATTTGTATCCTCATTTACCTGAAAAAAAAAATAACAATAAAATAAAAAAAGGCACATATATATGTACACATATATATCATGTATGTGCATGTATTTATATGTATGTATTTATATATATGTGCATGCATATATGCGCGTGTGTGTGTGTGTGTGTGTGTGTGTATGTGTGTATATATATATATATATATATATATATATATATATATATATATATATATACATATATATATACACATATATATCATGTATGTGCATGTATTTATATGTATGTATTTATATATATGTGTATGCATATATGTGTGTGTGTGTGTGTGTGTGTGTGTGTGTGTGTGTGTGTGTGTGTGTGTATATATATATATATATACATACATACATATATGTGTATATATATGAAAAAAAAATGTCAAGTTGATTATAAGTATTTGATTGGAATGTTTTTCACTCTTTCTTTGCACTCCCGAACTTCTGATTTTGCTAAAAAAATTGGATCAAATTATTCAAAATAAATACAAATGTTTTCAACAAAACTTGTTTTTAGCATAAAACAACAAAATATATGTACTACCTATTTTTCAATTTTTATTCAACATCACATTTTACCAACACTTAAAATAGCCTTAATTTGAATGATTCCCTAGAAATACCAAAACCCTCATAATCCCTAAAATACCTTAAGAACCATAATAATCTCAGAAACCCTATGAAACCATAAAATTGAAAAAAAAAAAAAATGAAAATTGAGATCATTCAATTCTATTTGGAGTTTCTTAGGGTTTATTATAGGGATATTATGAAACTCTAGAAAACCCTAAAGACCCACAAACCTTAAAAAACCCTCAAAAAACCTGAGAACCCTAATTTTTTTTCAGAAACCCTAAAACATTAACAACTGAAACCATTCGTTAGATTTACATTTATTATCCGTTTTCTAAAAAATATTCTCACCGAAAAAAAATCCTCCTTCTCGTCTTCATCCGAATTTTCTTCCGAATCCGATTCTCCGAATAAATCGCTTAAAAATACTTTCATATTTTCTCCGTTTCCATGAGAAACCATTGTAAAACCCTGAAAGAAGCCAAAAATCTCTAAAAACCCAAAAAAAAAAACCCGAGGACTTCAGCGTCTTTCAATCTGTTTTGAAGCATTTTATTGAGAAACGGACAAAAAAACGTACAAAAAAAATAAAATAAAAACAGATACTTATTGTTTTTTTTTTGCCTCTGTCCAGTTCCGCATTGGCCTTGTCGCTTCTGATTGCCTTTCCGCTCTGTGACGTCACAGGTTCAAATTTTCTCCGTTCAAATGACGTCACGATCGACTGATCTGACGGCCGTGGAGAATTCTAGCCGACGTCAATTCTCAACCGGTTAAGATTAAACGGTAAATGAGAGATTTGACGCTATTTAAAATTTAGTTTAAACAGAGGTTGAACCGGCAAAAACTCTAATAGTGTCAATGTGTTTTCCGCCACTTAAGAAAACTTTTTCCCGTGCTCACCCTGTCAAATAAATAATCCGACGGCTGCGAAGGAAGGTAAGGAGGTTTCTGTAGCTTCCGATTGGTGGTCACTAAACTGAAACAGGACACATGTGCAGGGAGAAAGAGTTGATTAAAGTGTCGAAAAAATCATCGACGCTAATAACACTGCCAGGTGTGGTACACCGCCAATCGCTATTAGCGTACTGAAGTACAGTACACCGCGAATCGTAATTAGAGTAAATTACTCTAATTCGGTCGCTCGAAATTTCGACTCTATTACATCAAATAGAGTAAATGATTCTAATTTTTTCATTATTCTAATTTAGGTAAGTTTATATTAGCGTAACAAAATTGTAATATAGGTTCGTTTTAAATAGTGTGGAGTACGGACGACGTTCGACCGTGCAAAACTGTACTTTTTTAAGTAAAAAGGTACAATTAATGATTTAATACAGTCGCGCTCGCACGTGAAATCGCACTAAACGAAAAATTAATCACATCGAAAAAAAGCCGTTCGCATAACTCTCGTCCGTCGACAGCATCGTCGTCAGTGTGAACATCAGCTGACATTCAGCGCGACAAATAATACTAACGTCATAATGACGTCAAAACTATACGGACTGACAGATTTTGTACATCTACGTAATTTAGTGTTCATAATTACAGCGCGGAAATTTAATGCCGACATAACCCAATATAGAGTACTTAAATAAATTAGAGTAAACTTCCTCTGTGAAAAAGTTCTATCACATAAATTAGAGTTCATTACTCTAATTGTTTTTTTTTGTTTTTTTACTCTAATTTTTTCATTACTCTAATTACGATTCGCGGTGTACTGAACGCTAATTCGGTCCCGCTTTTTTTTTCTCAAATTCTCAAATAAAATTATCCATACTATTTTAAAAAAACTCTAATTTTAAATTAGAGTAGACGATTTCTTTCAAAATTTACAAATTCTCAATTAGCGTTGATAATGGTAATTATTAGCGATTGGCGGTGTCCTGTACAGTGTACAGTACACCGCGAATCGTTATTAGCGTCAATGTTTTTTTCGCCACTTAAAACAATATTTATCCGTACACAATTGTCGGATTTTCAGTTTGACATCGCCAATCGGAAGCTGAGAATGTTACCTTTCAATCGCAACCGTCAGATCCAAAATCCGACAAGTGTGTACGGAGAAAAAATGTTTTAAGTGGCGAAAAAACATTGACGCTAATAACGATTCGCGGTGTAGCGGCCGGGAAGTTTCGGGCTTCAAAGCATAGATGATAGATCAAAAGATGCAAAAATGCGTATTTAAGATGACGTATAATACGTATATAAGACGGGGTTGCTGGATAAACTGTAAAGTACACTTAACCTTACTCGGTAGCGCGTGGCGAACAGTCGACCAATGAAGCTAGAATGTCAGTCGCCGGGTTCAGCGGAATGAGGATTTTGCACTTCGGACAGCTGCCGTACAGCCATTCTACACTGCCGCCTGAAAGTGAGAAACGACAAAAACGCTTTCAGCTGCACTCACTCATCGCATTTTCCGCGGCGGTCAACCGCCGTTCGTCCGCAATTTTAAACTTGGGACGCGTGGCAGCACGTCATTAGCTATCTCAGACGACTGTACTTTTTAGAGCCGTCGAAATACAAACTTAGGCGGAGGCAAAAATACTCAAAAGAAAATCCTCCACAAATCCACAAACACTTAAAAAAGAAATGCAAGAGAAACCTTGATATTACAAAAATCAACAAAAAGGAATCCAGTAAAATTTGCTTCCTTGCTTTGGTAATCAAATTGATAAACTTTTCGACGGCTGAAAAAAAAGATTCAATGGCTATGAAAAAGTTCTCTCCCTCTCCTTCTCTTCGCTTGGGAATGCTATCTCATGCCATAGCCATGGTCATGATCCACACTAATTCTGGTGCGGAGGCGAATCGCCGCCTTGGAAAACTGGCGATCAATGAGAAACTAGCAGATCTTATGTCCACTCGAACTATGATGCCATTTTCTACCAATCCCCTCCCTCTCCTTCCTCTCCTCCCTCTCCTCCCTCTCTGCGACTTCGTCCTGTTCCCCGGCAACTCGACCATTCCCACTATCAGGTCTAATATTTTTTTAAGAATTCAACTCCTTTCTAAATTATCTAACATTGCATTTAAACATCATGGGAATTAATTTTCATGTACAAGCATTAGAAAACATTTTTGAAGCCTAGAAACGAACCGATGAATCTAGTCATCTTGTATGACGAAAGGTTATCATATATTGTTATCATATGGTTGTTCATAATTATTTTTCTTGTTTATTTTTACCATGAAGAAAAATGTAGAAACTTTGATCAAAAAGAAACCACAGTAATATGTCTCCTTCATTCGCTACACGAGTCTCTAAGTTTTTTTTTTCGTATTTGGAATATTCCCCAACTATAGAGTCCTTTTTACTATTCGGTTGCTATTCGGGTACACAAAAGTTCATTTCATTTTTTCATTTAACTAAAAAGAAAAATTGAAATAGACCTTTTGAGTGAAAAAATAAAATTACTGAAGTTTGAACTGTGGCTTATTTCAGTTTGGACGGTTCGCCTGATACCGGAACTGGGCCCTACGTGATGGATACTGTGAGTGGAGAGATTATTGAAGTGGACAATTCCGGAAAAGCTTCCTTCCTCTGCGAAGATATGGAGGGAACAAGTGCGGGAGACCAGTTTTATGTCAATGGTCAACAAGCACAAATGGTGTTTCGGACCTTTAATGCGGTAAGAGAAAACATTTCCCACTTGTAGTTTTCCTCAGCCCAAAAGGAGACAATGACATACCGAAGAAAAGATTTTTTTTTTTCAAAAAGTGCGATGGAACCATCGAGGTACAAAGGAGTTAAAATAACCAAATGGGTCTTGGTATACGACGCCACGATATAGAAAGATATGTTGTTCTTGGACTCCACACGTGTGTATCGCAGTAAATGCTGGTTACGCCAGTGCGCAGTTCATTGCCGTAAATTCGGTTTCAGGCGCTTGCGTGCTCAATCGGCCGGGTAGCTCAGCTGGTAGAGCTAGTGTACGGCTAACACAAGGTCCCGGGTCGATCCCCGGCTTGGCCATTTTCCAAAGTTTTCACTTTGGCGCCCATGCGATATGTTGAATATCGCCGATCCTCAATATCCCCCTCCCTTACGAGGTGCGCACGATTAAAGAATGTGAAATGTTCCTTATTTATTTTCAGAATACTTTTATCCTCTCCATCCGAAAGGTGAACTGAAGCTTACATATTTTTTTATTTTTTTTTGTTTATTAATATTGCAGGCGCCCAAAAGCTACTTTGAAAACTCCTGCTTTGTGATTCCTCTCCCTGCTGTCCAAATCCCTATGGGCAATACAGTCTTAAACCTCAACGTGGGAGACCACCACCAAAAAACATACCCAGAGGAGAGACGATGCCTCATCTTTGCCACGGGCCCCTCCACCTCACCTTGTAACTGCTTACCTTCTCTCTCTCCTCCACCCACTTCTCCATCACCGTCACCTCCTCCATCCTCTCCTTCCCCTCCATCTCCTTCTCCTCCTCCACCATCACCACCTCCACCCTCTCCACCCTCTCCACCTCCTCCATCACCGTCTCCCCCACCTCCATCAGCTCCTCCTCCTCCTCCACCATCGCCTCCTCCTCCCTCTCCTTCCCCTCCTCCACCATCACCTCCTCCTCCCTCTCCTTCACCTCCTCCACCTTCACCTCCTCCTCCCTCTCCCTCCCCTCCTCCACCATCACCTCCACCTCCTCCTCCTTCTCTGCCACCTCCTCCCTCATGCAACACATCTTGCCCTTCGTCTCCTTTGGAAATTTGCGACTTTTACTTTGCGAGTTACAAATACGAAATTCCCACAATAACGCTCGTCAATAATGAGGGAACGATTTTGAGTACTGGATTAAGGACAGAAAAAACGGGAGAGGAGGTTATTGTTGAGGTGGACGAGTCCGGCTCGGCGCGCTTTCGAGAATGCCCCGCCGTCGATAATTCCGTCGGAAATCAATTTTATTTGAACGGCGAGGATGCGATTTTGAAAGCGCGGACATTCCAGCCGCAGGATGGAATGGAGTACTTCCGTAGACGTTGCGTGATGTTACCTATTACTGTATTACGGATCAACTATAATGGTGTGGCGTTCAATGTACCGCAAGATGACGTGGATCATCTCTTTAGTACGTCGAGACGGTGTGTTATGTTCAAAACATCTTAGACACGATTGATTTCACCTTAAAATATTTTATCATAAAATTTGATTGATTTCTCCTTTAAATATTTTGTCATAAACTTTTGAATGATTTCACCTTAAAATATTTTATCATAAACTTTTGATAAACATTTGATTTCGTGCGTATAGGTATGTCCTTTCTCTCATGTTTGGTTGACAACAATTGATTGCTAAGGACCTCTTCAATTATTGGTGTAATTGTACAAGCGGAGTTGAAAAGCCTTTCATTTAGGAAATCCTTCGATAATTTTGAAATGTTGTTCTTACTTTGCGATTTTGGTGTAATATACATGGGCTGTCGTCAAGTCTTCGATCTAGGAAATCCTTATTTGCTAATGTTGTTCTTACTTTGCATTATTTTCTTCAAAAAAGTTTGTACCCCGAATTGGTCAACCAAGTATTTGAACTGTCTTTCCACCGAAGTAATTTTATATTGGGTGAACACTCATTCTCTATGTTGCACATAAATATTTGACGATGTGAAATCTTGATCACTGGTATTTTCCTTGCATTGCCATACTTAATGTTTACAAATCATCCATTGCAAATAACATAGTAATATAAATTTGTATGCTACAAGAGTGGCTTATACGTTTATTTGTGACCCATAATGGTTTTAACTGCTTTTCATAGGTCGAGCTTTGTGTGTTTCTTATCATTGAACATTTTACTATTTATAATACTCTTACTACCGTATTAGAAATGCAATGGAAAACCAAACTATTGCTTGATTCTTGTCGTTAAAACTCTTCTGATAGAGCTCAGGTAACTTACTTCCACGTGTGTTTTTTTCAGTCATCACTCAACATTTTGTGAATCTTTAGGTTGACCTTTCGTGATGTCTCCCCTTAGTTTTAACTAATAGTAATAAGAGGGTGAATCGTCTATGTTCATGTGAAATGCCAATTTTGATTTTTATGTGTCTATTCTAATGTGAATGTCAATTTTTATACAAATATCAATGTTCATGTGAAATGCCAATTTTGATTTTTATGTGTCTATTCTAATATGAATGTCAATTTTTATACAAATATCAATGCCATAAAATTTTGATTACTATGAAAGTTAACGCGGACTTTTGACACATAAAAAACTCAGGTACAGAGTATATTTGTCTATATTACGACCCTCATTCATTTCCCTTTTTTAGCAGTGTGATTAATTGATTATGTATTGTTAGGTTAAAGAAATTAGAAAAAATATATAAACGATAGATTGAAATACGAAAATAGTACTGAATTAAACCCTAAAGAACTATAGTAACGGATATTCAGCATTCGTGCCGAATATCGATGTACCCCGACTACACTTTAAATAAGCGTACTACAGTACACCGCCAATCGTTATTAGCGTTGTGTACACTATTTCCGTCCCGTTTTTTTTTTTAATTATTCTCCATTAGCGTAGTTCATTCTATTTTTTTTTGTACTCTATTTAGGGTTAAATTTTTAGTACCGTACAAAACGGAAGTACGTCATCCTTTAATTAGTGTGGTGTACGGGGAGTGTCAGACCGTACAAAATAGTACATTTTTAAGTAAAACGGTACAATTCATTATGTTTAATAGCAACGGACGCATGAGAATGTGCGGTCTTAAAAAGGGTTCAATCCGGGTCGTAAAAAATTACGTTCGCACTTATTAGCCAACATCCGTATTGTCACAGTGTGAACGATAAACAAATTCGCGTGTGGAAAATCATTTTTCCAGTAAAAGAACAGGACTGATACAATGTCGCGGCGCCGTATAACTGTAACCTACATATATACAATTTCAACACCGTGTAGGTTCTTTGTAAGCACCTGTACTTACTATTAATGCTATTTTATGGTTATGGTCTATTTAGCGTAAAAGTTTATTGTATTAAGGAGGAGATGGTCCCATTTAGTATAAATGTACATTGTAATATGGTGTCGAACACAAAATAGCGTAAACGTTTATGTTAATAAGATGTCGATGTGCCAAAAAACACCAAATTAAGGTTGTTAACTGTATTTTTTATAATAAAACAACATGATTTGGCGTTGGTGATATTTGGGGATAGGAAACGCCAAATGCGGACAGTCCATAAAAAAAAGAATCTATTTTTGGCGAATCACAACCAACCATTTTTTGGTGGGATTTGTATGGCGTTATTTTGCAAATATTTCATTTTGTTAAGCGCGAAGCAGACGAACGCTCCGCCGCCTGCTCCACCTTTCATCCATGGCTTCCACCCTATCAACCTACCATTTCCTCGTCCAGCCACCCTGTCTCTTCCATATCTCCTTAGCTTTTTGGTGAACAGCGTTCCCTCTTCCGGTTTGTGTGTCCCTCTCCTTATCCCTGTTCCGCCTCTATCTCTCCCCCCCTCCCCTTTCCTCTCTCTCTACCTCTGCTGCACTCTCTTTATATTCTCCTCTCCCTCTCTCTCCTTCTCCACTTGTATTGTTATCCCCTTTCCTTCTCTCCTTCCTCCTCTACCTCTCTACCCTTGCCTCTTTCTCTCCCAATCTCCCTCTATCCTCTCCCTCTCCCCCTCTCTCCCGGCGAATCTGCTTCTCCCTATCCGTGAATCTCACTCTCTCTCTGTATTCGTAAATATTTCCCTACTTCTCACATTGAAAGTGTCTATCGCACCCGTCCCAATTTGTCTACCGTCTCCCCCCTCCCCATCCCCCCCCCCCCTTCAAATGCCGCCCTTTCCCCCCCAATCTATTCCATTCTCTTTTCGTGGATCTCTCTAATTTGTTTCTACGTAACTGTTTTTTTTTAACCTTTTGTTGTATTTTGTTTGTCTTGCCGTCATTCGACTTATGTTGGTTGTGGTCGCTAAATTTTCATCGATTCACTTTTTTTTTGTTTGTCTTTTTTGCAGTTGTGACAAATGCAATATTCCTTATACAAGTGGAGCTAACGGGCATTCTATTGAAGTATAAAAGAATAAGTTTTGAACGATAGGGGGAAAGTGAGGGCGGAGAGGAAAGAGGGAAGGGTTAGAAGAAAAAAGAAGAGAGTAGAGGTGAGGGAAGAGAGGGGGGAAAGAAAAATAAAGATTTTAGAAGAGGTATCGTATGGGTAGCTTTGATGTTACTCAGTTTAGTGTTTTATGAAACAAATAACAAAAAGAATTTAAATATTGAGAAATGTAGGTATGAATAAAAAGTCGTATTTTCTTCGACTTGTACATTCGGTGATTATTCGACATACGATTTCGTTTGATCAGTTTTTTAGGGTTTTATATTTAGGGTTCCAATTTTTGTAAAACTTTTATGTGTCCCGTGAAAGCAATATAAAACAATGGAATCGGTTGTTTATGGTTTTAATTTATATTGTCCATATTTATGTTTATGTTTATCATTTGTGTTTTTTGATTTTTGTATCTTATATATTAGTTTGCTCTTCATTTGTAAAATGTGCTTTTTCTTGTTAAAAAGTTATGATCCAAGGTTATTCTGATAACGAAATAAATAAAATAAAATACATTTCAGGACTAAAAATGAAATAAGGAAATACAAGAAACAAAAATGAATTCCGATTGTTGTTTGTGATTACGGTGGACCAAGCTTAAGAGACAACGTGTATAAGTTTTTTACTATTAACGAAGAAAAAAATAACTTGGGATGGCATTTTATTTGTTCGGTGAAAAAAGTAACGTCATGCTCGTGACACACAAGTAATTTGTGGGGTATAATTTTTAATGCAACTATGTATACCTTTAATCTTTAGTAGAGTCAAAGTTCTATCATTTAGCCACGATATATTTTCATCGCTGAATGTTAGAATTTTGTTTACCATGAAAATTACCATTCAGCGACGAGACGTTCTCGTCGCTGAATTATCATGTCGATTTTCTACACCTCAGCGACGACACATTGTGGTCGCTAAAAATGGGTTAAGCGGGGACTGACATAATAATGGACTGTTTTTTCCGCCATCCGTAGAATTTCACATGTAACCAACAAAGTCCTAAACACATTGCAAACATATGTGCCGAATTTGTGCACTTCAGCGATGAGAATGTGTCGTCGCTACAACTATTTGAATGCCGAAAAAGAGGTAGGAATGGACTGTATTGGTCGCCGTCTCGGGAATATTACTTCATATCGACGAAGCCTTAAACACATTGAATACATGTGTGATATCTAATGTCATCAATTTCTTTTTCCATACATCATTGTCAGTAACAAACATCAAAACGAAAAACAAAGAGTGACACGATTATATCCAAAACATAAAGGGTACAATTTATTCGACAAAGTTTGACAAACGTTAAGTCATTGAAGTCTTTCTCCATACATCATCAACAGCCTCAAACTTCAAAATGGAACACCGATAAAGATACGATTATATTGAAATCATCAATGATACACTTTTCCCAACAATCTTTCATAAACACTAAATAGCCTTACCACACTAACCATCCAAAACTACTAATAAAAAACTATAACAAATCAACACTAAACACTAGTTTTATAATTTTATGAAAAACCTTGTCCTCTCTTCACACACTACACCACTTCTCTATGAAACGAATCAAAATCTTCGGTCTCCCATTCAGCGTCCGTGTCATCGGGAACTTCATCCTCCCGAGTGTCGGCATCTTGAATGCCTCGGACAAAATCTCGTGCCACTATAGAGGGAATTGGCACCTCATCGCCTTCAAAATGGCACCGCCATTTCATGATGATAATTTGTAAATCCGGTGTGAGCATGCTCTCCTCCCATTTTCCGTCCTTTAATGACAACCCGCACTGAATCATAGCTTTGCGTGCGTAACCCATCCCATTCTTGTCCTTCATTGCGTTGACTTCGCGAATTGAATCGCGAGCAAGCGTAAGGAAAAAAGCCTTCCCGGGCCCGACAAGCTTCCCGGACCAACCCTTGCCACTCGGTTGGGACCACGCATGCTTCTCGATGCCGTTCATTTTCCAATCCTCCCATTTCCGCGACCAAACCTCCTTAATTTTCGAGATGACAAAGGAGTCGGCGGGTTGCACAAGGTGAGTCGCGCAAGGAGGGAAGAAATGTAGAATAGTCCTCTTGGCGAGTAAGACTCGGTTCAACTCCTCGGAATTGTTGTGACCGCCACAATTGTCGAGGAATATTATTTTTTCACGCCCTTCGCGGTCTCCTTGGTAAGACCTCGGCTCTTCTATCCATTGCGGAAATACGGTTTTATCATTCCATCCTTTGGGGCCGGTTCGGTAGCAAACTCCTACAAAAAGAAAAAACAAAGGAAAGGGAGAAGGGGTGAATTACGTGAGGGGGATTTAATGAAGGAGGGAAAGGGAAGGTAGAGGGAGAAATATTAAATGATGAGGAAAAGGACGAGGAGGGAGCATTAAGAACCAATTAGAAAGGGCAAAACATGTATTCCTAGAGAGTATTGCGTAAAGATTAGTGGTTTATAAGGGAGATGAACATAAATTGAAGGATTTAAAATTTAATGGGACTTACCCGGTACATCGTCGGGAAGGCCCTTTATCGGGTAATTACGAGCGCGGTTGGTTAATATTAACATTGGAGCCTCTATTCGGGCGTTCACACCTCCCGTGAGTCGTACCATCAATGTCATGGACTCTCCGCCGCCCGCAACGTCCGCGTATCTAACAACCTCGTCGCCGCGAAAGCCTAATGTCTTTTTGTTGTCCATGTTTACAATCAAGTGCGTCTCGTCCATGTTCTCCACCAAATCCTCGTTAAAGAGACCTATAATCCACCAAAAAAATAGATAAACGCAATTGAAAACAAAACACAAGTAAGTTCTACGAAAGTGGAAACAAATTACAAAACTTAATATGTCAAGAGACAATAAATGGAATGGAAATATGAAGCATACCCGATTGGAATCCCCTTTTTAGTACGCCCATGTGATATGCCACGGATCTTTCAATGTACTCCTCCTTCTCGGGACTTAGTTTTAGTTTCCCTTTTTGAGCTCGGGCGACGATGCTATGCTTTTCAAAAAAGCGCTGAATCCAACGCCGAGTGATTTTTGGCTTGATCACTTCACAATTTTCGTCGGAAAATTCAAGCGCACCCTCTTTCTTCATATCGGCGATGATGTGATTTGCCATTTTTCCCACAATGATAGTAGACATTTTCAATCCCGCCTTTTGGAATCGGAAGAATTCGTCCACTAGTTCCTCGTGGACCTTGACAACCCATGGTAACTCTTTCCTTCCCCTTCCTGGTAACGCTTTCGTTACCGCCACACTCCTCTTTCCAAATCCCGCGGAAGATAAGGTGAGAGTAGTCTCCCTTATCCCTTTGAGTAGCGCCACCCTTTCTACCCACCATCGTCTGGCTTTCTGGTACCCTGCGATTGGAGTAATGAAAAAAAAAATTATTAGTGAATGAATTCCTATGAAGATGATTAACTCATTTAGGCTGGTATTCGCTGAATTAGCGACGACAGATTGTAGTCGCCTAATTCGGCGACGACAAACGCTCGTCGCTGAAATAGGCGACGACAATCTGTCGTCGCTAATTCAGCGACGACCATCTATTGTGGCTGAATGGCTTAAAACTTGACTCCTCTAAGGTTCATGGTTCAGCGACGACTGGAATTCCTGCTTACGGATGAACCTTTGTCGTCGCTATATTGAACTGGCTCGACTAATTAACAAAAAAACAAAACATTGTGAATGTGTGGGTTAGCGACGACAAGAGAAGAGAGAAAAGAAATTCTAATTAATTAGCAAGTAACATACATACCGATTACTGCAATTTTTTTTGAGACAACTCCCGAGTGAGCATCGCTATTTGTTCTTGATGGGCGGCCAATTGGTCAGTGAGTGCCTCAATTGTTCGTCGCCATTCCTCTTCTGTCGGTGGTGGAGGTGGGGTCATCGGACGCCGAACCCGTGGGATTTCGCATAAACGGGGTCGCCTCAAACGAATATTTCGGAACTTATGTAGAACCGAGGTACGAGCCGCACGCAAAGCTACTACCTTGGGAGTTCTTCGACAATACTTTAGGACGGCGTATAGACGAGGGTCCCACGGATGGTAAAGACGCAATAGATGGGGAACATTGACGCGATACCCGCGGTCATCGTGAACAATCCATGAATGCCGTGGATCCGCCGAATCGAATTGCCGTATGTGGGCGAACGTCGAGCCTCGGTCATCACCGTCGATGAAGAGCCACGTCGGATGAGCGGGAACATCCGGGGGGATGTCTAGAATTTCCGGTCGCGGATTCTCCCTTGGGTTTAGGGGGCGAGGTTCACCGTACCTCCAATGTTCAGGCCATTCGGCAACCGGAATGAAGTGCTCGACCCGAGGCACAAAACTGTCCATGTCCTCCTCTCCCGTGGGGGGAGGAAAAAACCAATCAGGATCCTCAATTCGGTAGGGAGCTTGAGAACCCGGATTTCCCAATACAACGCCTCTCTCCCGATTCGGTGATGGAGGCACCTCAAACACGTCGTCATCATCCGCGTATTCATCCTCTTGTTGTCGTCCCTCGCTATCCGGACTTTGCTCGTCCTCGGTGGCGGGCTCATCCACATCCTTCCATACCCGAATATCCGTGGGATGTTCTTCCTCGGGGGGTAGATTCTCAACCGGCGGTTCCTCCCCATCCACAATGCTCTCATCACTACAAGAAGTGGAGGGGACGTAATCTTCATCACTCCATTGACTAACTTTCCGCTTTCCAAGTTTTATTTCCCTCCTCCTCTCTAACCTTTTCTGTGCCTCACTCCCTCCCCCAACCTCCCGCTCATGAAAAACTGTCTCTTTCCTTTTTATTATCTTCCTCCTCTCAACTCTTCCCACCGCCTCACTTCCCTCCCCTTCCTCAACCATCGCCCCTTTCCCCCTTCCTTCTTCATTTAACGTCTGCTCCCCTCCCGCCTCACCTATTTCCTCCCTCCCACTATCATCAGATACCTTATTTTTATTTGTCATCCTTGTACTCCTCCTCTCTACTCCTCCACCCGTCTCACTTCCCTCCCCTTCCTCAACCATCGCCCCCTTTTCCCCTTCCTTCCACACCTGGTGCCGCGTCCTCTCCCGCCTCACCAACTTCCTCCTCCCCCCACCCACCAAAAACCTTAATTTTCTTTTGTAGTCTTTTACTCCTCCTCTCTACTCCTCCTCCCGCTTTATTACCCTCCCCCTCCTCAACCGTCGCCGCCTTTTCCCATCCTACCTCAGAAAATACCGCCTCCCCAAACCCCTCCGCAGTCAATGGGTCCCCCCCCCCCACCCATCTCGCCTTTTTCTTCCTCCTCCCTTTCATCAAAAACCCTACATTTCCTTCTTACCCTCCTATTCCTCTTCCCTATTGCTTCCCCCGCCTCTCCTTCCTTCTCCCCCTCCTTAACCGTCGCCTTTTCTCCCTTTCCCCCCTCATCGTTTACCTCCTCCACCCTACTCACCTCAACAGATGCCTCCCTTTCGTTCCCTTCCCTTTCTCCTCCTTCCCTTTCTCTTCCTTCCCATCCAATGGCCAACGGGATTGCTGCCTCCCGTTGCCTTGCCAACTCTTCCGCGGTCGCTGTAATAAGGGGAGGATAGCGATGACGTTGAGCGACCACAGTACGTGGTCGCTTAATTTGCTTGTTGCCGCCCTTCATAGCGAAGCTTAAAATTACAGTGTCAAAAATAGGTGAAGAAGACGCGGCTACGAAATGTGGAGGGTGCAGTAAACAGTATAGTCGTAAAACCCTACCTTTATTACGTAAAAATAAAGTATTTCTTGCGGGGGATACTTTCATTACGAATTGCCATGCACGAAATTACTTCAAACCCTATCCGATGTGTTTGAAAATTCCAACGATGGGACGACGATAAAACTAATTTAATTCCACGTTTTACTTACCACGCGGATTCAATATTGGACGTAGTCGCGTATGCAACATTTCGTCGTTAGACATTACAATATTAACCGGACGACGTTTCCATTATAAATTTCCAACGTTAAAGCGACGACGCAATGTCGTCGCTTTTCGATTTCTCCAACATTCGCAGAATCTCGGATGTAGTACACTTAAATTTTCGCATACTGGCGACGACAATATGTCGTCGCTTGTACATACTTTCTTACACACATCAAAGCGCAATTGGATGACGTTGTATAACAAACCATCATAAATACACGACATGGTTATGGGGAAGAATATGGCATGTACAAACATGCAATACGAGGGGGGCATAATCAACATGTAAATTATTGAATATGTAAAATTAAATTACAAACAATGGGAAACAGCGTCACACAAAGTAAACAACTGAGGGTTGCAACATAAAGGTAGGGATAATAGATAAAACACTTACTTGTACGATATCCCCACGAAAAATGTTGCGGAAACATCTTCACAGTCCTTGGGATGAGCAGTTCTTTTCCATTCGCGTGACAATCGGCGATCATCCAATTGATTACCGGCAGTCAAGTAACCTTCGTTGACACTTGTTGAACTTTTCAGGTCGACTCCCGGACGTTACCGTATTTATCACACGGTGGGTCCAAATTTCCGGTCACAACGCCTTCCACGAGGGGGTCCACGTCAGGTGATCCCCTTCCTTTGTTCGGTGGGTCTTGTCCTTGATTTTCAGTACATTCCATGTCCTCTTCAGTTAGTGGTGGTAATAAACCCGTCGTAGCGGTATTTTTCGCCGCAAAAAATGTGGTAATATGAGAAGTAATCGGCCACATATTGCAAATAATAGATCTGCCTTTTTGTCCAAATGATGATACAAAGCAAATAATAGAAAATCAAACGTCAAGGTAACGGAAAGATGCGGAAAGACAATGTCAATATTGGACCAAACGCTAGGTATATATACCAAATAAAAAACCAGATCGTGGGAAAAAGGGAGGGAAACCATTCTCCTTACCTTCGGGCGTCAAAATTTAAATTTAAATTTTGCAAACTGTCCAAATATTTTAGATGACACAAAGAAGGCGGGAAAGTTTCAAAATTTTCGTCGGTTTTGAGAGGGGGTATGCACGTGATAAGCGACCGACGATTTTCATGAAAGAGCCATGGTAACCGCCTGCTTCTTGACGTACCTACGGATCAGCTTTCGAATGGCGACGGGTATGATAGGCGGTTGGTGTAACGTCATGTTGGAGCCGTAATGTTTGCGTGGATATAAAATTGTCCACGTGTAAATTTGGGCGACCAATCCCGAAACGCTTGAGACGAGGTGGTTGGTGAAATTGTACAGTTGGGACCAATTTAGAATAGGAGTATACTCTATTACGTCATTACATTAACGCTAATACCGGTCACAAGTTAGGGAGACAGACAGAAATGCATCCATTTTAGAATTAACACACATTTTAGCATGAATTCACGCTAATTAAATAGACGTCGCGACAGTATTAGAGTAAAGAACCCTTATTACAGTACATTGTCGACGTAAAACGGAAAAGCGACCAGCCGTTGAATCAGCAAGCGTTGTGTAATCGATACACGCGTAAAAAATTACACTCCGTAAAACTTTATTAAAGTTGCATACCTAACGGCGAATACATGACGCCTAACTGCGGTGAAATATTTTGACATGTACGTTGGAATGATTTACACTGTCACGTGACGGCGTACGATCTGATTTAAATTGTACGACTACTTTTATTAGTGTAAACATGTTTTCGACCGACATTTATTTTTTCAAAGATCCAAATTACCATAACCAAACAATTACAATGTATGATTTTTTCCAAAAATTTCAAATTCTTAAATAGCGTACACCACGGTAAAAAATTTTATACGCTAAAAAAACTTACACGCTAATAACGATTGGCGGTGTACTGTACAGGTGCATTTCGTGTATAGTATACATACTGTACGAGGTAATAATATATACTTATATAGAGTTTTTAAATTTGTTTTCGCACATTAAACCTAGTACACCGCCAATCGCTATTAGCGTGTAGGTTTCATTAGCGTATACAAATAATTACCGTGGTGTACGCTATTTAAGAATTTGAAAATTTTGGAAAAAAATCATACATTCTAATTGTTTGATTATGGTAATTTGTAGTGTTGTGTATCGGTAAAAAACTTATCGCGATAACACCGATACCGATAGTTATCGTTATCGAACGGTCAGCGGTCCCGATATATTTGTACTTTCTGTACTTTCTGTCCGGAATGCTTTCTGTCCGGTAAACTGAACGGAAATCTACGTGAAATGTACGGCTTTTTACGGGAAATGTACGGAATTTGACGAAAAAATACGTTGCACTTTGTAGTACTTTTTGGGCGGTTAACTGTACATAAATTTGACGGGAATGTACGGAATTGTACCGATAAACTGATTATCATGAAACGGTAAAAAGACGGCGGTCTCAAAGTACAACGGATGCAGAATAACATTATGCGCGCGGCTAGAATCGAACGGACGACATTCAATGATAAAATAAGAGCGGACGGTCAGCGTGAGCGCCGACATCTCAGAATGGCTTTTTTGGCGGCTTTGGCCAAAAAAGTCGACGGATTGACACGTGGCAGGTTTGTAGTGGATCTCAAAAAAGAAAGGGACAAAGCCACGGCGTCGGATGTGGAAGGTACATCGCTTTAACTGGAGCCGTACTAAAGCCGTACATATATTATGCCGGCTACTGTCGGGGGAATAAGACGTACATATGAGTGTACATGCTGTACATTTATCTGTACGGTTCGTACAGTTATCGCCGATAGTTATCGTTATCGGCATTATCGCCGATAAGTAGCCGATATTATTTGATAGCTATCGGCGATAAGACCGATAGCGATATATTGTACCAATATATCGATTATCGGGTCCCCGAAAAATGGCCCATATCGGTTATCGGAAAATCTTTACCGATACACAACACTAGTAATTTGGATCTTTGAAAAAAAAAAATGTCGGTCGCAAACATGCTTACACTAATATAAGTTTCCGTACAAAATCTGACAAATCGTACACAAATCATACATTCACACGGTCGAAACGCGGCTGTAGGACGAATATGTGCGAGCGGGATTTTTTACGACCTGGTTTTTTTTTCCTTTTTAGAACGCACATTCTCATGCGTCCGCGGTTACTAAAACTAATTTATTGTATTTTTTAACTTAAAAAGGTACATTTATGTACGGTCTGACACTGACCGTACACCACTTTATTTAAGAGACAACGTACTGAATATAACCCTAAATAGAATAAAGAAAAAAATAGAATAAACTACGCTATTTGAGAATAAAACAAAAAAAAAGCGGGACGGGATTAGTGTACACAACGCTAATAGCGATTGGCGGTGTACTGTATAGTACACCATGTATCGCTACTAGTGTGTTTTTTTTGCCGCTTAAAACATCTTCTCTCCGTACACGCCTGTCGGGTTATAGATCTGACGGTTCCGATTGAAAGTCAAGATTCTCACCTTTCGATTGGCGGTCTCCATGAAAAAAGTCGGACAAGTGTGTACGGAGAAAAGATGTTTTAAGTGGAGAAATAATTATTAACACTAAATCACTAATAGCGATACACGGTGTCGTGTTGTGTTTCGAGAGCCTCTTGCCAATATTCCAAATGTACCATTTGTGACCTACCGATAGTAGATACGTTATATCCAGAAGTTTAATTTCGCGATAAAATTTCGATATATCGCATGAACTAATCGGTTCGATAACCATTCCAATACATCCGTACTCTGGTTCGCCATAAAGCTCCATACCTTATCAATCCATTTGGTTCCGTATAGCATCTGTACGGGCTCCCACCTCCAACCAAATATATAGCGATGGTTTTTGTTGGTCCCAAAGCGATATATCGGGTCTACCTACCGCTTTGACATACAATATACCGAATATCGAATTTATCGCGACAAAAAAATTCTCAATACGACACTGAGGGCACTTTCCCATGTGCTAAAGTTACAAATATTTTTTGTCGTTTTGCTCCATAACTTAGAAAAAAACGTGAAAATCCGCAGCCGTACCAAAAAATTGAAATTACCACCGTACAAGTTGCGCTACCTTGAAACCTTATATATACTGCAGTTTGTCGTTTAGTGCAATGTAGTTTGTCGTCTAGCGCGTTTCGACCCACTTTCGCGTCCTTCCAGCTCATCTTCGAACTTTATATAAAATCACCTCGCGATGTGATTTTGAAGAAAGTTCCATGAGGTGAGCCAATAGGCAAACGCTGTCGCACATGTCGGAAGTTTTTGAAAAATTTTGTGCGCAGAGTACCAAAAAAAAAAACCCACTGCACGTTTCTAACCTGTGCGTGACTATTTTCCGTGTGCTTTTTTCCGTACAGGGCCGTGGAGGGGGTCTCGACCAACAGACGCCATTTCGCAAAAGTGAAGTCTGTGAAAGCGCCCCTCTCTCTCTCCCTCTCCCATTACCGCGTCTATCTCACAATCATTGCAATGAAAAACGTCAATAATGGTATCAAATGAAAGATCTCTAAAAACAATTTATTTCGACTATCTTTGGGCGTATTTTGATGGCAAGTAGAGTGAGAAAAGACCAAAAAACAAAATCAAGAAACTATGGCGAAAAGTTTTAGAATTTGTGACGTCGACGCTGTCATAATTTGAGAATGACGTCAAAATGTCGCAAACCCAAAACATCTACCATGTCACAAGTAGTTAGACGTCTTCAACCATTGCTATTTTGTAAAGGTCATCAATTGTCACGAGTTTGGTAGTCGTCTACAACCGTCACAAATTAAACCCACGTCTACATCCGTCACAATCCAAAGTAATGTAATTCCTTTACATAGGAATGCTCTGAAAGTAGTACGGAGAATCTTTGCTAAAAACAAAGTTACAAGACTAAAGTTTCAGCTACATGGGAAAGTGCCCTGAGAACTAAGATTCGACCAATGCCAAGTTCCACAAGCCCTCCGTGTAAAACCATTGATTCAACTAGTTCTGAACCAAACCTATAACATACTAACCCTAAATATATAACATTTTTTTTTTTGATATTTCCTTTCACGTCGACGTCCCTTTTGTTCACAAAACCTCAATCAACATTAATTATGAAAAACAACAACAAAATAAAAAAACACTTGATCATTTGGAGGAAATTTTAACCACCAAGAAAAGTAATGCACAAGTTCACCAATAACTTCATAAAAGACAAATGACCGAAAGAAATCGTGCAAAATTGTCCCTCAAGATTAAGTACAATCTAAAAATACTAAAAACGTGGTTCGAAATCTGAAGGCTTTCCTATACCTTAAACAAATACTCGTTTGTTATCCTTTGAAGAGGAAAAGAAAAAAGGACACAAAATTGTTACCAATTCAACAACTTTTGTCATAAAATAAAATTTTGCAAAGATCAAAAATCACGTCTATAAACAGGAACACTTGCGTATCTTCCTCCAATTTTCAATAATGTAAAACAAACCAAAAGTTAAAAACTTAACACCTGTCCCTGAAAAACTTTGTGAGAAACTATTATATATTTTACATGTTTCTCACTCTCTACCCACACTTACTACAACCGCAATGTGCGGCTTTTGTCCAACAAATTCCAAAACCTAAAACCCGAAAACCCAAAATCACAAAAACCAAAAAACAAAAATAAGGTCATTTTGACATGACCCACTACTCGAAGTTCCCATTCACCCTCGCTCATCACTCCATATTATCCTCGTTTTTGTCGTCCTTCTTACCAAACCAAGACGAAACTATAGATAGTAATCACTCCCTCTTATCCTCTTTCTTGTGATCTTTTCCGCCTTTTCTGTTATGTTCGCTAGTAAAACAACATTCGTCGATAGGTATTAATCACTCCGTCTTATCCTCTTTCTTGTCGCATTTATCACCTGTAGTCGTCTTTCTTACCGAAACAAGACTCCACGAAACAATAGGCATTATTCACTCTGTCTTATCCTCTTTTTTACCGTCTGTATCCTCGTCTTTATTGTCTTTCTTACCAAACCACGACGCGACGACAGGTGTCAACGCGACAGTGGGAGGGAACCGAATGGGAGACGCCGCCTTATGGGCCGCATAGGCGAGAGCAAAAGTGCCCACTTTCTCTCCCGTGGCATCGGTATTGATTCCGAGCTGAAAAAGAAAAAAATATAATAAAGTATAAAGAGACGATCGCGGGGAAAGATGGGGGGGGAGAGAGAGCGTAGAGGGTGGGAGAGGAGATGGGGGGAAGAGGGAAGAGGGAATATATTAGTCTAGACCATACTCCACACTTTCTCTCCCATGACATCAGTATTGAATCCGAGCTGAAAAAAAAATATATATAATAAAGTATAAAGAGAAAATCGAGGGGAAGGATGCGAGGGGAGAGAGAGATAGAGGGCGAGAGAGGAGATGAGGAGGAGAGGGGAGAGGGGAGGGAAGATATTAGTGTAGACCATACTCCACATTTTCCCTCCTGTGGCAGCGGTATTGATTTAAAGCTCAAAGAAATTTAAAGAGAGATAAATGACAAAAGACAGTATAACAGCAGGAAGAAAGGGGGGGAGGGAGGGAGAAAGGGCAAAGGAAGGTGAAGGGTTGAGGGGAGAGAGGGAGAGAGGGAGAGAGGGAGAGAGGGGAGAGGAAATATGTTAGTCTAGGCCATACTCCACAATTTCTCTCCCGTAAGATCGGTATTGATACCAAGCAGAAAAAAAAAACGATAATAAAGCATAAAGAGAGGATCCAGGGGAAAGGAGGGAGGGGGGAGAGAGGATAGAGGGCGAGAGAGGAGATGAAGGGAGAGAGGGAAGCTGGAAAATATTAGTCCTAACCATGCTGTACACTTTCTCTCCCGTGACATTGGTATTGATACCAAGCTAAGAAAGAAGATATAATAGTAAAAACGAAAAAGGTAGTAAAAAACAAGGATAGAGGGGAAAGGAGGGAGGAGGGAGAGAGAGGGGAGAGACTGAGAGAGGAGTCGAGGGAGAAAGGGAGAGAGGGGAGAGAGAATATATTAGTCTAAACCATACTCCACACTCTCTCTCCCATGGCATCGGTATTGATACCGAGCAGAAAGGAATGAAAAGAGGGATAGCAAAAAATGACTGTTAAGGGAGTAGAAAGAGAGGGGAGAGATGGGACTGAAGGAGGGAAGGGAGAGAGGAGAGTAGATAAGTCTTTTTCTAAACAAAAATGAATAAAATATGGCGTTGTATCGGCAGTCCAGTTTCTCCCTTGGCGCTTTGCACCGACCAATGGACATGTAACGAGTGACAAACTTGCGGACCAAATAAACTCTCTCTCTCTCTCCCTCTCCCCCTCCCCCTCCCCCTCCACCTCCCCCTTCCCCCCTCCCCCCCCCCCTCCCCCCCCTCCCCCCCCTCCCCCCTCCCCCCCCCCCCCCCCCCTCCCTCGCTCTCGGTCTCTCTCTCTCCTCTCCGTCTTTTTTTCTCTTTCTCTCCCTCTCGCTGCCTCTCTCCCTCTCTTTCTCCCTCTCTCTCTCTCTCGCTCTCTCTTTCTTTCTCTCACTCTCTCTTTGAGAGGGAGCGGGAAAGTGAAAGGGAGAAAGAGAGGGAAAGCAAAGTGGAAGTGGTGAGAGACACAGAGAAGAAGATGGATAGGGAAGGAAAGAGAGAGAGAGAGAGAGAGAGAGAGAGAGAGAGAGAGAGAGAGAGAGAGAGAGAGAGAGAGAGAGAGAGAGAGAGAGAGAGGAGAGAAAAGCAAGCGAGAGAGCATCGAAGTTACAGAAAGTGGTTTATCCGTGCTAAAGTAGATGAAGTATTAACTACACTAAATTTTGTTTCACCACGTTGCTCATTATGGACAATTCAAGCAAAGTTTCATTCACACTAAATTATTTTTTTCCGTTAAAAAAAAAACAAAACACACACTGAATTAGGGTTTACAAACTTAATATCGAATCACAGAAAACTTCAGTCGAAAAAGGATATATCAACATTAGAGGTTTATACAAGGTACAATCCTCAATGTACACCATGTATCACCGTATATTAGCGTTGATGTTTTTTCGCCATCTCTCCCTCTCCTCGTCTTCCCTTCCCTTCCCTTCCCTTCCCTCCCTCCCCTCGTCTCCTCCTCTCCTCTCCCCTCCCCTCCCCCCCTCTACCATCTTCTCCCCATCCTCTCTACTACACCATGCATTGCAATTAATGTTGATATTTTTTTCACAAAGGAGAGGGGAGAGAAGGAAGAAAGGAGGAGAAGAGGAGAGGAGGAGAGGAGGAGAGGAGGGAGAGGGGAAGAGATGGTGTTTACCTGATTTAAAAGTGCGGTGATGTCGACCCCATTACTAATGAGTACATAGCAGAGAGAGAAGGAGAGGAGAGAGAGAGAGATGGAGGTAGCGAGATAAGCTCCTCCATAACGAGCCAAAAGATCTTTTGCTTGACTTTTTTTCTTCTCCTTGTTTTCTCCCTCTCCCTCTCCTCCTTCCTTGGATGTGAAGACCTGAAATAATGTGGGGAGGGGGAGAGGAAGAAAAGAAAAAGAAAAAGTGGGAGAGAGAGCACGTGGGTGAGAAAGAGAAAGAGAGAGAGGAGCAGGGGAGGGGAGAGAGAGGGGGAGAGAGAGAGGGAGGGGGGGGGGGGGGGAGAGAGGGGCATTTTATCAAAAAAAAAAATGTAATTGACAGTGAAATTCAAGTTAATAGACAAATAAGTAAACGAGAAAACAAACAACCAAATGCATAAATAAACAAACAAACAACTAAAATGAATGAAAATATAAACAAACAAATAAAGGAAAAAAAAAAAAAAAAAAAAAAAATCCTTACCTTCCATAAACCGGCTTCAAGACCCCATTTTTTCGTCACCAAATCGAGGTCAGTATTTGATTTTGCCTCTCCCTTTTTTTCCTCTGCAGAAATAAATAAAATAAATATAAAAAATAAATTAATTAATAAAATTAATTAATTAAATAAATAAATCAATAATTAAACAAAAAAAATTAAATAAATAAATTAATAAATAAATAGAATTAATTAAATAAATAAAATAGTAAATAAATGAATTAAAAAAATAAATGAGTAAATAAAGAAGTAGTAACTAAATAAGTCAATATAACTAGGTGATTTAAAAAAAAGAATTAATAATGTAAAAAATGAAGTGAAATGAATGGAAAGAATGAGAGTTTTAAAAAGAAAAAAGGTTAAAAAAGGTGCAAAAAAAAACTACTTTTGGAAAATGATCAAATATTATGGTTTCTTGTCTTTCAAAAGTGACATTTTACGGCCCAAAAATTCAAAATTTAAAATTCAAAAATTCAAAAATTCAAAGTTTCAAAAAAACAAAATTCAAAATTCAACAATCGAAATCAATAATTTAAAAATTTGAAATCCGAGGTAAAATTGCTAACACTAGTTTTTTCTAATAAAATACAGCTTTCCTATTTTAGTTCTCTAAAAAAAAAATATATATATATATATATATATATATATATATAACTTTGTCAATTTCGTTTTCAAAACTAGTGTGCATCACAGCGATAATCCACTCTAAATTAAGAATAATAAGGAAAAAGCAAAAAAAAACAAAAAAAACAAACAAACAAAAAACATACAGGAAACAAATAAAAAAAAGGGGAAGGGGGACCTCCATAAATCTCCAAGGAAATCCCCTTGAAACTGTAAAAAAGAAAAAAAAAAAAAAAGGAAACTTCTGCAAAATTCCAATTTTCTTTTGACATAGAAAATAGCTACCTGTAACGGCACAAACAGTTCTGTGTGAAAGTTTCAGTTGTTTTCCAAATTTTAGATTAATGGCCAATCTGAATCCACGAAGAACCAAAAAAAACTATCAAAAACCCGATAAAACCCTAATAATTTTTTCTAAGAAATCCCGTTAAAACCCCGTCGAACAAAATCTTTGCAAAACCTTCAGTCTCCTTAAGACCTAACAGATTTCCAATTTAAATTCTTCCGAAACCACATCAAACCCAGAATTTCAGTAAATGAACATTGTACGGACAGGGGCTCCAGAAGTACAATAAATGACTAATGTACGGACAGGGGCTCCAGAAGTACAGTACACCGTGAATCGCTATTAATGTTAAGAAATATATAGTGTGGGGTTTATTTTATTGCTATATATTATAGTTTTATGTTCGCTTGACTTTCAACCGCTTACGAAATTATCGTTGAGAAAAAAAAAAATAGTATTTATTAATGTTCAAGGGCTAAAAAAAAATCGGCAAAGGAACCCGCACGAAATTACTGTTATTTGCACTAAATTATTGTTATCTGCACAAACCTATCTGCACTAAATAATAGTTATCTGCCATAAATTATCCGCACTAAATTACTGTTATTGACGCTAATACCAGTTAACAGTTTAAGGTACGGTACGATAGGATACGGTACGGTACCGTACCGTACCGTATGGTACGGTAAGGTAGGGTGTGCAAAAGATCATGCATGCTACCAGCCGCAATTTAAAATGTACGGACAGACAGCAACACAAGGTATGGACATGCTGTGTACGGACGGACAACAGAAACTGTACAACAGGCTGTACGGCCAGACAGTAAAAGAACGTACGGATTTGCAGTGTCTGAGCAAACTGTACGGACATGTTGCGTGCTAACAAACAGTAACAGACTGCACGAAAAGTTCGCACGAAAAGGGACAGTTCCGCACGAAAAGACTCATAAAATGTACGAATAATGATGTGTGGAAAAACAGTCATAACAGTACGGACATGCTGTGTACGGACAGAGTAAGGATGGCGACTGTACGGACATGTGAGAGCGCCGGGGGGGAGAGGGGAGGGACAGCAGCGAAGCGCCATCGGGGGTTGGGGAAGAGAAGGACAGGGCAGGGAGGAGAGAGGGAGGAGGGGGGTGGAGTGGAGAGAGAAGAAAAACTTCAAAGGTCTGTGACAATATGTCACGGAGGGAGAAGGAGATTTCGATTTTCAAAGGAGGAAAATGTTGCTTTTGTTAAGGGCAAAGGGAGAGAGCGGGAGAGAGAGAGAGCGGGAGAGGGAGAGAGGGGGAGAGGAGGAGAGGGAGAAACGAGAGAGAGAACAAAAGAGAAGGCCACGTCAGTTGCGTGAAAAGGATGATGAACGTGACGTGACAATTTGAAACGGATGAGGTGAACAGTGCCACGTGGCCTTCTGGAAAGATGGATCGAGCAATGTCACGACACGTTTGGAAAAAGGACTTGGTACTGTACTGTACTTGTGTACGGTAAATTACTGCAGCGTGGTGTATCGTATATTCGTATGGGATTAACTGGAAACACAGTACACCGTGTATCGCTATTAGTGTTGATGTTTTTTTCGCCACTTAAAACATCTTTCTCCGTACACACTTGTCCGATTTTCACATGGAGACCGCCAATCGGAAGGTGAGAATCTTGGATTTCAACTGCAACCGTCAGATCTGTAATTTGACAAGTGTGTACGGAGAAAAGATGTTTTAAGCGGCAAAAGAAACATTAACACTAATAGCGATACACGGTGTACAGTACACCCTGAATCGTTATTAGCGCTGATAAATTATTAGTGTTAAAAAATAATTATCGTTATTAACACTAATTACGATTTTCATTTTTTTTGAAAAAAATGTTTAATACTAAGGGTGAAGTTCCATTAGGACATTCTGTAATTGTACGGCCAACATTACAGGATGCTACAATTTGAACGAAATTCCATTGCGTAGAGTCTGTAATCCACGTGGTAGCAAAAGAGTGGTGCCACGTATCTATAGATTGATATTGAAAATCGTCAATGATTTTCACACCGACCAAAAATCTTCATGTATGGATTAGCACGATCGGAATAGCTTCTTACGTGGAACCAACCAACATGCGCCACGCAAAATAAATGTCGGTTACTGACCCGACACAATGGAACGGTCGCTTCAGTAAACGATTTTTTTTATGTTTACACAGACCGCCTAATGGAACAACGCTCTAACTGCACTGTAGTGGAACGACAAACGTACAGCTGTACTGTACTGTACACTACACCGCGCATCGTTATTAGTGTCAAAGTTTAAATAGTGTGGAAGTAAATATACCGTCATTGACGCTAATTAAGTTTTTTGTTTTTTTTTTATAAAGGTGTATTCTTATTTCGGCGTTTATGCTAATTTTGTGAACAGCAAAAATGGAATATTCGTTGTACGATTATATACATTAATATATATATCCGTACAAAATATTAAAAATCGTACGCCGTCGTGAAATTTAAATATCCGTACATGTAAGACTATTTTACGTGTCATAATAGTCCCGTTGTTTTAGCGCACGATCCTATGCGTGCGCGTCTGATTTAACTCATTTTTTGTAAAATTTTCACTTGAAAAGGTACATTTATGTACGGTCTACATCGACCGTACACCGCACTATTTAGATATTATTGTAATTCGTCCTTTACGCTATTTTGTACGGTACCTTAATTAACGTCAAGGAAAAATTAATATCATGTATCCTATTCGAGGAAAAAAATCAAAATTTTAAGAACCCAAATTAGTGTCGTTGACACTAATAACGATGCGCGGTGAGTACTGTACAGGTAAGGTTCGTTAGTTTTCTCGCCCGTGGTGTACACTACACCGCCAATCGCTATTAGCGTGTAGGTTTCATTAGCGTATACAAATAATTACCGTGGTGTACGCTATTTAAGAATTTGAAAATTTTGGAAAAAATCATACATTCTAATTGTTTGATTATGGTAATTTGGATCTTTGAAAAAAAAATTGTCGGTCGCAAACATGCTTACACTATTATAAGTTTCCGTACAAAATCTGACAAATCGTACACAAATCGTACATTCTCACGGTCGAAACGCGGCTGTCGGACGAATATGTGAGAGCGGGATTTTTTACGACCTGTTTTTTTTTCCTTTTTAGAACGCACATTCTCATGCGTCCGCGGTTACTAAAACTAATTTATTGTAATTTTTAACTTAAAAAGGTACATTTATGTACGGTCTGACACTGACCGTACACCACTTTATTTAAGAGACAACGCACTGAATATAACCCTAAATGGAATAAAGAGAAAAATAGAATAAACTACGCTATTTGAGAATAAAACAAAAAAAAAGCGGGACGGGATTAGTGTACACAACGCTAATAGCGATTGGCGGTGTAGTACTGTACAGGTAAGTACACCGCGAATCGTTATTAGTGTCAAAGTCTAAATAGCGTAAAAAGATAATTAGTGTTATTGATTCTAATTTAGTTCCAGAAACGTGGCAGATTATGGTCCACGTACTTAAATAGCGTTGCTAATTTAATTACAAAAATCATGTATACTAATTGCGGAAAAAAATCAAAATTTTAAGAACCCTAATTAGAGTTATATACTCTAATAACGATTCGCGGTGTACTGTACTGTAGGGTAGAACAACAGAAAGTGTGCTCGCTGGCACTATTTTCAGTTCGAGGGGTAAAATTTAGGAGCACCGTTTTTCACGGCGTGCTTGTGAGACCTGTGCTTTTTCAGTTGGTAAGAATAACGATTGCTGTATCGTAAAAATAACAAGAATATTCAACGTTACAATGCTCAAACTTAGGAACAAATGAAAATTAATTTAAGGTTTAGAAGGAAAACCGATCGTACGACATATTACTGTACGTTTTAAGAAACGGTATCATGTCGGTTCTCTACTGTTTATAATCTATGTCGTTTCACTTGCTTTCTCCAATTTAGGTCTAATTTAGGGTTTCCGGCAGCCCAGACATGGCTGTTTTCCATTTCCCTGCAGAAAATTTGTCGCACGTGCATCTGCCACGTGGATCAAATCTATGTTCACCGCAAATCTCTGCCAATCATTTAAAGCCACGTGGCAGCCATTTTGTCGTTTTCCAATCCTCGTCTCTTCTTAGTAGAAGCGAATCTTTGCTGACAGGAAAGCTTAAAAAAAATATTACTTGCTGTAAAAAAACTGAAAATTCTTATTCTTTTCCGTCTTTTTTTTCTCACTTTTCTCCAGAATCTCTCCCTATGGGAGAAATTAAAGCTACGACAAAATTAGGGTATGGTAACTGGCGAAACTGTAGTCAATTTAGCAGAAATTTAGGGTTCATTTACGATAACCTAAAATGTAACAGTCTGAAGATACCAAAAAAAATACATAAAAACATTTGTACGGATTCTAAGTTTGCGGAGTCGGAGCCGGAAAGCGAAGAGAGAGGAGAGGAGTTTGTGAAGAGGCTGGAGCAGTCTTGGGTGATAAGAAAGGTGAGAGAATGGAGGGAGGGAGGGGGGAGGAGAGAGGTGGGGGGCGGGGGAGAGAGAGAGGTTGGGGGGTGGGGAGAGAGAGAAGGGCGGGGGGAGGTGATGAATAGAGCAAGATTGAGAAAGGATCGAGAGAGAGAACGGCAGGAAATCAGAGGAAAAGGGAGAGGGGTAGGAGAAGCGGAGAAGGAAGAGAGAGCATGGAGAGAGGCAGAGACAGGAGAATGGGGCGGAGAGAAGGGAAGGAGCGCGAGCAGGTAGAGGGAGAGGGAGAGAGAGAGAGAGTGGGGGTGAGAGGGAGAGGGGGGGGGAGAGAGGGGCAAGAGCGGGAGGTTTGGAGAAGGATAATAGAAGAGAGAGGTTGTCAGGGGTTGGCAAAAGAGGGTTCCAGAGAGATGGCGCATGAAAGGAATAGTGGAATGGAAGGCAATAGGGTGGAGGAAAGGGAGGGAGGAGAGAAAAGCACTGAAGGAGGAATGACATAGAAACTCATCACTTTTTCCGTCTTTTTTTTTTTGTTTCGCAAAAGTAATTCTTTCTTTGTTTCTTCTTTTCACGGATCTTAATTTTCGTCCGTTTCACAGAAACTTCATTTTTCGTTCTTCGTTTCACAGTAACTATATTAATTCATTTTTTGTTTTTCTTTTTCTTAGAAACCTTATTTCTGTACTTTCTTGTTTTCTTTTTCGATCAGCAACCTGTTCCTATGGTCTTTGTTTTTACAGAGACTTCATTTTCTGTTGTCTGTTTTCACATAAACTCCCCTCTTCTCCTTTTGTTAGTGTTGTGTATCGGTAAAAAACTTATCCCGATAGAACCGATACCGATAGTTATCGGTTATTGAACGGTGAGGGGTCCCGATATATCGCTCCGAGACCAACAAATTCCTTATCGGCGATAAGTGGAAAGAAATATAGCACGCTATATAATAGTACTTTATAATATACTGTATTATATTTTTCACTGTATATAGCGTGGCATGCCACGTATGACAATCTGTTCTGTAATAACAGAAGAACGTCAGTTCAGTACAACGGAATAAACTGTACATCTGTACGGTATGAACCGTACAATTATTGCCGATAGTTATCGAACCGGTGTTATCGCGATAAAAAACCGATAAATATCCCGGTGTTATATCGCGATAACACCGGTAGCGATATATTGTGCCAATCTATCGATTATCGGCAAATGGCTACCGCTACATAACACTACCTTTTGTTTTCAGCAACCTATCCCTATGGCCTGCAAGAAGTGTCATTTCACTTTGTCTCCTCTGTTCACGGAACTTCATTTTTTGTTCTCCTTTTCCACAGAAATTTCATTATATTTCATTGTTTTCCGTTTTTGTTTTTTGTTTTTCAACAGCTTGTCCCTATGGTCTGTGAGAAGCAAGACTCTTTTTTGTTTCCTCTTTTCACAGAAACCTCGCTCTCGTTCCTTCTTTTCACAGAATTTTCTTGTTCTTGTTCTTTTCCCTTCTTTTTCAGCAACCTGTCCCTATGGCCTGTGAGAAGTGCTGTGCCCAGGGCTCCACCGAGTGCCCATGGTGTCGAGGTACCGGATTCTTTATTTTGGGCGACAATATGCTCTGTGAGGTGCCCTCCAGGAACACCACTTGTCTCATATGCCAAGGAAATGTAAGCCTCTCTTACCATTTTTCCTTTTCTATTTCCAAATTATGTTCTGCCACGTGGCTCGTGCTAGACCACTTGATTAACTACACTGTGAATTGTTATTAACGTTAATGTTATTTTCACCGCTTACACCATCTTTTCTCTGCGCTCATTTGTTGGTTTTCGATCCTACGGTTGAAAAGGTCAGGATCTTATCGTTCGATGGAGGGTCTCCTAATGGAAATTTTACATGTGTGCACGGGGAAAAGAGTGATTAAAGTGGCGAGAAAATCGTTGACATACACGTGATGGGTGGTGTAGTGTTACTAACACGAATTTGTGATTTTGGGTCGCCAAAATACTTAAATTATTGTTATCAACTCTGAAAGCGATGGGTAGTGTGCTATGGGTCAGTCACGTCGACGTTTTTGTCGAAATAGCATTTTTTAGGCGGCATGTGATTATTGTGGAAGTGACATTATTTATCATTTTAGATATTCAGCATAGACAAGTAACGAGAATGTTTTAGCAATCGTAAATTCTTTAGGTTTTTTAGTCCGTAATTAGATCTTGTAATGACAGTAGATGATTAATGTAGCTTTGTGGAAAAAGTGTGAAGGTTCGCCATGTATAAGTATTTTGAATATTTTTGTAGGTAATCGGATATCCCTTTGAAAGCTAGTCAATGATAATCGATCTCTTGTAATTGAAACATAAAATCACCACACCAAATTCTGTCTGGAAGGAGGATATTCAGACTAAGGAAGTTGTTAATTGCACCTCCCTGGTTGTGTTTGAGAGAAAGGTATAAGTTGTTGAATTTTCCAAACTATTATTGGTTGGAAGACATGTTCAGAGTACCATTTTGGTAATTTTACCACACTAAATTTATTTTGAAGACGTTTTCAGTGTACCAAGTTAAGTTCACCACACTTAATTTTTTTGGGAAGAAAAAAGGTGTTAACTTTACCGGACTATTTTCATTCGGGCGGCAGGCAGAAGTTGTTAAATTCACCATATTAATATTGTTTGGAAGACATATGCAGGGTTCCATCCAATGTGTGGATTGCAAAGGGACCGGATTTCGAGCTCGATGGATGGGAAAACCTCCAACAACGGAACCACAGGGCGGGGAACATTCGAAATTGTGAAAATAAAAATAAAGATAAGAGTTTTTTTTGTTAAATAATGAGAGTTTTATATTAAACGGTGAGATGAAAGATGTCAAATGTTGAGATATATGGGCACTGGAAAAATAAGGAAACAATGGTGTTTTTTCTCATGAAAGAAATCTCAGTTTTTTTCCCCTTTTTTTTTTTTTTGTTTCATAAAGAAGCTTAGGCGACGATGTGTGATTTACATGGGGAACGAGAGTAGTGAGAGTGGAGAGTGAGAAATGAAGGCAAGGAGAATTTAGGGAGAGGATGGAAGAGAGGGGGAGAGAGAGAGCAAGAGCGAGAGAGAGAGAGATTAGGGCGGTCAACGTAGCTTGCCCATTTTTCATAAAAAGTGGAATTAGTGAACATTAGAGAACTATTTAGGTTTTATTCAATTGAATGTTTTTTTTTAGATTTTACAAAGTTTGTAAAGAACCTGTATATAAGTTTTTTCGATTGAAGTACATATCGTTCGTTTTGTACCGATTAGCTTTAACAATACAACAATTTTGTTTCTTTTATGAACTGAAATTTGCTAAATTTGATGTAATATGTTTTTTTTACTTGAAGTTTTTGGCCTTTCCCAAACTTTTGATGCCAAAATGTAATACTTCCTTGTTACCTGTCCTATTTTATTTTTTATATTCACTTCAAAATTGTATCTCTCCACTTCTCACTCCCACCCTTTTTTCCTTTTTAGGATCGAACTTTGTTGCGATTTCCTTACATGTGAAGCTTTTCTATATGTAAAGCAGTATTGAATATTTAATATGTAAAAAAAATTATGAATGTACTCAGTATGATGCTTCAGTACTCGGATACATCTGATTTAAAAAAAAAGCGCTCGCGAGTAATTGAATAGTTTTTTTTTACAGATCTATATGATTGGTTCTGCAATTCTTAAAAAATTTGCTCTAAAAGTAAGTGATGATGGACAAACGTTTTGGAAAAAAATGTTTTCTTCTTAACTTAAGGACATAATAAAACATAAGGATAATATCTACATAAGAAAATGAAGGATTTCCTATATTACACGACGTCATAGCTATGCTTTGTATATTAAATCAGAATTGAAGATGTCTATCGCAAACAATTGTTATCAAGTAAAGGCCAGTCAAAAGGACAGACTTAAAATATCAGTGTTGTGTATCAGCAGGGTTTTGCAAATAATCGATATGTACCTTTATTTGGCTTGCCGATAATCGATGTATTGCCATGATATATCGAAACTGGTGTTATCGCCGATAAAATACCGATATTTATCGCAATAACACCGGTACCGAAACTATCGGCGATAATTGTACGGTCCGTACCGTACAATTGTACGGTTTATGCCGTTGAACTGGACCGCCATTTTCCTGTTTCACATAGTGCGGAACAGATTGTTACATGTGGCATGCCACGCTATATACAATGAAACATATAATACAGTATATTATAAAGTATTGTTATATAGCGTACTATATTTTTTCCACTTATCACCGATAAAATTTAATGGTCTCAGAGCGTATATCGGGACCCCTGACCGTTCAATAACATATTACTATCGGTGTTGGTGTTATCGCGATAATTTTTTTGCCAATACACAACACTATAAAATATGATAGAAATATATTGAGACCTTTAATACGTTTTAAACATGAAAAACCGTCTTGACAAATGAAAGAAATGATCCACGTCAACTTCTAGTACATTGAAAGTTGTAGAAAGAATGTAGTACATTAGAAAAAATGTAAAAGCTAAAGGTTTAAAAGTACAATACCGACTACAATATCGGTGAATTGCACCCTTTCTGGTCGAACTTCAATTTTTTATGAAATTTCAATTCATTACTGTTCAAAATATATCTACAAATACTTCACAGTAAACAAATGTGGTCATGGAAAGTTATAAACATGGTACTTTTTAAAATAAAATATATCTCTTATCGCGATACATTTAGTAAATTGCAATACACTTAAAGGAGAAGGTCGTAGATGTCAATGAAATGTAAATTTAGTTTGTTGTGAAATAAATACATTATGAATCGTAAAAATATTGCATAGTACTAATTCGAATTATATTGCACATAATAAAATACGGAATATCGTAGACTCATGCGAAATTTTTATTTTGGGCGGCAAAATCACGACAAACTAAATTTTCTTCTGTTTAACAAATAACTTTTTTTTTTTAACAATTAAAACAATTAGAAACGAATAACGCGATGACCCGGATGAGGATTTTGACGACGATCGGGACGACGACGACGCCGATGCGCCGATTTTGGATCTGATAGTGAGTTTTCGGATCTGATGATTTCGATTTTCCTGATCCTCTCATTGCCGCTGGACAGTCCTCGCCAATCCCGTTCGTTATTTTTCTTCTTTTTTACGTCCGTTATGATCCGGTTCACGAGAGCCACATATGCATCCACATTAAATTTTCTTTTGCATCCCGCAAAATTCATATACCGGATTTTCCCAAAAACGGGTCTTTCGCCCCATCCCTGCATTACGGCAAAAAAAAACATAAAAAGCTTTTTTAAGGGTTTTTTAAGGTTTTTAAAGTTTTTTAGGGTTTTTAGAGTGTAAGGGTTTTTAGAGACTTTTAGGGTTTTAGAGTTTTTTTGGGTTTCTTAACACATCAAATTTTCTTTTGCATTCACAAATTAAATCGGATTTTACCAGATTCAAATAATTCCCACAAAAGACAAAAAAGTCATGTCATGCAAGGCAAAAAATCACCGAACTGACCTGATTGTGTATTCCACATATGGACCATAAACACCTCATATTAAATACACCCACCCACATAAGACAAAAAAACGTCCATATAAGAGAAAACACATCGACGTAAGACAAAAAAGCATCTAAACTGACCTGGTCGTGGACTCCACAAATGGACCATTAAAACCTCATATTAGACAAAAAAAAACTCCACATAAGACAAAAACGTCCATATAAGACAAAAACATATTCACATAAGACAAAAAAATGAATAAGACAAAAAGTACCTCACTGACCTGATCGTGAACCCCACAAATGGACCACATGCAGCCGACGTAACCGTTGGGGTCTCGGCCGTCAAGCTCGTACTGGGGGGGGGATATACAAAAACAG